>CM034048.1:2683652-2919668 GCA_019804595.1 Bruguiera parviflora
AAAAAAAAAAAAGAAGTAAAGAAGAAGAAGAAAAAAAAAAGAGTGTCACTTCTTAAAATTGGGCTACAATTACAATCAGTTTGGGTAGCATGATCAAGTCGAAAGTGGCATGCTTCGAACTGGTAGTGTTTTTGAGCATTCCTCGCAGGCCTGCTTAACATGTAAGGGAAAAATTATTAGTTTTCTCTATTTAGAAAACCATTGATAACTTGAAAGGTGAGAGCGTTGATGGCTGTACCCTCGATACCACTTCTACTTTAGTTACAATGAGTCATTTTCACGAGTGCCAACAACTCTATCAAAATAGCGAATCACTAAGAAGAACTAAAGTAGGTAATTAGTGAATGATTATCTCAACATGTTCAGTATTTACCATAGTTATAAAAATCCGAGCATGGTTGGTCGAACTGCTGAAGTGGGCATTAATTTATGGCAGAAACCCAAATGGACTTACAGTTACATGTTACAACCCAAAGAAAGCCGGTGGACCCCGCCGGTTTTTATGAAACGGACAACCCCTTGACCGAACTCGATTTTTATCTTTAACCCAACTTCTCAAAACTACATAGTTTGATCCATTTTCGAAACCTAAGCAATTTACAGAGACCCAAATGGCTGAATCCCACTTCGCTATTCGAATCGCCTCTCAACATTCCCTAGAGACAAATAGAGGAACATCACTGCTCACTTTTTCGAATCGCATTCCTTTATGTCTTTAATCATCCTTGTTTTTCTTTTTGTTTTTCCTTCGTTGCCTCTCAAATGATGTTTTGGCCGTAATGATTGCAATTTTGTTGTTTTTTGTGATATGATTTTGGTTGTCGCCCGAGTTGTGCAAGTTACATTCTCTTGTTGTTTTTCCTGGTTGTTCATCGAAAAAGGATAAAGGGAGAAAGTTACAAATAATGCATATCAAATAAAATTACGTGATTATTGACATTTTAATTCTTTTCCTAGCATTTCTCTGTTTTTAAAATTTTTTTTTTTTAAATTACTTCCCTTAAAATAATTAGGGTTTCTCATATTTTTTTCCACGCTATTGATTTTTTCTTTGTTCGACTATCCTTCTTAGAATTGGCCCATACGTGTGAACCTTATTCTCGACAATATACGGAAAAACATATAAAATAATATAAATAAGTAGAAAATGGGTTTCGCAAGCATACATTGGTGAGATCGTGCGAACCAAAACCTTCGGCCACTAGATGGCTAAAGTTCAATATGGGCTTTGAACAACGAGGTAACAACCTGAGCTTCTATCTCATACATACTTTACCTCTTCTGGCCCAAACCATAAAGCCCATATATGTTATTGACTGCCGATAGTTGGAGCCCAGCTCGAAGGCCCTGAATTCCGAGTAATTCCACGAGCATAGAAGTTGAAAAAAAATGCGGGGGGATTGGGAAGATGCCACATCCACTTTTCTAACTAACCATAAATTCTCTTGTAAGTTTCTGTACCTTTTGCTGCATAAAAACGCCACATGACTAAACATTATACTTAGCCTAGATATGGGGAACAACGTGGACGAAGATTTGGTGCGCCCATCAGCGTGTTCGGACCAGATCTAAGACCGAATAACAATATATTTAAAAAAAAAAAAACTAATTTGACTTATTTATTTTGTGGGTAAATTAAGTTAATTTAAAAATAAAAAATAAGTAATATTTAATTAAAAAATAAATCTCAAAATAATAAATATATTATATTAAAAAATAAATTTATAATAATTATTATATTTATTCACTTGTGTATCAATATAATAAATTTATTATTTTAAATTATATATTTTTTATTATTTCAGTTAAATTTTATTTAAATTTGTTATTTTTTATTTAATATTAAATTAAGATGGCTTATTTTTCAAGTAAATTACATTAAAAAATTTTAAATTTTATTATACTTCACTAAACGTATAACGGTGCGGACTCAATCGGTTCTCCAGCAGTTACTGCTGATCTGCCGCTGATCTGCCGGCTTGTGCCAGTAAGCGGGCCGAGATTTCCCATCCTTACCATGGCATTTGCAAAGTCTCTGCTGAAAGCCCTTGGATTGACGCTGTAAGTTCTAACCAGAGGGTCATCGGAGCCCGCACTAAATAGCTGTTGGTCGGAGAGTAGGAAGCCGTTCTGGTTCAAGAAGTTGCTGAAAAGCAGAGGGGCTAGTGGCATCAAGAGGGCCAAGGTTGTTGTCACCTCCAGTGAAGGGACAATTAGCTTTTCTTGATGCTAAAAAGGAGGCACCCATATTGGTCTCGTTGTAGATTCGGCGTCAGAAAAGTTGGCATCTTGCTTGGCCTATTGTGTGAGCTCCTGCTTGCAATAAACATGACATTAAAAAGGGAATCACAATGGGAGAAAAATTTGCGTTGCGGGCTTAATGAGAGTTAGAAATTAAAGCGCACCTGAAAGGGCCACCAATTCACTAGCAGTGAAGCCTTCTGCGAGAAAAAAAAAGAGAGAGATTAGGCCGCCAAGATTAAAAGCTGGGGCGGGGAGATTGGCTGAAGCAGCGCTGAGATTCCCGGAAGTTGAATCTCTTCTGCCTAATTGAACTCTCCAACTAGGTCCACCCAATTGAAATAAACCCGAGATTTTGTGAATTTTTTATTATTGGACAAAAACGTCTCAGTAAACTTTATGAAATTATGGAGAGGGCATGCACTAATGTGCTCACGGCAACAACAGAGTCACGAGCTGCAACAACTAAGATGTCTGCACAAGAAACCACACCAGGGCAGGAGCCCCTCTACTTGAGATTTAATGTTGTCGATAACATCAAGGCCCCTCACAGAATTATTATTCGGAGCTGCTGTCTTTTCCCCTTTGAAAGTCGCGGTGCCGTCCAACAATATAGATGCCCTGTTTCAGAATTTCACACAAGTAGTTAAAAAAAAAAAAATTGATCTTTTTCCTAGCAAGCGGTTTACTATTCCTTTTTAATTAGTTTGCTCGTATTCTTATGTAATTGTGATTTGTGGTTATGTGCAACGCAAGTTTACACGCATTTTTTGGGTTCAAATTGGTTAAAATGCTTTTAATTGAGGCACTAAATCTGTCAATTACGTTAAAACGTGACATTTAATACAGAGACTTCCAATATCTATTAGTGGCAAAATCTTGGAGCAGTCGCCGGCGCAGCTTTATAATACTAAATGAAATCTCTTTTAAAAAGTGAATTTTGGAGATGGACTTCTGGTTTAGTCTGATTTGATGATGATTTGCGGTCCGTAATGCGCGATGTAACGCATACGGAAAATAAATTGAGGGAATGAAAATTAGTGTGGTTATAATTCAACAAAACATGCAACAGAAAAAACAGAAAAGGAGAAAAAGGGTGTACGAGAAAGGTTAACGACGATGTGGAAATATGAATTGAAAAAACAGAATAACTTGCATTGACAAAGCAGTCATGGAAATGAAGACGGAGCGAGGAAGCCCCCGTGCGAGCCTCATTCGACACAGCAGTGTTCACTGCTGATCTAATGGTGGAAAGGGCGCCAGGGCATGTTGTTGCATAGAAATTTAGAGATAAGCGAGCAGAAGCCATTGCAACAATAAACAGAAACGCGGCTAATGTATATACGAAGGCCGTCGGAGTTGATGATGGGGGGAAATTGAAGGATGCCACGACAAAATAATTGAGAAATGAGCTTTTCGAAGAGAAATGAAAAGAAAGCTAGCTAAAAACGAGATTTTTACGGTCAATGCTTGCTTAAACCTCCGACTGGGGTCCTTATTTATATTAGAGCTCAAAGTTGAACGTTTGGCAATTTCACTAACCAATCAAGTATGCTCGAGAGAGTCAAAAGTTACGAAAAAATTGTCATGATACGAGCATTTGCAGGAAATTGGATTATACTAGAGGAGACGGTGACTTCTAGCCGAAAATTGTTTAGGAATTACGGCTGTAACGATTGGCCCATCAAATTATAGATGACTTGCGGGAAGCAGCATACCTGTATCGAGATATTTTTAACCTGTATATTCCGGTGATATTTAATTTCCATAACTTGGGGGAAGTGAGAGATTCAGGACATTTTCTAACGCGGGTGAGTCTCGCTATCAATGGGGCCTACTACACTTTTAAAGAAGGCTCGCCGCAGCAGCAGTTTTTCTGTGTCTTTCTGTTTTGTTAAAAAGTCTCCGCCGCTGCTTTAGATCCGAAATGTCCGGAAACAATGTCTTAGTTAATGTGAAAAATGAATCCATTTTTATTGTCCCCTCTGTGCTCTTACTTTTGCCACATTTGATTAACGGAAGAATCCTTTCATTTAACAAACTCTTCAACGAAGGCTCTTGACTATACAAAAATCCGACATTTTGCTTAAAAAAACGAAAAAAAAAAAAAGAAAAAAGAACGACAAACTCGAATGAATCTTTTTTTTTTTTTGGTTTTTGGGGTACAATGGAGGCTTTCTTTATTATCAAATTGATCTTCATCAATCTATTAATATTTATAATGGAATCGCTAGAATTAAGAGGGAGAGGCTCTAAATACAATGTACAGCATTTCATTCGTGGAAAAAGAGTTTGTTAAAACGAGGGTACTGTCGTTCCTGCCAGATGCCGATAGAGCGAGAGGAAACGGCTGGTGGGTCGACGGCTGAGCCGCTGAGCTGATCCTTCGAGATGGCAATCCAAGGTAACGGTCGCTGGAGCCAGGCTTCCGTGGCCGCGTCATTCATTGAAACAGGGAAGAACCATAAAATGGTGGATATGGGTTTCATCATTTGGGCCGGTGGCGATCATTGGGTGGTTTGGTTTGGGTTCCCTATCTATTTGGGTCAAGGCTCTTTTTCGTCTTTGGGTGGTATTATCCTCACAACCTTTTTGGGCCATATGCATTCTCTCGTAACGCTTTCTTTCTTTTCTTAAAAATAATATATATATATATATATATTTCTTTATTTATAAAAAAATTATTTATTTATTTATTTATAGTTATGAGAGAGGCTATGCAAGAAGAATAGAATTTTTAGTGCTTGAATATAGAATTAGTATGTTATAATAACAGTATTTCAGTCAATTATATGAAAAGTATGAGACAATCTTTTTTCTTCTAATTATTAAATAAAATTGACTCAAAAAATTTATAAAAATTTATTAATAAATGACCTCATAAATGCTCATAAATGCCTTTTTTGAATTTAAGAAAATTTTTAATTTTAATTAATTGGAGGCTCGGCCAAGAGACCTAGCAGATAGGATCCACAGTCAGCTGGAACATAATCAGTTGTATATTTTGCCCTTTTAGGAATACGAAATATAATTTTTGATATTTGTTAGACTTATTCATATTTTGTTGTGAGTATAACAAATTTATCATAGTAAATTATACATTTCTTCTTATTTTAGTTGGATTTCACTTAAAATTTTTATTTTTTAATTTATAATATTAAATTAACTTAATGCACTTTTAAGTGAGTTAAATTACACATTTTCATAATTTAATTAAATTGTTCCTCTTATTAGAATTGAATTAAACCCTTTAAGTTACATTTTTTTCTCCCCCTATTTTTTAAGTTGGACAATGGAAAAATTAACTTCAGTTCCGTGAAGATTCTTAAGTTACAAGTAAAAAAACTTTGATTGATAAAAAATTACAACCAAATATTTGTAATCCAAATTTACTGAACCTAAATATATAAAAATGTAACAATCAGTCTTCCACTACAACAGCCGGAATTTATTTACATTGTAGATCTACATTGCACTTCAGTTTTGCCTGTAAAACGCCCCCAAAATCCTCACAATAGGCTTGTATGAATTGTTCTAACAGTCGGATAAACAATGGAAAAGAGAAAAACAGCTCCTAAGTTGGATTTTCTTTTGTCAACTAATAATGGCCTCTCCCAATTTGCCACTCATTTCTCCGATCCCTAGCTCGTATTACCTGCTTTGCATTTTATTTCGGAGTTTAATTCCTAGACAACTCTTTAACTTAATAACACATCATGAAACGAAATAATATTCCATAGCCGAACAAGCCTTTCAAGATTGAAATATACATTATAGACAAAAGAACGATTGTGGTCACCTATAGTCAATCTAATTGACGGTGATTTTTATTTTAATTTTTTATATATAATTTATTTATAATCTTATATTATATAATGAATAAAATTTATTTTAAATAAAAAAAATAATATAATTTTATGTAATGTTATATATATATATATATACTCAGTATTATAAGTTAATTCTCAACAAATTATATAATTGATTATAAGTCCAAGCATTTTTCTTGAAAGAATGGGTTCAAATTTTGAGAGAGAATGTGAAGGATTTATGGGGAATTGTTACCTCTCGTGTGTTAACTTTAAAAAAAATAAGAAAAAAAAAATTAGTCTCTTTTTCTTTTTTTTTCCTAACAACAAGAAATTTCCTTTGGACAAAGCTTATTGAATCATACACTCGATTCACACAATCTCAAATTTGCCATGAACTACTAAATTATTAAATTAAAATGTAAGTCATAATTAAACTAATTTTTATACCTATACTTAAAAACCTACATTGCAAGCATGAGATTCAAATATGAAGTTTATGTAGATAAATTTTCGATTCATTTACTTCAATAATTAGTTTTGGCGTGTGGTTCTACAAAGGTTGATATGACACACACTTAGTGGGGGAGGGAACACAGAGAGGGGGGGGGCTTAAATGCTGAAACTAACAATTGAAGATAGCGTAACACAAGATTATTGTCTTTATAATGAGGAGGATTATGGATCCACTCACAGAAGGGAGAGCAAACAAAATCTTGTATTATTCTTTTTTGGTCCTGTACTCGGAGGTCCAGGGTAATTTGTACCGTTACTCTTTATCAGCATTTTCACCCCAGTTTTTGATAGATTGTAGCACTGCCCGCTTCACCACTTGAGCATCTATGCTATCGACTTGCCCTTCATTCTGAGACATCAAAAACGCCTTTTTCTTACATACATACATGCATAAATATGTGTAGGAGGAAGAACCATTAATCACTTGAACTGATAATTATACAAAATAAAGCGCCTAGATATTAACATTGCTGTTTCATTTTCATGCAATTATACCAAATGGACAACGATTGTGCACCAGCATTGCTTTCTCCAGCCACCCAATAAAACCACTCTTAAAATAATGTAAAAAAAATCAAAAGTATTTGCATTGGTTCACTCTTCGTTGCCTCCTTTCACGTGTAACAGTCTTTTAATCATTATCAGATGCTTAAGAATTCAGGGTTTACACGTGCACTCACACATGCAAATACTTGTGAGTATCAGAATGCAATCTATTAGAAACAAGATTTTCCTGGTCAATTATTGATCTCAGACAAGAAATATATATAGGAAATAAAGGGGGGCAAGTCCTTACTTCTCCTCCAACTGCTTCTAGTTGGAAGTTGTCTGAACAAGAAACCCTAGCATCGAGCACTTCAAGGCCCAGTTCCTCAAAGGCTTCCAAAATGGATACAAGCAGACCAGGGCAATTCTTGTCTGAAAACACATTAATAAGGAAACCCTTTTCTAGGGTTTCCACAGTAACCTGCTGAATCATAAAACCATAAATAAATATATTGTTTAGTGATATTACAGGGATTTGAAAAGAGTAAAAACTGAAAGAACTGGGTTTTGTGACCAAAAGATTGAACTGTATAATTACTATTTTGACAAAAATCTAAATTTTCAAAAACCAAAAAATATATCTATTTTTTATTCAATAAGACCACATTCTGGATGTTTTTTTTAATTGAATCTTCTGATCACAAACTTTTTCTCAGAGTTTGAAAGGAAATTAAAAGGGAATGGGAGCGTTGAAGGAAGAGGAGAAGGGAAGAATTGAAACGGCTCATGTGCAATACAGGCAGTGGATTTTGGCTAGTTGCAGCTTCCGTAGCTCTGATTTCTTTGTTCAACCTCTCCACTTTTCCCTTCAACTCTTGTATATATTTAGACGCGTCCACTATGATTGAGGTTTTATTGACCTGTCAAAACCATAAATTTCAGAGAATAGCTAAAGACTCCGAAACTAAAAATCACGACCGACGGCCGGTCTTTTGATTTCAAGGTCAGCTGAGCGTAAGTTAGATTTCAACAGAATTCCAATACTGTACGGCAAAGGCCAAAAGGATAAGCGGCCGCGATCATTCATTTTGTAGTCAGTTAGCGAAGGTTCCAATGTTGGGTTACCCTAAAATTGTTAAAAAGAGGTTTCTATAGATGCAGTTGCAACATCACCGACACCAATTAGAATTGAAATTAAACTTGAAGCTTAAAGGATCAAGGGCACGTATACGTACAGAACTGGAGTGGGTAGCAGCGCGGAGTGACTGCAGCTTCTCATATAGAGCAGCTCTCTTTTGCTTTCGAGGAGGCATCCTGCTTCCTCTAATCTTTAGCTCTTCCTTGATTCTCTTTCTTTCCACTTCATTTTTCACCGCAAGCTCGAGGGCATTTAATTTATAAAGAGATGATGGCCTTTGAGACTCTGGGATTTGCTTCTTTGCTTGTTCGTTTCTTGGATGACGAGTACACTTGAGAATATAGTTTGTAATTGCAAAATTACGATGCTAACCTCTTTTGTTTTTACCTTTTTTTTTTTTTTTCTTTTATCATTTTCCACAAATCCAATTCAAGCCCCTCGAGGGCTTTCAAAACATTATCATCACCACAATACTCGCAAAAATTCTCCTATTTTTGCCCTCCAAGTCATCCACACAAGAGTGTTCTATTTTTCTCTAAAACTATTTTTCAAAAATGAGAGGGGAAACAATATAAAGGAAAGAAAACAAAAAAAAAATTTGATGTGTTGTAAATCGAATATGATCATCCACTGAAAACTGGTTTTCACCTTTCAAGTCCAGCATGATATTCCAATCCACGTCAATCTTTCGCTAGTTTCACAATGCTAGCCAATATTGAGTTATTAGTATGACTGTGCTAGCTATCATTTACCTCATCAATAAACTTAGGGAGATTCGAACTTAAAATCTTGTGTCTGTCTCACTTAGTTTCAAGTTCATCATTATTTCGAAGCTAACCATCTCAACAGCTCGCTTAAGCAATTCATTTAACTTACTTAGAATCCACTGCATCAATAATATTAATAAAAACCGAACTTAATCACTGAAGCACATAAGCCTCCCCACCCGCTGGAAGTCCATACAGATACCAAAAAGATGTGTAATTAAGAACTTTTGAAAGCAATTCGCTTTTGTTTTTTCTTTTCCTTTGACAAACAAGCAGACGTGTATTTTGAAAATAATTTGCTGTAATTAGATGTAGATCACTTTATTAAAATAACAGCCGGTGCAGATAAATGAAATAAAATAATGAATAATCCCCCGGTACATCTCTTTTAACAGCTCAATTAGTAGAAGATTTACGCCTACAAAATTCGGTGGTGCGGTGAATTATTTTAGAATTGCAGAGGCACACCCATTTTTTTTTATGGGCACGTGGGCTGCGATAATTGCGTACACATATACATTAAGTGGTTATGTAATTAATTAATCAGATATTTATGAACGCAGAAACTGTAACACCTCATAATGCAGTTTCATCTGTAGTCACATCAAAGATGCAGGCGATACCCCAATCAATATACTCCATTATTCACACCGAAAAAAATTAGAAATAGCAGCACGAAATGACTTGTGGGAATTTATCGTAAGGGTCAATTATATATATTACAAGATATATTAATTATAATTACTAATAATGATATTTCGATGATCATTTATTATCCCCCTAATCAACCTTTATTCTTGCTTACCGGAAATTGTTTTTTTTTTATTATTGGTGTGTGAAGATATTCGTTGGGATAAGGAAATGTACAAAACAGAGATGATAAAATGTGACACGGAAGCCTTTTGGACTTGCATGGGATCAGAGTCACAACTGACTAATAATAGAAGCATGACGGCGAGAGAGAGAACAAAACCCCCCCGTGAGAAGTGTTTGGAGGGATTGACAGCTAAACGTCCTTTGACGCTTCCTTCGCTGCTTTCGATGAGCCTATCGAGCTTTGCCCACCGCCCCCCATCAAACTGCATGCGCTGTGTTCCAAATCTTTGATCACGAGCAGATTCCTTTTCCCCCCATACGCGTACGAGTTCTGTTTTTTCTTTTTTCTTTCTCTCTGTTTTTTTTTTTTTTAATTCCGTCCTTGCACCACGTGCTTGTCTTTCTGCACACTTGAACCCCCTGCCACTCGTCTCCGGAAAAATGGGTGCGAAGGCATACTGTTGGGGCCCAATCCAATGGGAAACAGAGCGTGAGGAATACCTGCAAGATAAAAGGAAAAAAAAAAAAAATTTGAGAACATCGGCGGGTGACTGGCTTAGGTAATCTGATACCCAAACTTAAGAGAAAGAAATGAGTGAGGATGGAGAGACCATGCTGTGTTTTTTATAATAGTACATTGGAAATATGCACGCTTTTTGTATGGAATGTACTGTAGTATTCTTTAATACTATATTGTTCGGCGAAAATCGCCTGGTCTTAAATAATGCATTTTAATAAAAAGAAAAAACCCAAAAACCAAGTCTGCATAACATTAAAGAAGAAGAAGAAGAAGAAGAAGAAGAAGAAGTATAATAATAATAAATTAGTTTTAATATATAATTCATAATTAGTATGTTTTAATTAAAAATAAAATAAAATTATTGACGATTCAACCAAAGTCTAGACCAAGGGTGACTCGGTCTAAGTTGTGGCGGGCTGATCCGTCTGTAATCAAGTCTTTCTATAATTATGCGGGTTAATGGGGTCTCTCCTGTGAGGGATATAAGGAGTTCTGGTCGGAGAGATGAAAGGGATGTGGTCCCCGCATCGAGCAACAATTTACTTGGGCTTACGTATGTAAAGCATATTTGACTTTCTAGAACCAAAATCTAACTAGCGCACCTTTTAATAGATGGTAGTACAAAACATATATTAAATATGAACCCCATGGACGTAGTTCGCAGAGCTTCTGACGTGGCGACGTGATGGATACGAGAGTTACGTGTCTTTTTATTTTAGAGATATATATATATATATATATATATATAATATTTTTTTTTAAAAAAATAAAATTACAACCACGTCCACAACTGCCTCTCAGCCCGTCGAAATCCTCCGTTTCCTTGGTTTTTCCCCTTGATTATTTGAGTGTTTGTGGCTTATGCACGCAACACATAAGTCCTAAACGATCGAGATCGTATTATGTGCATATATGCCAATACGGCCTTTGTCCCTCAATCTCGTGAACAAAGCACAAAATAACCACCAACTCACATTTGTCGCCATTAATCATCACAACAAAACAATGAATCCACATACATGCGTAACCTGCTCCAATATATATGTTGGTTTCTTGCACCAGCAAGGCATACCGGTAATGCTTGCAAAGACGCGCTTCACAATGTCTTGACAGCTATGAGCAATTTGGCTGCATTTAAGGAGTTCATACGGATCCATTATATGTAGCAAAGAGTCAGTTATAAAGAAACAGACGCAATGATTAATAGGGAGGGCCAGAGTTAAGGAGGAGGAAATGACAGCGTTTTCCAACTTTTTTGGGGTCATGGCTGATATTCTGCAAGCCTAAATTACCAATTCATTTCGCTAACTTCCTGTTTGGTACTTTCCAGAGTGTCATGCAGGTACAGTTAGCATGCATCGAAAGTTGATTGCAATTATTGTTTGTCAATTCACTAGAATCACCTCTGCAAACTGTATGATTTCCTCTGCACTTTCATTCGTCCTTATTCAGCTTGTGACAGAACTTGGACGGAACTTCTTTTTTTTTTTTTTTTTTTTCTCTGGTATTGCTCTTAAACAGTAAATATACTTTCACTCAAAATATCAAAACGTTTGATTTCAACTCTCTGTTGGTGATTATCAAACCCTTTGGACTGTTAATGCTTCCAGTTTAAATTGTTCTATGAAATTGTATGGATATTTTGCTTCAGTTGCTTGTTACCCTGTTGGTATCGAGGGTCTATCTTCAAGGGTACGCCAAATGAAAGGATGGTTGTAAGCAACCGGGCCATCCTGGGCCAAAAAAGGCACCACACCACCCTTTGTTGTGACGTGAGATTGGTGACATTTAAGTTCACGGGCTTCGCCAATCTCATGGAGTGCATTTTACAAGGTGTCCTTGTCCAGAATTCCTCACATGTAGAATGTAGCCAAGCCAACCACAGGCGAAAACAATACAATTCTGCAATGATAGCAGAACGAAGAATCCTTTCATTTCAACGACCATATGTAGGGCCTGCCGCCCTAGCTGTATCCCACTAGACAGGTCGAGATTGCAAATACTTCGAACCAAACGTTTAATCCTAGGAGAAAGTAAGAGATCTTTCTATATGGCATATATATAACAACTCCTGAAGCGCGATGCCACACAATACCACACTATGAATGTGAAGCTAAGCATATGAAAGCCATTAAACGCAATTGGTAAAACGATGGGGCAACCACTGCTAAATATTAATTTGGCGGCAATGGAAACGTCCCTTCTGAGGTTTTTCCCAACAAGGAAAGTGAAGTTGCCAAGTTGGCACTAGGCAGAGTTAGAGGGAAGTGGTTTTCCAAATGCAAGAATGATGAACCTTGACCAACAGTTCACATTACGGCAAACATTCATAGCCATAGAAGAGAGGCTAGAGATGATTGATGATGTGTTATTGTGGGTCTCACGTTCTAGAAAACTCTGTTTTTTTTTCAAATTTTCAAAATTTTTCCTGGATACAACAATCATCACAGTAGATCCAACGAGTTGAATTTATTTAAAAGTGAACTTCATACTCATTATACACTATATTATATTTGCTGCACATTCTAATATATTCATTTCACAAACAATTGCTGCACATTCCACTATTTATAGACGTGCAACTTCAAATTTTAATAAAAAAAATATGTTTTTATAAGAAATGAGGCTCGCAATTTGTCTTTTCTGTAGATGATTTCTTCTGACAAAGCCCTTTACATTATCAGCCGCATTTCCCCACTACAATTAATTACTGGAAGATAAATCTTGACTTGCGGATGGATTAGCCAAGGCAATAAGTGTTCTGTCGTGGCACTAGACCTACCAAAAAGTTGGAACGACCAAATTGTTTCAATTTGTAATTAATGTTAACCAATTCAAAAGGATTGATAGAAATGTCCTCCATAAGCCAAAAAAAAAAAAGAAAAGGAAAAAAAAAATGAAAAAAACCTAAACGATCACCTGTTTAGTCGCCTTGATGGTCAACACATGATCCATGTAAAATATTGGTCAATCCGTCAAAATGATTAATCCAACCTAGATTTAAGATTTTTTTTTATACAAATTAAGAATCTTCAAATTCTATATTATAAATATGAAATTAACGTACTACAAAATTTTCTTCCAAGTTTGCATCCTCTCCAAGCCTAGTTAGACAGATATCAACCATAAATCAACAAAAAAAAAAAAAAAAGAGTCTCATTGAACGTTACAATTCCCAATAATTCACGCAAGTACACATGGGAACAGGATTGGGTATGGATTTTGTCTGTCACAAGCAACTGAGAGTTCCCAAACAACAACACAAAAGAATTGAAACCCGCATATGTGGATGGTCCATAGGCTATATGATTCATTCTCATGTTTATTTGTGACCCAAAATATTATTCGAAGTTGTACTTAATTGAAACTCCCTATATTATAATGCTGCTTTTGTTTTTCTTTCTTTTATTTTCTTTGGCCCCTACGTATTGTATTTGCTCAACGGTTAGCTTTGAAAGGTTTTACTAATATGATTGGTAGCATACAAATGATTAAAAATTTAGATTTTTATTTTTAAAATATTAGATTTTAATCTTAAGAAATAAAATCAATTGATAGGAATTGCGAGAAAAAATTACTCATATCATGTAACTTATATCCAATAAATCTCTTAATAAGAAAAAAATGCGCCGTAGCAGGCATTAGTCAGTGAAGGAAAAACAAAAATAAAAGAAAAAGATCATCCGCGCGGCTAGTTACGTTAACTAATACGAGGGGGGCCGGTTGAGGAATGTGGGCTCCGGAGCCAGGCGCCGAATGTAACAGCCCAATAAGTTTTGTCGTTTTTCGTCGAGGGAATATTACTTTATCGTGCTCGGATCCATGAGCTTTGGGCCCGGAAGACAGTGATCGAACTTCAAAGGTCAAAGATCAGAATAATCAGGCTTTGTTAGGAGAATACGAGAGCCGTGAACACTAGAGACGCGATATAATTTACATTGCCGATTGTAATTGATTACCGTAATAATCTGATCTTTGTCTCTGCAATGGACGGCCAAATTATCTCTCATTCATGGGGTTCACGAATTCTCCATTCTCCTATCTTTTTGATCGTCAATACTCCCCGGCAGGTGAGCTACCGTTTACGGAGCCTTTGCTAGTAAATTGGAAGGTACATCGGTAAATCGTTCCTTTTGTGTATCTTCAAAGACCAAGGACTACGAGTTCGCCTCTTTGTTTGAAACATGGACGAGAGAAATTTTTTAATGACCCATTGTAACTTGGTCTCCGTCTGTCATGCTAGGAGGCAAATTTTCAAACGCGCTGTGTTTGGGTTCTCCTTTCCTTCTAGGAATTTGCTTGCGTGGTCCCTGGAGCGTGGATTTTGCGGCATTGAATCCTGGGAATTCATCCGTCCAAGCCTTGTAGTCTGTCTAGTTTAACACCCAGTCGTTTTTACCTTCCCCTAAAATATTAACTTTATTTTTTGCTTCCCGTACGGTGCCAGGGGAAACATTCTTGTTGAAAGAAAGCACCAAAAAATGGGGTTTACGTAGCATTAAATGCGTGAATTCGTTTTCCAATTACTCAGGATAATGTGAATCGTTCTATGAACACCAGCCTTCCCAAAAAAAAAAAAAAAAAAAAAACGAAAAAAGCAAATTTGTTTTTTTCAGGAAAAAAATTTGCAATCTGGTCATGAATTCTAGGGAGAAAACTTGTAATGATGAGCAGTCTAAGTGTGATTGTTAGTAGCTGGGACGTCATTCTTCCTTCTCCTTTGGATCAGATGGTACCCAAGTCCTCCCAAAACGAGCAGAATAATCAAACCGTCAACAACTCCAACAATGACCAGCACCCATTTCTTCACACCAGACTTGCCATGACTCACAGGGGTTCCTTTTGGAGCCTTAACCATATAGATCAACCCAGTCCCCCTTTCAACCTGTTTAACACCCATCACAACTCCATAAAGAAAGCAAGCTCTTAGACTCGTACCCTTGTCGCCAGAGGAATACAAGGCAGCAACGCATGTACAGTTTTCCAGGCAAAGGCTTGCGCATGCTTCTTTGCTGATGTTGGCCTTTTCCGGAACACCTCTGAGAACACTAGTCACGCCATTTAATTCAAGCATCTCCACTCGACCACTGCCACAGAACCCTCCTGAAAACCCCTCTCTGCAATCAGAACCCACCTTGTCTCCCTGTACCAAAAGTTGGATACATGAACAATCCTCGGAGAAGGTACAAATACCATAAGGTCTACATGCTAGAGGAAGATCACATCTGACGTTGAGTGCTTGAAATGCAGCCTCAAATCTTTCCTTGTCAGGCAAGTAAAAATAGAGACCCAAATTTCCTGTTTTATTCCCCAGTGCTAAAAATCTCAGGGGTTGAATCCTTTCCGAAGAAATCTGCGCGATTTTTCGACTGTTATCATTGAATAACTCTAACCCTTTTGGAGCTAACCCAATAAAAGAGATGTTTCTGTTCTTGGAAGGCTTAAACTCCCAGTAAGAATAGTTCCACTTACCAGAATGGAGATAGAGAGCAATTTTGTTGCGCTGAATTTCAAAAGAGTAGGACACACTTGAGTTGCTGGGGAAAGAAGTCAAGTGGGTGGCCACATTTAGCCTCTGCCCCCGCAGTATGATATCGGTTGGAAAGTTAAAGCTCTGCCATTTTGTTCGGTTCAAGGCATCAGCAAGGACTAGATTACCTGTCTCCAATATCTGTAGTCTCTGAATCAAGGTGAAAGAGAAAGATTAGTTGCCAGAGAAATGCAGCTGATCACTCATGATTGTGACTTTGAAGTAGTTTGGTCGAGTTACCTCCACACCTTGTCCAGAAGTCCCAGTTCGCCATCCCACTCGCTCTTTTGGCCCTTTCAATTGCAAGTCTCCATCTTGTGTCAGCTCCAATACGCATTTATCTGCCGTGTAAAACTTGAAGAAATGTCCAGAGTTCCACACCTTCACATCCCCAAGAAAAATTTCTAAAGAACATGAATATTCTCCATCAATTGGCTCCACGCTCAATGCAGCTTTGAAACTAGGCTCGATTTGGTTGGTCTCCATCAAAATTGCTCTACCAATGAAGCCTCCGCTATACTCAATTGGGACCGCTAATGTGAATCTGTAACCAATATGAATGTCCGGCCTGCAGTGCGCGAGAGTAAACAGAAGCACCAGACAACTAAACAACTGAACCTTCATGACAGTACTGCAACTAGATTCTCGCTTTCCTCGGTCTTTTCCGGGCAGATTGCTTACTTGCTTTTGCCTACTGAATGGATTTCCCGGGAAGAACTGAGAAGAAAAGTGAAAAAAAAAAATAAAAATTAAGAATAGGCTGGCACAAGACACGGAGTGTTAAAACTTTTCCAGGTTCGAGCCCACTACGGAAAAGGGTCTCATCTTTCATTTGGCTACTGCCTTAATGCAGTGGGGTAACTCGTGTCTCATGGGATTAATATTATGCCCGGAAAGATTGTTAATTATAGCAAGCTAAAAGTACTAAAAAGTGCCATCCATTTGCAAGGAGTTGTTGAGCACAGGCTGTCGGTCCATGTGAGGGTGTTAATTAAGAGTGTATTTTGTTTCATGATTAAAATTGCGGGAGTGGCGTCTCCATTTTTTCTTTTTCGTTCTTTCAAGGGTAGAGAGAGCCGAGGCCGAAGACTAAAAACCTTTCACCCGGGAGCGGATTTTGATGTGGACCGGACACCTCCATTTTTTTCTGCTTGTGTTGGATCAATTGATTGCCTCCTTTTTCCGAGTGCGCAGGCCTACTCATATAAGTGGGATGTACAGGGACCGGAAACTTGGTGGCGACCCCTGTTCTTGCCGCGTGTCACTGGCCGGATAACCCACTTCCACTTGGTAGCAGGCATCATGCTGCTGACATTACTTCCACTCAATTATGACATGTCTTTGCCTCATGGTTTAAAATTTTAATTTATTAGTTAGTGTCTCTCTAAACGGCGAATCGATTTCGCCTGATTTTTGGTGCTTCCCGACGGACATGACGGCCGTTGAGTTCATCTGTTGGGCTTGGCTCAATTTGCTATCTGAGTCGGCCCAACATTCTGAGCCCAAAATATTTGTGGACCCAAAATGAAGATAGCCTCACCCACCCAACCTGGGGCTGCTCTCAAGCGATTCGAGGATGGGGCCAGGCCACTTTCTACCGCCTCTCTCGTACAGCAGGCCCCCGCCGACCCAAATGAGTCTTGAATCTCGATAAATACGAGGATCTCGCTTCTTCGTTTGGCGGAGATTTTGGTACGTCGGAGCTTTTTATGAAAAAACATTTAAGGAACAACCCAAGTAATATAATTTCTAAAAAAAATTTAATTGCCTTTTCTTTTCTCGGTCAAAGTGCCAAAATGTTTATTTTGTTCTGTGCATTATGATAATGTTCAATATTGCAAGTAAAAATGTACGGATATTTAATGAAATGAAGGAAAATTTAATCCTGAGTAAATTTAAATCATGACGCCAGATAAGTTTGTAGATTGTTAAAATAGAAGTTGCTTGTGCATGTGTCCTTCATCCTTGATCAGTTTCGGCACAACATATATATATATATATATATATATATATATATATATATATATATATATATATCGATCTCAGGTAACGAAATTGTCTCGCACCAAGACTTAAAAGGTAAGATTCAACTAACCAAACAAATAAGGGGAAAAAAAAACGCGAGAAAAAAATAATAATAAAAATTACCCAATGATGGGAATTGAGGGAGTCGCAGATGTCTATGTTCATAGTCCATTCAGGGCTTATAAGAAGATCGCTCGTCGCCTTCTCCACCGCCGCCGTCGCCGAAGATGATAAACTCATAGCCATCTTTCCCCCGCCCCCCGCGCGCGCGCGCTCTCTCTCTCTCTCTCTCTCTCTCTATTTCTTGGAAAATTAGGTGCCTGTACTTCTTCGCGCGAGCCTGTCTTTGTGTCTGTTTGGACGATGAGAAAATTCCGGCACAAAAGCCGAATTCCGAACTCCAAAGTCTCTCGATGAATTCCAATTTGTGGGAAAGTACAAAAAGCCGTTGAAGTTTATTGAGGCATCAGAATTAGAAACCCGCAGGCTATTGAATTACGCTTCCTGTAATTTTCTCGGTTATTTCTAGCCTACCCAATTCCTTCATTTTTTTTTTAATTTCCAATTTTGTTTCTCCAAACAAACATATGAATGATATTTTTTTTTCACCCGTCTGCTGATTTCCTTTCTTTCTTCACTCCGGAAAGTCCGGCTCTTCGTTTCGTTCCTTTAATCTTTATATTTGTATATTTTGTTAATTTTTGTAAGTATCCTTTAATTTTTTTTTTTTTATAAAGAAAATTCAACAAAACATCATCGCTGGTGATGTCCGAACAGACTCTGTCTCCTCCTCAAACGTTTTCCGTTTTAACCGTTAACAATATTCAAACATGCATTCCACAAACAACGAGGCAACGTCAAATAACATCATCTAATTGTTCAAAATCTATCTATATATATATATATATACATACATACATACACGTATAATCTCGGATCTAGAGCACTCCATTTCACGCAATACAAACGTTACGCAACAAAAGAAACACAAGGTCCAAAAGGCAGCTGTTTGTTCAAAACAGTGCCATGGTTAACAAAAGAAAGTGACGACGTTGTCTAATCCTGGCCGGAAAGGTCGGCGTTGATTTCATCGAGAAGAACCACAAGAGCGACAATGAAGGCATAATCAACATTAGGATATACGGTTACCGCAAAGTTATCTGCGCCTAACAGAGCGGTTTTAACACTGTGTTTCCTGTACATCTGCAATTCCAAACACGCACGATGTAATTGGGGTTAAGAATCGTTCCATCATCTAGTGCCAATGAAAAACGAATCGAGTAGAGCAGAACTTGCCTGTGCTACGATCGTGTTGGACTCTCCCAGATAAATAGTGCAAGAATTCTCACTCCAGGTCCCGTTCACCTTGAAATCAGGGACGCTCTGTGACGTATTTGAGGCCAAAAATACGTCCAATTTAGTCTTCAATTGTAGGAATTTCGACCTTTTGACATTGAAAAGTAAATCCTTTTCCTCTGTGCTGTTTCCTCTGAATACTTGCCACCTATTATGCATGGTCATTATCTGAAACAAAGAATTGAATGCACAAATTAGCTATGGGATAATGACAATTTTGATCCTAAATTTCTCTCTCTCTTTTTTTAATGCAGTATTACACCATGCTTTATGCCGTTTGAGACCTAAACCTTCAATAAGCATTCTCGCGGACAAAAGAATTACTGGTTGCTAGAGATGATCAAAGCGCCTCTCATCCGCTCATAGAATAACACGAAAATTCTAAAGTAGTCTAGCTACACATTCACAGCTAAAAACCAAGTTAACTTGTCTAAACTTCTCTGTTCAATGAAAATATGACGCCTTGTTCCACAAACAATGCTTAGAAAACAGTGTCCAATGTGACCATAGAAAGCCACGGGCCACAATCATATGGCAAAGCCCGGGCAAGTAGAGAGAATTAATAGGAAAGGATATAAAAGTCGAAAAAAGAAACAAGCGAGATAAAAGAGATCATTTACCTTCTGTCTGAGAGTAACAAGGGTGTTACCAGCAGCATCTTGTAAATGGCGACGATCATGGATGCTGAAGAGCTTGCCTTCGACCCTGAAGATGAGGGTGCCATTAACATCGGTGACCGTAAAGTCGTTCTCTCGCAGGGTCCAGACTTTGGAGGCAACTTTGAGGTCCACCGGGTACTGGGCCAAGAACTGTGGCCCAATCACCACCACGGGCCTCTCCAACGGCTGGTACGTCGTCACTGCCGGAACCGGGTTGCTTGGTTGCCCTGCCATAACCAGACGATCGATGGAAGAATCTGAAACGCGTTGAACAAGACAGAGAATCGAGGGATTTCAGATTGATGGCCTTTGTAATGATTCGAGTGATCAAGGATCGTTTATATAGACAGCAGCAACATCCAAGTTATCACCAAATGGAACGTGGAAAGCAGCTTCTCCGCCCAGCCGCGTGCGTCAACGGGAGAAGATCGAAGGAAGCTGTGTCTGCGGGACCCGCATTTTGGCTGACCGCACGCTGGGAAATAATTTTAGAACCGAAAAGTCGATGTGGGATGAATCGGTCGAAACCTAATCGCGGGGATTCCTTGGTAATTTCACTTGAGATTTCTCTCCGCGAATTCAAAATTATTACTCAGTCACGGATTGTTCGCTGCTGGCCACGCGCTTTTTCAGACTGCGGCACCTTTGACCCGCTGCCGCTGGTACGCTTGCTTGTACAATTGCCCAAAAGCGACTTTTTATCATCTTTTACGTCAGCTTTTCATGTTCCCGTGACTGCCTCGCCCCTTATATAGTCGTCCTGTGTACGGAGAGATTGCCTTTCATTTTGCCGATGATATCGCTCTCCTAGCAGAGGCATCCAGTGACCAAGTTAAATTGATTAATCAATGCCTTCGGGTCTTCTGTGAGCAATCGGGGCAGAAAGTTAACCTTCAAAAATCAATGTTACTAGTTGCTCGGAACGTGGATAAACAGCGTGCGAGGGCTCTTAGCCGAGAAGCAGGAGTGACTTTAACTGAGGATGTGGGGAAATACCTTGGTATGCCCACTTTGAATGGAAGGGGTCACCCTTCAACATACAAGCATGTCCTAGACAGGGTGCAAAGCAAGCTTGCAGGGTGGAAAGCTCGACAGCTCTCTTTCGTGGGGAGACTTACGCTCATCGAGTCCGTATGCTCATCTACCCCTTCTTATTCTATGTAGACAGCCGTGCTTCCAGCCTCTCTCTGTAATATGCTTCACAAATGAAACAAAAGTTTTCTCTGGGGTAATACGGAGCAAGGAAAAAAGATTCGTGTTGTGAACTGGCAAACGGTGTGCAGTCCTAAAACGGAGGGCGGTTTGGGCGACAGGGATTCTAGATCAGCCAACAAAGCTCTATTAGCAAATCTAGGATAAAGATTTACTACTAAAAAGGAGAGTTTACGGGCTACGGTTTTGAGTGGAAAATACTGTCGGGATGGCTCTAGGGAAATCAGGTTTAAACGGGTAGCCTCTCATACATGTAGAGGCCTGCATTGGTCACAGGAAGTCATCGAGAAGGGGCAGAGATAGAAGCTTGGTGATGGCAAAACGATTCCGTTTTGGAAGGATACGTGGCTTGGGGAGGGTCCTTTAGGGCAGCACGCTGTGCGCTGTTTGAATTCGGATGAGGCACTTTACAGGGTGGAGCATTATTGGCTGCCAAATTTGGGTTGGAATTGGGAACAATTATGGCTTCTGCTGCTGCGAGAAATCCTACCATTGTGGGCTGCATTGACTTGTCACTTGTTACGGATCCATTTAGGCCTAGTCTAGCGGACTTTGTTATTGGACTCACTTACAGCTATGAGCCCAATTTGGGTCCAGCTCTAGTTAATCTCAGGGACACCGCCTGTCGCTTGGTAGGGTTACCTGAAAATAGCTTTATTCTTAGGATTTGGCCACGCTCACCGTACGAAGCATGATGGCAGCGAACTTTCAACCGAGAAGCAGCCATGCAAGCCCTTAAAACAAGCCAGCCAGAACACCACCACCACCACAGGACCAATAAGAAAGCCTAAACATCAAACCCCATCCTCTCTCTTCTCTAATCCACTCCTTTAGCATTTACAACTGTCAGCCAGCCCCACGAACCGACCGCTTTCTCCTTGAAGGTTTAGCCAAAGCCGCCCAATTTCACCACATTCCTTCAGTTCTCGACCACCTCGAATAAGTCACCGAGTTCATCTTCCCTGATTCGAATTTATGGCAATGCTAATCAATTTGAGAATGCTATCTATTTTTTATTATGTGAGAAGAGACAATAGAGTATAAATAGATTAAAAAACTTTTTAATTGAATAATAAAAATAATAAGAGAAATAAATTACATTAAAAAATTTATTAATTTTATATAAAAAAATTTAAATAAAAAAGACAAAATTAATTTCATTATAATTAAATAAATATAATAAAAATATATAATTTTAATTATATTAAATAAATTAAATAAAATTTAATTTAAAGTAAATGAGAAATTAATAAATTTAACAAAATAAATAATTTCGTATTATTAATTACAACTTAGATTTCAAAAAAATAATTAATCATTCAAAATAAATATGTATATTTCCTTAGTAATTATTTAAAGTTCAACCCAATTGAATTTTAAATTAATAATTACTTATACCATTTATCAACTCTATTATAAACAAAATAATAGAAAGTTATTAAAATTGAAATTTTAGCTCTTTTTAATATTTTTTAGTTAAAAGACATATTTATATTTTATTCAATTATTTTGAGTTGTAATTTAAAAAATATATATATTATATATCCACTTAAGGAGGATGAATAAACCCAATAGTTTTTTCTGCCGACGGTGCGTTCTCTACATACATTATTCTCTCTGTTCTTTGTTAAAAGAGCAAAGATCTCAAATGGGTTCCCAAAATTTTTGTTGCAAGGTCAGTCTGTGAATATGCGATTGGTAGAATGTACCTGTCATATGTTGATTACTGCTCTTTGTAGAATTGAGAAGGTTGGTGATGCTGTTGAGATATTGGATTGTATGATAAACGATGCACTTGGTGTTGATGGAAAGATATGCTCTTTGTTATTATCTTCGTTCTTATGGGGTTTGTTTTTTTTTTTGGCACAACTGAGAAAATTAGGACTTCCTTTTTGGTTGGATTGATTGATTATTTTAAAGTAGTATAGTTCCCCTTGAAGGAAAGAACGGTTATGGATGCTTTGGAGGTTTTGAATCGGATGGAATCAAGCCTGATACCGTTTGTCATACCGTGGTTTTAACTAGGGCTATTGCAAATGGGGATTATTCAAAGATGACGAGCCGTTTGATGAATTGATTGCGTTTAATTTGGTTCCCGAAGTATGTATATATGCAATGCCTAAGTAAATGGTTTGTGTAGGCAGAATAATGTTGAGGCTGGAATCAAGATGGTTGCTTATATGCGGGAGTTCGGCTGCAAACCGAATTTAGTGACGAACAATGCGTTAGTTGAGGGGTTGTGTAAAGTTGGAGAGCTTAAAGGAACCTCCAAGGAAGATGGGATCAAAGGGCATTGGGCTAAACGTGCAAAAATATAGGAGTATGATTAACCGTTTGGCCAGTACTGGCAAAGTTACTGAAGTATGTGCCTTATTAGAGGATCCATTAAAGAAGTGTTGTGTGCTCGGAATCTATCATTTTAACGAAATAATTAATAGTTTGTGCCAAAGACGCTGGCTTTCGGAAGCGACATTATCAAGTTGTGAATTCAACTTCTCGCAGTGCTCGTTCATTTCGAACTTCTTCCACTCATGTTTCCGAAATTGTTTTCTTTTTGGGTAGGAGGTTAAAGTGACGTATTCAAAGGTAACACATCGGCCATTGAAAATTAAATTGATTTTTCACTTTTTCAGTGATATCAATGTCAATGAAGCATCCTAAGATGCATTGTGTCGGTTTATGATTGCCTTTCTTCGAGTGGACGCTGCTGTTGTTGTAGGACATGTTTCTCAACGGTTAAAAATGCCGAGTAACATATGATAAATTTTGCTCCATTCTAGCTGAAAATTTACCCTTCCAAATGCTATCTTAGGATACAACGGGCCCCTTTTTCACCGATGAAATAAGAATTTTCCTTGTTTTGGGACCATATAGCAATAAAATCTTATCAAAATGTCCTCGCTTGTGCTACGGGACGAAGGTCAAGAATAAAGAAATTTCTACATCTTCAGAGATAGAAGTGGTGGCAGTATCATGTTCAATTACCACGGAATGAATTAAAGCTTTCATTTAAACAAAAATAAAAAATAAAAAACTCAATCTTTCAACGAAAAATGAAGTATACGTAGCATAAATCAAAATTTTAAAATAATAAAACACTAAACTAAGCACTAGGTAGGTGCGTTTTTGTTACTTGTTCAAGAAAATACCTACAAAATCTCAAACATATGCTGGCAAGAAGCTCAAGTTAATTTTGTAAGGCAAAAGGTCCCAGTTTCTCCCATATTATTTCTTACAATTTTTATACATACGATACCCCCCCCCCCAACACAAAAAAAAAAAAGGAAGGGAAAAAAGAAACAGAAGAAGAAGAAGATATCACAGCTCCCGTACTTGTTGGGGTCATGCACAGTGGTTGACGTGGATTAATTTCTCCAAAGGCACATTCATCTTCCGTTCCTATGTATCAGAAAGAGAAAAAAAAAAGGAAAAGAAAAAAGGGACGCACACGCAACCGTTCGAATTTGAAGTTGGAAACTGGAGATTAATTGATTTACAAAGGTATTCACCCGTTCACATCAAAAATATATAGGTAAATCAGATATGTGGATTGAAGTTTGAACAACGGATGCGATTTTCCCCCTTCCTTTTCCTTTTATTTGCTCCTGGGACCGAAAAAGAGAGGCATAGAGTATCAAAAGGCACGATACCGGGAATGGGTTTTCACATCAGTCTGACGTGTTGATGCAAGTGATGAGCCCAGGGGGGTGGCAACGGGAACATAGTGGTGGTTATCTTGGTGTCTCCTCGGTGGTGGTACCAAATGTCCTATTCATGAATAATAATGGTCCAACCTTTTCTAATTACTCGTAAAATTCTTGCCTAATGTATAGTTTCTTTCGCTGACTATCCTCAATATTGTTGGCCAAGAACGGGAGCAACAGCCTAACAGTATGTACCCTACAGTATAACTAACAAGTAACCACCAGCAAGCACCCAATTCAAGGAACACGAAAAAAAAAGGCAGCCTCACCAGCAAAAGAAATCCGCGCCTTTGTTTCTCAAATTACTTCCATCATTATATTGGTGTACTCTTGGTCTACCAGGACCGGTGTCGTTGCCTTTGAAAGTTGCTTTCCTTTAGACAACTTGCTATCTTCATGGCTGGGTCAACGTTTCATTGACTGCTTCTGAAACATTGCTAAAGTACAAGAAGAGAGCTTTTATATATTGCGTTAAATGAAGAAGGAAAGGGAGCACTTTTTCCAACTTTCAATTGTTACAACTCAAAGCAGGCGTGCTTTTGTGAAGCCTCATATAACTCCCATCTCAAATAGGCTGAAGTTTTTTAGGGTTTGCCCGCTTATTTTCTAATCGGCTCAAAGATTACGAATTACCATCTTCGATAAACAGATTCCACCGCACCATAGAACACACAAGGGTCAGGCATCCCTTTTGATCTTTACAGTTACCATTTTCAGTTCATATGATGACTGTCCATCATATATATTGGTCCAAGACTTATTTAACCATGAGCTATACGCCTCATTTTCATAAATCCTACAAGTGAAATTAGAACTTAGAACTTTTAAATAGAGATCTAAATTTTGACTACTGAAGTTTCCTCTGAAGGACAACTATCCATCATATTCAACACTACGATGCAGCTTTGGGCAATGGTAACCTCTTTCTTCACAGAAGAGATATGGCCACTGAGAGTTTCACAAAAGCTATGGAAGTTATATGTGGATAATCACTCACCTGAAATGGAGCGTTGAATGATCTGAATGGCTCGGATTGGAGGATCATTTGGTGATCATTCATTAAGAAATTATCTCCCGCGTTGCAATTCCATTTCTAATAGGTGTAGTGGTCACGATGGGGAAGACGGGCACATGAACACCAACTCACTGGAGCCAACAACATCCTGGAGTAGGTGAAACCCATGACTCCAGAAAGAAATGTATATGCTCTCTCTCTGTTGGGTACACGAGTTAGCAATGCACGTGCCCTGCTTCTCCATCTTGCTCACATACACCTTTAATCCTCCCATCTTTCCACAGCTGGACCTCCAGAAAGCTAAAGTGTGAGGTGTAAGCGAGGAAAAAAAAGGTACCCAGAGGCTCTTAAAATGGAGGATTTGGGAACATGAATCTGCAATTTTCTGTACTCACTGCCCACCCATTTATAGCTAAAGAGGTAAATGAAGTGTGCTCAAAGGTAGGGGTAGGCGTGAGGAAAGAAAATGAAAACCTTAGTTGGGAGTGGACCCCATGGACTTGACACCCAACTGCACAAACAGCTTCTTACAACTCATAAGTATAGCATACAGGACCACTGCATCACTTTACACGAGTGATTTACACATATGCCCTTATCAAAACTCTATAATTTGATCCCGAGACTTCGATTTAGCCCACTTTTACCGCTACTAATATTAGGTCCTTAAACTTCTATTTCGCTCTTAAAATTAATATTTTACATGCAATAAAGTCACACTTTTATTTATTTTGGTATATATATAAATACCCTTAAAAAATTTAAAGTTGATTCTGGTCAGAAAGGCCTTTGCTATGAAAATTCCACCGAAGAAAAAGGAAAAAGTCGAAGTATCTTTGGGCAAGGAAAATAAAACAGAATTTCTTAGAAAATTTTTCTCCTTCGAATATGCTTTCGACAAATAGAAAAAAACTGCTCTTTGACCTTTGAGTTTATACACACACACAAAAAAAAAAAAGGTGGAATGATTTGATTGGCTGCAAAATATGGACTTAAATACCAAGTTAGATAAGAAATAAAACTTTATTGGATCAAACAATAACCGGCACAAGAAATACTAGAATTAGCAGCAAGAATCGTGCAAAAAATTGAATCCTGCCGTCAAAAAGTTAACATTGTAGCAACAAGATTAAAAGTTGTCAATAAATTATTGCAAGAAAAAATTTTCGCCAAAATTCACGACTAATTAAAATGTGCCAAAGTTTTCCTCAAAATGGCATTTTGCAACAAGACTTGTTATTGCTTTAATCTCATAAATTGCTAAATAGCTGTTAAAAATCTACGGCTATAAATTTTTTTCTAGCGAGATGCTGCCGGTCAATTATTATAATCATATATCTAAAGCAACAAATTCAACAATTTTGGCAAATTAAAAATTTAGTTATAAAATTTCTTGTAGTGATGAAATAACATTCGGGGACCAAACTAGATTAGAGTCAGAGTTGATGGACTAAAAGGTGTAGGTTTTTCCATCTATTCCTGCCCAAAATAAGGAATCCAGTTGCTGCTGTTGTTGTAGCACCTGAACTACTGGATTGCTTGGCACTAATGCTTGCTTGCAAATCGCATGTGAGAATTGTTGAATAGTTTACTTGACCCTCGGGAGAGGTGAGTCACAATAGTTGAATAAATTCGTCATTGAAAATCAACAGATCACAAAAGTTCTAGGTGTCCCTTTCGAGCTTAATGTGAATCGTTTGACTGTTAGGTCTCACAATATATCTGCGTTTTCTCCAACATATGCAAACAAAAGTTCAAGGATTTTAATAAAAGTAAATTTCGGACACTTGGAACCATCACAATCATTTGCGTTCCGATTAGTTTTGGGCGAAAGATTGTTTTCTCCGGAACTTGGCCTCCCCACATCACAGTCTACAAAATTTTAATACCACTAATAGTCATGAACTTGGAGTTGGCCTAATTATGCGAATGTAAATTAAACCATATGGATTCATTTTTTTTTTTCTTCTCCACTGTGATTCTCTTATTTGAGTTCTTTCGACCTAGAGCATAATTGGTTTAATACATATGTCTATTGATTATCTCCCTTGTACTGGCATAAAAAAAATTTTAAAAAAAAGAGTTACCCCTTATATAGCTGAAAAAGAAAAATTATCTTCCTTGCCACAACGATTATAAGTGACTTAATTTTAAGCCAAAGAGCTGAGAATTTTTCGAAACCCAAAAACTAGAGAGCATTCTACTACAATTCTACAAGATGATGTATAAGAATTAAAGGTCGAACCTTTAACCTAAGGTCTTAAAACCAAAGCCCTAGATGGGATAAAGGATTATTAATTATGATGCATTAAAAAAAAAAAACAATTACAGGATAAAAAACAATCGCATGAGTTAAAGGAATGAACGTGTTATTGTTTTTTCCTCAATCCCTATTAGTACGTCAGTTAAGAATTGGGTTAATTAGCTAGGTTTGCCTTAAAATCCATTAAGGTTTGTGCGGGTGACTGGGCCATTATGGTTGTGCCACGACATGGGCATCTTATTCTCTGATTAACTAGCAGAGCCTCACGTTCCAATCCCACTCCTCTACCTGGATAAGCACATAAAACCAAAACCCTCGGCCAGTTCGCGGATCTCTGCATAGCTCACCTCGATCTTCCATATGACTTGGGGATTAATTCACTTCTTGGAAGAAATTGGGTAGATGATGCTAGGCAATGGCTGTACAGCCAAAGCCAAATAACTCAAAGATAATCAAATATAAGACATTATGACAAAATGATAATATGTGTAGTCATATCAAATCGAAAAAGATTGCAATCTATCCGTAGCAATAACATTGTTATTAACACCTTGGACGAAGCACATTCTCTACTTTATGGCTGGATGGTCTTGTTCTCTTGTGCTTAAGAATTAGCAGAATGCGGCCCATTGACCTGGCATTCCACCCCACCCAGACATTGACAGCGATGTAACTAAGAAAGCAGACCATTAACTAATGGCAATATCATTTACAAATTTAATACTATAAAAAAAATTCTGCATTTTGGAATGCCTTTTTACAAGTGAAATTATTATTTTTACCAGAGCTGTCAGTTCATAAGCTGTACTTGACATCACATTCCTAAACGAATTATTTTTAAACTACCCGGTGAAAAGGTGTTATCATTTATCAAGTTAGTGGACACTGAGGTGGTGTCCCTAATTTGCGATTTGAAGTTGAAAAAAGAGGAGACAAGCATCGAAGCAGGTAATGGTGCCATTAGATACTCTTTGATTTGATGGAGATATCACTCTCAAAAGCACAAACGGTGGAGACAATCAATAATGAAGTTTAGAGTTTAATTATGGGATTAGCCGCCTGCACATCAGATCACTCTGTGTGCATCTTTTGTCCCGCACGTTTTCTGCTGTGTGGCTTCTACAATAACTTAATTTATCGCAAAACAAAGCAGAGTGACTTCGGCATATTTTCACCGTCAGATCAAAGATATCTATTTATAGCGTTGAGCCTAAGAGTTTAGATCCAACGTAATTTACAATTTATTTCTATAATTTCTAATTTTTAGTTTCTGCACATGATTACTAGAAGTCTTAGTCTTAATATAAGTCTATAATAATATTACTCTATAGTTTAAATCGCTAATAGCAAATTCCAAACAATTTAAAGTAAGCATAAATGGTGCAATGTATTTCAACGCTACCTGAACATTTGATATGCTGTTTGATTTTTAGAGTAAGCGCTCCATCTATTGGTGAGACCATGCGTTACAATAACATTTTTAAACATTTTGTATTAAATGTGCGATGAGCAATTTGTCTAATAGATTACAAAATCACCATGGCCCTTTCTTCTATACCGCATTAGCATTGAATGACTAAGCATCTAATCAAACCCTTAATTCCATAAGTCCCCCTCGACACTTATTTTAGTTTCAGACCTAAATGAGATACTGGATTGATTGGTTGTTAAAACTTTGTCTTTGTATGATTCCAATTGGACTACGATGAACCAATATCACGACAAGTATTAGTGACGTAGATTCATTGAGAATCAACTTCTCCCCTAAGTTGAGCGATTAATTGTTTAATAAGATTTTATGTTAATGGAGACACAGTTCGCATTATCTGCCCTCAAATATGGATGGCTTTATTTACCCTAATCTCGACTTTATTTACCCTAATCTCGAGTGGAGAATCCGTAGTCCTAGGTTACGGTGCATGAACGTATATCCTCAATAGTCGTTACCTTTTCGGGCCAATCGTCATTATAACGCAAAGCATAGGTCACCAAATCTATTCTTTTTTTTCTTTTTTCTTTTTTTTTTTTCAGTATATTTCGATTAGGCACGGTGTGGAACCGAGTGAAAATTGTGCCATAGAGATGCGACAAAGAACAACATTATTCGAGTAATTGGTCAGCACGATTAGTGTTACGGGTCTAATCAGCAGAAAAGGACGAGGAGGCTACATTAATTATTCCTTTTATTTCGTTTGCTCGAGTGGATTCTAGCTTGCTAGTTGTTAAAAATCAAATCAATCTTATACTTACTTTTAAATCACTAAACTACCGCCGGCGGAGAAACAGAGGGCAGTCGCTAAGGCATTGTTTTTAGTTGGAGCAAAATTTTCCAGTTTTTCGGTTTTTTTTAAAAAAAATAGAAAATGAAGGAAAACATGTTTGCTGAAAATAATGAAAAGTTGTTTTTTCGAAAATCTGAATTTTTTTTTTCAGTTTTCTAACTTTGTAAAGGATTCGAAAACTAATTTTCTTCGTTAAAACAGAAAAATAGAAAACGTAACTTTTCTATTGAATAAACAAGTTTGTTTTTAAAATTTTTATGGGAAAAATGAAAGTAAAAACAGAGAAGAAAAACATAAACGAAAATTGAAAAATGTTTTTTTTTTTTTGTTTGAAAGTAAACACGCCCCGATAGTTTTTTAATTTGCGAGATGTGATGGGCCATAGTTAACCCAAGGACTAAGGAACAAAATACGTAAATTGTTCGCACGCGAGCATCTCCTCTGACGAGTTTCATTATTACACGATTTCATGGTATGAATTGAACGATGCGTGTAAAAATTAAAAAAATTAAAAAAAAGTATTCTTTTCGTTGTTTTTTTCCTTTTTTTTTTCCCTAATTTAATCGACACTAACGACTTAAATTCAAAATTTTCAACTTTAAAGACAATTTTGGTGACGTTGAGATTTTTTTTTTTTTTTTTTTGTTCTCAACAGATGGTAATGATTGTGAGCAAAACTGAAGCTGACCTTGATGGGCCTGGTCTGTATTACCCATTCAATTTTCTTGAAGGGCTGACTTGTGCGGATGAATTTATTTCAATGGGATGCCTTTCCGTACCCTAGAGTCTAGACCATACCCAGAGGTAGCCTTGAGGCAATAGATCGGGCCCATATGGTATCCGTCGTCGTCTTACATTTTAAGGCAGCTACTTTTTCCTGCCCTACTTCCTAAAATTTTCCTCGAAAAGGTTTTTAATTGTACAGATTTGACATTATTTTTATTTTTAATTATTTTTAACATTATTTTTCCATTAAATTTGGTTACCCTTCATGTGTGACCAAACAGCCTTTTCCTTTATATTACATCGTAATTGTTTGTAGCTTGTATAAGGATTCCGTGAAGGACCCAAAAAAAATAAGAGAACCTTCCAAGCATATCCATGATGTTAAGATTTTAAGTGTTATTCCTATACAATTTTCACATCTCAATTTGAAAAGGCATATACGCAATACTTATTTTTTTTTCTTAAAAATTTGAAAAAAAAAATGTACATTATGACGGACGGATGTATAAAACTCATCTCTCACATCAAATAAGAAAACGGAGACATTGGAACATATAAACGTGAGTACTACACATTCTGAATGTTCCGATTCTCGACGAGAACGTCGATAAATTTGGTAAGGAGAGGCTAATGATCCCGTGAAAATATATAAAGAAATGAATTCGAATTTTTTTCTTAATCCAAAATTTATAAATTATAATACAACTTAATTTGTGACAACAGCAGTAGCGGTGAAATGTGATGACAGGCTCTTCAAGACTTTAAGTGGACTTCTCTGGAGAGATAATTTGACGAGGTCAGGAGACACCAATTGGACCAGGATCGGCTGCTTCAAAAGAGACCCCGAAATATGAACGCGTTTAGCTAACCGGATCGCTTGCCGGTTGTAAATGACCAAATCTTTTTTGAACGTTGGGTCGCACAATCCACTTCAGCCGAGGATTGCTCGCCGATTATATATTATTTATTTATATAATAAAGAAAATCTGTTGCCCATTAGGATTTTTAAATATTATATAGAAGGGATTGGTCGATTTGGGAGGACATGAAACCGTTGGGTTTGAGAACGTAAAACCGTCGATCAAAAAGACGACGCTAAGGCCAACGAGGAAGGCCCGAAAATTAAAAAGAAAATGAGAAGGAAAGACAAAAGGGAAACGGACACAACCAGAGGCCACTCTCCCTCGCTCTCGCGGGTGTCTTTTTAATAGAGACCTTCCACTCGGCATCGTGGCAATCATCTTACCTTGCATCTCTTTCTCGATCGCTTCGTAACTGTCCGTTCTTTCTCTTTCAATGGCAACTCTCGCGTTCGCCTCAAAACTCTCCTTCCGTGACCGGAATGGCGTCGTCGGACAGCAATCGATCTTTGATGCGCCGGAATCTTTTCTTGGATCTCCGAGTTTCTTTAAATTGAACCCTGTGCTCGGGAGCGATTCTTGTTCTTGTTTTGCTTGGAAGAAGCGATGTTTGGGAATTGGAGGGGCACGCGCCGGCACGACGGAGGTGGTGGTGGACGAGCGCACTCTAAAGGATGGAGAGAAAGAGCAAGATAATGGAAGAGTTCTCAGAGTCGGTCTAATTTGTGGAGGCCCCTCTGCTGAGCGTGGAATCTCTCTCAACTCCGCCAGATCTGTTCTTGATCACATTCAGGTACATGAATGTCAATTCTTGATCGTTCACAGGTAACTTTTTGATAAGAGTCGAATATTTCTTTCGGCTTTTCTTTTCTCTTTCTTTTTTCTTTTTTTTCTTTTCTTGTGGTTTTAGATTGTCCTTCCTATTCTTAGTTTATGACCATAGTCAATTGGAGTTGACTTCGTTTTCGCTTTCCTTTTTTCTTATTTTTAAGTATTTCCATTTTACAACTTATTTAACAGGGGGATGATTTGCATGTGAGCTGCTATTACATCGGCTGCGATCTCAATGCCTATGCCATATCCTCTGCGCAGGTTCGTACCCGTATGAGCCATTACAGATGTAATCTTGATGTGGGATGTTTTACAATTCTTGACTTTCTTTTTATTCTTGATTTTCAGGTATACTCTAATACACCTGCGGATTTTGATTTTAAACTTGAAAGGTAATCTCCTTTTCTAGACTTAGTTCTTTAATGTCTCTATCTCTTGTTGTCGTTGAGACAGGTTAAGTTGGCTAAATGTCTGTTTCTTGCAGCCTTGCCCTAGGTTTTTCGTCTTTGTCTGAATTCGCAGAACACCTTGTTGCCTCCGTGGACATAGTTTTCCCGGTTATCCATGGCCGATTTGGTGAAGATGGTGGAATCCAGGTGTAGCATGGAATAATCCTTCATTAAAATCATATGCACTTGCATGCCATAAACAATTCTGCTGATGGGTTTGATTTGATATAGCTTTAGATATGATGCTTCCTTAAATTTGTTGCATGCTCAGGAACTGTTGGAAAAGTATGATATTCCATTTGTTGGCACAGGATCAAGAGAATGTCGTGTAGCATTTGACAAGGTAAAGGACCATTTTCTTTTGATGTTTCCAATACTAGCTTAGAACTCATTGGAAATCCTAGTAGTTTATTATATCAGAAGCCCTGGAATCAAATGAGAGTTCCTTTTGCATCAAACATTGAGAAGATTTGATCTATTGACATTTTTGTAAGGACCATGATATGCCAAATCCATGCATGAATATTAGTAGCTGCTTTAGTGCTTTGAAATGATAAGGTCCTCAGATTGTGACAGTTTTTCTGGTGAATTATTTCAGTACGATGCCTCCTTAGAGCTCAGCAAATTAGGATTCGTAACTGTGCCAAGCTTTCTTGTGCAGGTATTCTTCCTAACTAATTGATAAGATACAGTACTTTGTCATATTTACTTATTATTGGATCAATTGTTTATCATCGGGTACAAGATAAAGATGTATAGTGCAGCATGCAGATGTCATCCATATAATAATTGCATAAGTAGGTCATGAGCTATGCATATTACTGTTTTTGGTTGTGGGTATAATTGCTTCTATTCTAATTGTCCTTGTAGGGAAGTGAAAGGGATGAATATGCATTATCCAAATGGTTTGAGAGCAACCAATTGGATACTCAATCAGGGAAAGTTGTGGTGAGGGAAACTTGCTCTTTTGTAAGATGGTTTAGCCTTTTAGTTCCAAGAATTACTCCTTATATTTTTTTCAGGTGAAGCCAACTCGAGCAGGATCAAGTATTGGTGTTACAGTTGCTTATGGTGTTACTGATTCTCTTAAGAAAGCAAACAGTCTCATTTTGGAGGTAATTTGAATTTCAATCATAACACTAATTAAGCTCTTGAAAGTTGCTGACTTTTGCAGAATTTGTGGCTTGGGAACATTCACTTTGTGTAATCATAGAATTCAGCTTTTTTCTTTCCTTTGGAATGTTCATCAGGCTTCTTGTTGGTATCCTATTTATTTATCTGTTTATGAATATGTTTATATTTTGAGAATTTTGGAAGAAAAATTTCTCAGTTTTCAGTAATATCTGGAGACTGCAGCAAGAAATGCTTCCGTGGTTAAGCAAGTTAAAGAAAATGTGCATATAAGCAAGATAAAACACTCTGCCAACTTTAATCTTAAAAGCTGTGGTTTAAGGATTGAATTATATGGTGTAGGTTTTTATTTTGTCTTAAAAGGGGATTGATGATCAAGTCCTTGTAGAAGTATTTCTCGAGGGAGGGAGCGAGTTTACCGCAATTGTCCTTGATGTGGGATCTGGTTTTGACTCTCATCCTGTCGTTCTTCTGCCAACTGAGGTATATTCATGTTTGTATTTGACTTTCCTTTGTACTTTGAAACATGGGTTTAAGCAAGGGAAAAGATTACTAAAGCTCAATGAAGGTTTTGCTGTTTATAATATTATGTTATGCTCAGGTGGAACTTCAATTTCATGGAAGTGTTGATGTGAAGGAAACGGATGCAATTTTCAACTATCGAAGGAAGTATCTCCCAACACAACAGGTACATGTTGTGTGATGATCACAGTTGTCCACAGTAAACATGCTATTCTTGTTATATGTGCAAATGATTGCCCAAGTATTCATTGAATATGGATCTTCTATCTTGTGGCTCTTTCTCTTGCCATGTTTAAATGTTTCCCTTTTCATCCCAGGTTGCTTATCACACTCCACCTCGTTTTCCTGTGGATGTAATAAAAAATATTAGGGAAGGAGCATCTCTATTATTTCAACGACTTGGCCTTCGTGATTTTGCCCGTATTGATGGATGGTTTTTGCCTTCTTCCGTGAATGTGTCCTCACCCTCCCAAGGAAAATTTGGAATGACTGAGTTGGGTATAATAGTATTTACAGACATCAACCTGGTAAGTCAATTCCTATCCATTGCCAATACTGTGGTTAACTCATGTTAACATGTCATATGATTTTTCATTCTAACTTGCAGATAAGTGGAATGGAGCAGACAAGCTTCTTATTTCAGCAGGCTTCAAAGGTATTTTTGACTACAGGTTTCTGTCTTAAGGTTTAACTGAAATTTGTCATTGGATCGTCTTATGCATGCACTGTGAGTGTGTCTTCAGTAATTTTTACTTCAAACATGTTTGAGATTGATGGTTCTTCAAGAGGGATTTTTTTTTTATTTGTTGGGGGGAGGAGGGTTCCCAGCTGGTAACCCCCATAATTGGCTCTTGTTGTTTCATTGTGCCATGCCTGCCATACTGATCCCACAAAGCTATCAGATGCCTACATGCCTAGATGTGCCTTATTCTTCTGGCTTGTTGGTTCTGAAAGTTGGCAATCATGCTACCAGATGCTTATATGTGCCTTATTCTTTTTCCAATCTAGTTATGCTGCACAAGTGTTCTTATGTCTAAAGTATTTATGATTTTTGGTTTGAACCATTATTTTTTTCTTCTGTGGGCGACTACTTCTCTTATAAGTCTCCTTTTCTTCTTGAGGTTGGATTCTCTCATTCAAACATCCTCCAAAGCATTGTTCATCATGCCTGCTTGAGGTTTCCCAACCTTGCTGTGGACAGCATTGTTTCAAGTCATTTGCCACAAAGATCAAAGTCCTCACAGACTACTGAATTATTCAGCAAACCTGAAGGTTCTCATAAAATCTTTGTCATACTTGGAGGTGATACTTCAGAGCGGCAAGTATCCCTTATGAGTGGAACAAATGTTTGGCTTAACTTGCAGTCTTTTGATGATGTAAGTTGAGGAATAGCTACATGGTTGCTTAGATTACAAAATTATTGAGGCAATTTTTAATTTGATTTTTCCACAGTTCTTCAAGAAGACATAAGTTTATCTACTACAAATTGACAATGAATATTATGCACATTACCTCTCTTTTGGCACTCCCTTAGAAGTTGCCACATTGGATCAAGAAGGAAAGACATGTAGGATGGGAAAGTTAGCCTTTCCTAAGCCTGATGTGTCTTGCCACAATGCCCAGCTTTTTGTTCTTTTTGGATGGCACAGCTTATGGCTCACTGTTGAATGCAATTTTTGTTTATCTCTAGTTAAGTTGCATTATATTTAGGGAAAATGTCTGAAATTTGGCAGTTCTGTTCTCTACAGCTTGATGTAAGTCCTTGTTTGCTTGCCTCCGCAAATGATGATTCTTTTGGTCAGCATTTTGAAGTAAAGAATTCTGATGCTGGTTCCAGAGCTGTTTGGCTATTGCCGTATGTTGCGATTGGATATCTTCTTCCACATTTTGTCTGCATCATAAGCCTGTGGCAATAACATATCTCCTTTTGAACTTGCTCTCCCATCTTAGTCGTGTCAGTTAATGGTTATTATCCTTTTTATCAATCAAATTTATGCAATTGTACACGTGATATCAATTCTGTGGGCAGAGCCCTCTTCATGTTCTTCTATATTGTGGTGTATTTTGTACAATGCTCTTGTTCTTTGTAATACAGTTACTCCTTGGTGCTGAGACACACAACAGAGGAAGTCCTTGATGCCTGCAAAGAGGCAATTGAACCAGCTCGCGCTGCGTTGACATCTCAGTTGCGCAACCAAGTGATGAATGATCTCATGGAAGGTCTGCAGGGACACAGTTGGTTTGATGGGTTTGATATACCGGATGAACTGCCTGCAAGATTTTCATTGCAAGAGTGGATCAAGCTTGCTAAGCAAGTGCAGGCAACAGTCTTTATTGCAGGTTCTGTTTTCCTGCCCCATATTCTATTATATTGATGCTTGCCTTATGTATCTTTCATTTCTGGAGCAGTGCAACAACACTTTTTATGTTATCTATGCTGGCTTGTAGTTTTTAAGATACATGTGCTACTGAATAAATTAGAGCTTTACTTCACACGTTGTTGTCAAGAAAACTTCTTGCAACATTTTATTTTTGCACAAGAAACTTAAGAAAGTGATCAAGCACAATGCAGGTTACCATGTATGATTTACATTTTCTTGTAGACATCATACTTTTTATTCTAGGCTTTGCACACTGAGAATCCATGGCAGACAATGCTGGATTATGTTGAAGTACACGCATCTTTACAAATTTGTGATCCCATGTCATATTTCTTATGGATGCCTTGATTGTACATTTCTAAAACTGAAACCAGTAGTTTATGCTCTGGGCCTTCATGGCAGGACTTGTAGATGCATTTGAATTTAGTAAACTATTAGAATCTTGGCTATTAGCTTTTCATTCTTAGTTATCCATAATACAAAAAACTTGGTTGAGAAAATTATGTTCAAAATGCACAAAATTAATTAGTTGAATGATGTATTATGCATTTATTTGTTATATGGATCTTTTTGAAGTTTATTGGATGTTTCCTTCAGTGCATGGAGGTATTGGTGAAGATGGGACACTTCAATCTATGCTAGAGGCTGAAGGAGTTCCATACACAGGTTTGCTATAATTGACCCTGCCTGACGATGGAATGGATGGCACTATCCTGGTAGTAATTTTTTTTTTCTCTGTTTATAAAGGTCCTGGTGTCGCAGCTTCTAAGACATGTATGGACAAAGTTGCAACGTCTCTGGCTCTTAGTCATGTATGGCAACTGAACTAAGTCATAGTGTTCCAAAGTGGGATGTTTGCAAGGGTCATATTGTCTCAGCTTTTATTGTCTCACTATTGCAAGGGTCATAATCACTTGAACTGAACAGCTTGCAGACAGGGGGGTTCTTATCATAAATAAAGATGTATGCAGAAAAGAGGTATTACTGAGTGTGCCCACACAAAAGATCTGGTATGAATTGAAGTCAAAGCTTCAATGTGAAACGTTATGTGTCAAACCAGCAAGGGATGGTTGCTCAACTGGGGTTGCAAGACTCTGGTTGGATTATATTCCCTCTTATTGATTATCTTCGTTTTCTCCTGCCCCCAATTGCTGATCTGCTTGTTTTGTTTAATTATTGTGTACAGACTGACATCATATACAGCTAGAGATATTTGAGATCCTTTTGTTCTGTCTTTATTAAGCATAGGTCATTTATTTCTTTATGCATGCAGCTGCAAGGAGGACCTTGCTGTCTATGTAAAAGCACTGGGGGAGTGTCTATTAAGGATACCACCAAATAGTTTTTCGAAGGTATAGAAGTCTATATATTGCACTGATTTTTGGGTTGCAGTTGACTTACTATTCACAATGCTGCTAAGGAAATAATAAATGAGTTCAGATGGCATTTTAGCTGGGAAATGTGTTACTCCCTGTAGTTGGGAAGAAATAACTTTGATGCCCATACAACGTGAATCTTGATAATGGTCTGCTGACACATTTAATATCATGGAAATTTATACCGGTTGGATCCCTAGTAAATTTAATGTTTACTGAATTTTAACAGAGAGCCTTCTTCTATGTCCATTAGCTGTGCAAGCCAATAATTTGCTAGACAAACAAATAAACAGAGAAGTCAACCCCATCTCTGATTTCAATTGCATTTTCTTCTGATAAAACAATTGTAACTATGTAACTGATTGCTCCATTTGTTCTTCTTTCTAAGCAAGTACTCTAAAATTCAATCACCTAGCTGTTCTTTATGATTGAGAATCATCCATAAGCTGATATCTGACATTACTTGTACACTTTTTATTTGGAGTGTTATCCAGGCACATGGAATAATCGAGATGCCAAGCCCTCCTCCCGAGCTCTTGATTTTTGAACCTTTTATTGAGACTGATGAGATAGTTGTTTCATCCAAATCAACGGGTGAAAATGCACACCATCTCATATGGAAGGGACACAGTCGATGGGTTGAAATAACAGTTGGTGTCTTGGGAAAACGTGGATCAATGCACTCACTCAGTCCTAGTGTTACGGTTAAGGAGACTGGTGATATCTTATCACTTGAAGAGAAGTTTCAAGGTATGGCTTATCACCATTGGCATTGAAAAACTTTTGGTTTCTCTCTACACTTTGCATGCTGCTGGCATGCAATTGAAATGGATCCCTGGAAGCATTCAGTTGTAGGTTTTAATGGTTTTTTTAGTACATATTTTATGGACATTTGGTTACACGGTCCATCGGTATGATTCCTTATATGTACCCTTGTAGGATGGTGTTTCCGGTGTTCTGATGCAGATATTACTTTACAGGTGGAACTGGCATCAATCTTACTCCTCCACCGGCATCAATTGTTAGGTTTGTTATGAATCAGTTGTGAACATATTTGAATCAAGTTCAATCATGAAGTTATTTTTAACATTTGTGTTCACCATGGAATATTGTAATTATCTAAGGCAGCATTTCTTTATATTGCTCTTTTAGTTAAATCAGTTTGTTAACTAAGTGATTCTTGCACGAATTGTCTCATAATTTGTGAGAGGTATGCTCTGGGGAGTGGGGAGTGTTACGATGTCTTGTGTTGGACCTATCCTCAGGAGAATATGATGTGATCAAACCAAATGACACCCCTATACTTTTCTCCCTGTTTTTTTGATTAATTTTGTTGAAAATGGCTCTGTTGGCTATTCTCGGCACACCCATGTTTGCTGGACTTGTACTTGTAGCAATAAATTTTTTCTGAATAGTTATTTACAACCAAAAAATTTAAGCTTTCTTTTCACGTATCTAAATTGTTGAAATGGAAATTTTCTTAGTAGATATGTAAAAGTCATTAGATTTTCTGATTATCGTGTTCACCTGTGCAGGAGCTATTGGGTTCAAGCTTTGTTGTATAGTTTTTTTTTTTCTTCCCCCTACACTCTGTCAGCTGTTCTTCCTTCTTCTTTCAATCTGACCATATGAGCATTTTTCTTGAATCAGTAATGAGGCCTTAGGGAGATGCAAGCAACGTATAGAGCTGATTGCAAACACTCTACAACTAGAAGGATTTTCAAGAATTGATGCTTTTCTTAATGTTGATAGTGGAGAGGTATGCCGATGTTTTGTTGTCATTGGACAATGCTCATCCCCCTTGTGTGCTGTGTAGTTTCACAAGCCTGCTATTGATGGCAAGCCCGCCCTTGTTTTATTTTTCTATTCTTTAGACAATTTTAAAAGCTTTGGCCGTACATGATGTCCCATTTCACTGCTCCCATTAACAATTTTCTGTTTATTCCATAGGTGCCCTCGTTTAAAAGGATAAAGGGCTTGAACTTTTGACTCGAGTTTTTTTTTTCTCCCTCCAAGATTTTGGGTTTTTTTTTCCTTTTCTTTTAGCTTTGCTTTATTGCCAAGGTCATCCTTTGCAGGTGTTAGTCATAGAAGTCAATACGGTTCCTGGAATGACTCCTTCCACGGTGCTGATTCATCAGGTAGTGATGAGAACCTCTTTTAAAAAAAAAAGAAAAAACCAGAAATGAGGACCATATTGTTGCATTAGTTGAGAAATTTTGTTTGAAATTATCAAAATCACAAAAGAAGTACAGAGATCAGATAATTTGATAAGAGCAATTACCATGATATACGAGAATATGTCTGATATGTGAGATGCTGACTTATCTCAGGCACTCGCTGAGCAGCCTCCCATGTATCCTCACCAGTTCTTCCGTAGCTTGCTGGATTTGGCATCAGAGAGGGCAATGTGAAAGTGATTATAGATTGTTAATTATTATGTTCAATTAGCTCCAAGTTTTCGAAGGCCCCCTGTTCCTGTCACTCCTGTCGTAATGTCAGCAAGGCAAGTTACTTGTTAGAAAGCAACAATAGGGCAGATGACACGTGAATAACCGGTTTTTTCTTCTTTCTTATTTGTGTCGGGAATTTATGCTGGTGATACTTAAGATCCACTAAATTAATAAACTCATTAGCTTTTTTTTCGACCAAGAGTAGTTTTTTTATTTTTTATTTTGCCAAGAACACAGACACTCTTTCATTACTAATTAAAAAGCATTGAATACACCAGGGACAACCATGTCGAAAGCCTAAACCCCCCCCCCCTCGATCCAGGCACCATTTTCGTCCACATGAACGGCCCATGTAGCCAACACATGCCTAGCCCTATTACCATCCTGGTTTAAAGCCAGAGCAAACTGCAACGAAATTGATCCAACAAGAAAGGATCTAAAGCCCAGGCCAAGGGCCCATTTCATGGTCATTCTAACTTGATGTTTCCAGCCGGCATGACTGGAACGGGCCACCACATTTAATTTGGAGGTAACCGGTACCGTCCCCGAGTAGTCCCTCATCAGCGCACCCACACCTAAAAGGGGCTTAACTCAAGAAATATTATCTTACAATTACGATATTTTTCGATTCAGGTTTTTTTTTTTTTTTGTTACAATTGCTTCCTCACATTAATATTCTTAGTTTAAAAGATTTTCTGCCCTCACTTTTACATTAAGTTCACCGTGTGACTTTATGCTATGTAACATTAAGAATGTTAACTGAATGGCACATCAATATTATTACTGATGTAAATACTTTTTAAATTTTTTTAAAATATATATATATTTAATTGTTAAATTCAACTTTTTTTAAAAGATTTTTTTAAGAAAATAAAGGAAGAAATCTTATGCTTTGTAATTGAAAAAATAAAAGAAAATTATTTCAACTATTCTTGATAACAAAATTTTTTGAAAAATTGAATTTAACAATTAAAAATATGTTTTTAAAAGATAATAAAAAATTCATGTGAGCAGTGTTGTTGGTCAATTAATATCTTAAATTTTACGTGGCCGCCTAACTAAAAATTACGTGACGGACTTAAAGAAAAAGTGAAGGCAAAAGGCATTTTTAACTAATAACGCGAGAGAGCAATTTTAGGATTTTTTTTTTTTTTTTAAGTCTTTAAATCGAAAAGTATGTGAAGAGTCATTCTTAATTTAAGCCCATCAAAAAAGCCATTCGTTACAGAAAGAAAAGCCCATAAGACTTGAGCATGAAAGGATAGATCAGGAAGGACATATATTGGAATATAAAGGCCTCGGCCTGCTTTGTATTATGGATTATTAGGAAGCTGGCCTGATCCCGCGCCAGGATAAAGCCAGCTCAAAGTCGTTTTGCTCACTTCGTGTTTAGTGGCCCAAAGCTCTTTCGGAGGAGGAATTCTTTCTTTTCGTTGACCAAGACTTTCTATCCTCGAACAAGGAGGAGACATCGAAGGCGAGACGACAGGGGGAGACAACTAGGAAGCCAGCAATGTCTTAAGCCGAACCCGCGCTCCCAAGTAATAAAGTTCAAAGCTTGACTGAGCACACGGAAATGTTAGGGTGTAAACGAGATTCGTTTATGCTCAAGATGTGCTTCCAACTTGATAGTATAGCCGTCCGATTAAATGACTAAACGGACGGACATTCACATTTTGTTCAGAACTTTTCAAGTCTGGCCACGCTTTTTTGACTTCTAATGACTGTAGTTCGTGCTATCTCTCTTTCCCATGAGCATCTTCTGGCATTGTTTAGGTTTTCCAGTAGAGTTTGAAAACAGAGAGCTTCTTACTTTTGATTGATTTGGCTTGTTATATTAGCTTGTTGGGCTCCACGCTTCTTGTGTTTATTAAGTAATTGTTTTAAGATGTTGGGTGTGTTTATTCGTTGCTAATTAGTTTTAACTTTGACGTAATCTCTGTTCTCATTCTGACACAAGTTGGGTTCCTGACAACAACATAGGAAAGTGTTTTTTTTTTTTTTTATGAACTGGATTACCTTGCCTTCTTTGTTGAATTTGATCATAATTTTGTTGAATTGGGCAAATTTTTCTTTCCTAATCGTACGTGGGACATGACCACACTGTGCAAACGGGTTCGGCTTCGTGTTTTTGCCTTAATTAATGCCACTGTTATGAAGGAATTTACCATGCAAATCCACATTACATGGGTACTTATTATGTTGGGCAGAAATGGATTCGGAGTTTTCAGCTTTTCTGTTAATCCAGCGTGTGGCCCGTCCTTTTTCAAAGGTTTTCAAGGGACTGAATGCAATAATCAGTTGGATTCCATCCACTAAGATTCAGACAGATTGCGGAGGAAACAGAGGTCTCGGGAGCAATTCTTTTCCTTGTAATGACAGGAATGTTGAACGGTGTCGAACCAAAGGGGTTCCAGAGAAGAAATACCCAGCTTGAAGTCAACAATCAAATCCTTAGAGCTCTATTTACTCTTTATATTTTTGTAGCAAAACCCCAAGCGGTTCCACCACCTTGTGCTTCCTGTGTAGATGGAGCGCAAATGACATTAATCGGACTCTGACAATATACTGCAAGTGTGGCACTTACAAACCACACGAATGGGTTCACAAGATGTCAGTGGTTGCGTTACTTCATGTCGATGGCTTTGCTCGCTAAGCGTTATGTGGACGTAATTTGCAATATTAAAGATCTGAAAGATTTGTCAGACTGAGTTGGTATGGTTGGGATTATGATTTTGAATTTGACCAGACACAAAATCAAGGTCTTGCATACAGAACCAGACATCTTAATCACCGAACCCGTGAAGGCGAACTAGTTCATTTCAGATCCAGCCCTCGACTCCAGAACCTCACTGGGCTATCCAGGCCTCGGACTGAGTACCCTCCAAGACCAAACAGACTGTCCAGAGATCGCTATAGCCCAGGCAGACGTCTCCCCAGTCTGGAGAAATAGTCTTCCGCAAGAGATACAGACAATCTTATGAAGCCACCTGTTTGTCATCCATGCAGAGAGGAGAATGTAGCCACCAAAATACATGAGGTATACTCTAATGGCAACAAACTGCTTTAATTTTCACTCCAGAGAAATCAGCAGAGCTCAGAGTCTTTCTGTCACTGTTTATCTTCTTGCTTTCCAGATACCGTGTATTGAATATCAGTGGCAGTAATACTGATGGATTAACCTGATGGTGCTAGATTAATTCTCCCGTGAGAGTAGGAGGGTGAACAAATTGTTTATGGGCTGTCTTCATCTAATCGAAGAGAACAGATTGTTAAAAGTATCAAAGCTATGGCATGAAGTAAGCCCCTTGAATTAACTCGTGTGAGACGGGGTTTATGTAGGGACCTTAAAATTTGGTCGACATTGCTGCACCTTAAAATTCTTGAAAATTTATCTACAAGACATGTGGCATGGTCCAAGTAGCAGAGAAACTAGTTCTAACAGAGTAGTCCAAATTCCTGATTGCATGCACTATTGAGCAGCACTTGGTCACTGCTCAACTGGCTAGCGGCTTTTAAGTCCATTGTCTTCCAAACTTTAGCCACCAATCACTTGACTTTCTAAATAGCCAAAAGAATGCCAGGCAATGAGCGCTTAGAAAGATCTCATGGGTGGCTTTGCCACATAGTGGGGAGCTCGAGGCCAATTTTCCCACCATTTGGCCGCATATCCTTGACAGTGAGCCATGTATTAAAGTACTCTCTGAACTGGGTAATCAGACCATCTTTCAAGGTCCAAACGTGCACCCAGTATTCTGCTGCACATTCCCAGCCTTCTGCAATCTCGCAGTCGCCGATGGCCTCTATGCTCTGTGGCCCGAACCTGAACTCAGCATATAACTCGACTTCCCAGTGAGCACCCTCATCATGTGCTGGCAGAGTGAAGGTCCATGGAACCACCACTCTAGATCGCTTGCCATTAGTTCTGCCATGGCCTCCCTGTGACCATTTGCTAAATTCCTGTACAATGCCTCAACAATAGCCTTGTTTGCATTGTTTGTTTCAAGTCCATTTCCTGTGTCCCATATTCAGTCATGTTACCCGACATTTTGAAGAGCCTTTTTGGAATCGAAGATTGGACTTGAATATTTGAGGGGATGGTTTGGCTGGGTGGAACTTATTTATAGAAAAAAAATTCAGAGGGATGTGGTCGTGGCCGATCCTATGAGGATTGAAGAATGAAGCCATCTTGATTACACGACAGATTGAACGATCCGTGTCCTTTTTTACAATGAATATAAACGATCCGCGTCAGCCCCATAACTTTGTTATATGAGTAATGCTTAATTAATGTCGAACCCTCTTTTGGGTAATAACCATTGTAGTTTGGAGGAAAAGAATAATATACAAAATTGCTATATCAAGCGGCATTCTTCTGGGAAAAAATGACGGGTTATTTTCACACCTTCGTATTCAGCACCATGAATCCACGCTCTTTCCATTACGACAAGCCAACAATGGCTAAATTCTTCAGTTATTCTGGCTTAGACTACGGGCTTTCCTGGTACTGATTCACGTTTTAATATATATATGTGTGTGTGTGTGTGTGTGTGAGCAGGCCTTGCATCTCGATTTGAATCCCACCCCTTAATAAATTTTGGGAAAAGACTTGGTAGCTTTAAGCTTGGGTGCGACTGCTACTGCTGCCCAGTTATCTTCCGCCAAAATGTTTCCCACCGATCGATGACGTCAAGAGGAGAATAGCTCAGTTCTTTTTTTTTTTTTCTTTTTTTTTTAGTGCTTCATATATGTACTGGACAGTCGGCCATTGACCAAAACAAGCGTACTTCTTTTCACTTTTGACAAAATTTAGGTACTTTTTTTTTTTCCAAGTAGCAGTTGAGAATTTAGGACATTTATTTTAGAGGAAAAGTAAAAGATTTGTGTTCAATGTGTATTCTAATAAAAATTGAATTTGGTCGTAGGCAAGTCCGCTTCCGAGGCCACTTGCAAATTAATAATGGGGGTCCACTTTAAAGTGATAGAGGGTGAATTTATTTCCATTTCTTAACCCCCAACTTGTGGGAAAGTTAGTAGTCTCTGTTTGCCTTCCACGAAAATACAATCCGAGACCCAATGGCTTGGACTCACAAATAACATTATAAACAAAGGCTTTTATTACCATTCAAATGCGCAGGACAGATCTACATAACCATTTGTAGCAAACTTTAGATTTCAATAATATATAAGAATGTAAGTTAAGACTTTAATGTAATTATTTTTTTTCATTTTATAATAAAAAATATGAATGAATTACAACATTACATGTTAGTTGGTCAAAAATTTTATTTATTATAATATTATTTCTTTGAACTCTGTTTTTCACTCTTAATATATATATATATACACATACACACACATACCATCCAATGCATGAACCCAAAATCAAGTCTTTACTCTTAATTAGTATATCGGTAACTAGATCAAGAGGATGAATATCTATCAATAGCACTATCGTCAAAGAGTCAAATCTTATATTGTTTTGTTATTGGCGTAAACATTATACATACGCACATCTATTTGTATATTAAAAAAAAAAAAAGAGGAACACCATGTTGTATTTTTGTTACAATTACAAATCACACCTTAATTTATGAAATTTCAAGTCACTGACTCCCCTTGTCAAAAGGAGTGGTAGCTGAAAAAACACCGAGCAGGCTGGAAGTGGGCTCAATATTCGAATCTGACTTAAACTTGCCTGGCATTGCAGCCATATCGGTAGCGATTGCCGTAATGCAAGCAAGGAAATTGAAGAGCGGGAATCTTCATGGTCCGCATTGGCATGGATTCCAGGGCCCTTTCTGCTTGCCTGTGGCTGTGGTAGCTTTTCAAATTCCCCCGTGTCTGAGCATTCGAATCAGACTCTTTTAGATTTTTTATTCTTTTTTTTTTTTTTTTGGTGTTTTCGCGTGATCCTTTTTTGTTTCTTGGTACAGGATTCAGGTTTAACGAGACTGAGATTACCATGCTGAACGAAATGCTTTCTTATGGGGAGAGTTAGCGCAAATTATTATGCACTTCAGTCAAAAGAGTTATTTCAGTTGGCAATGAAAGTAATTTTTTTTTTTTTCACTTGTCAATCAGAGTAAAATCTGAAATACTCCAAACCGATGTGAAGAAATGAGTTCTTAAATCGTTCAGAAAGTGAATTAGTATCAATTGCCGCTTAAGTAGACCCGAAAACGAACTTATTGTAAATGCCCAAAAACTTTTCTTATTGTGTCAATAAGAGGTTTTCCGGGTATCCATAAAACCTGAGGTGTGCCAACGACTTAAGATAGAAGCATTATCGAAAAAGAATTAATTCTGCGACTTACAAACTGCTAGACCTCCCATGAAAAACGAGAAAAAAAAAAACCAAAACCCTTTTTTTTTTTTTCTCGGTTTGAGGGGGAAAAACAAAAGTCGTTGGCAAACGGCAAAAGAATTAGGAAAGCAGACAAAATAAGATTCGATAAGAAAATGACATTAGCCATTGCATTTAATACCAGTTGGATCCAACCAAGTATCCCTCGTCCGAGTGGGGTTATTGATGTTCGACATTCTCTGGAAGTGAGCCCACATAACCAAATTATTTGATTATACAATGAACTGAGCGCCCAACATGGAAATGTACTGGCCTTGATTTTATGTATGTCACCCGACATTGCTGGACTCTTGGATCTCGTGTCCCGATACAAGTGAATGACATATCCCTGTGCATTTATTGAGCCGACCTCCTTTTGCTTCTCCGCCATATTTCTCAATTCCCGTCCACTACATTCATCGCTGTGTCATTGAGGAGTTCTTCGTGGTAGGAGATCAGTCGTTGTCTCGCACGAATTGACCTAGTACTTTTTTGGTAGGTTTTTGGGGGTCCACTTCAGAAATTGTATGTAAATTCTATTTGATCTGGGCGTAGAAATTACAGCATTTTTTAGGTTGATTTGAAATTACCTCCGGAAACATTGACTTTGTTGCACTTGGATCATATATAATGGGTGATTTTTATATTTTTTTAAAATATAAGTCATATATAATTTTAAAAAATATATGATAAATAAAATTAATTTAAAATAAAAAATAACAAAATAAATTTATATAATATAAAAATATAAATAAATTATATTTTAAAAATAGATAAATATAACAAACAATTATCACGGTGAAATCTTGTTTGTACCCGGTGGCTGCCAAAAAGCTAGTGGGGTCTGGTGAAGTTGACTGATAGAGTTTGTCTGGGTTAGGGATGACCCCGAAACTGAGGTCCGTTCAAAGATCCAAAGGTGATTACATAGATAAGTGGCATCCCTCCGCTCCGTACAAGTAGGAGAGGCCTTATTCAGAGACGATTGAGAAGAAAACGATAAAGTGGGCTTCGGCGAAGGGGGTCGATCCATCTGATTGGAAACTGATTGAGCGCCGCACGTGAGCGTTGGGTCAAGAGTGTCAATCCATCTCATAAGAAACAAAAGTAAAAATGATGGCTGTCGCACGCACCGCCATTTGACGGTGCGACGGAGAGTAACTTGTGATTAAAAATAAAAATTTTACAAAAATTGAGGGGAAAAAAAAAACAATATTTCAAGTACTCCAGCTATATCTGAAGTACGTGAAGGATTGAATTTATGACATTAATTATTTTAAAATTATGTTGCATGTTGTTCAAAATATATTAAGTCTTATAATGTGCTAAGTATATCGAAACATATGCACTATAAATATAATTTAACTTGAAAGTACCTCGATAATCATCTCTCGGTCTTTACGTGACCAAAAATAATCTAGCGTAGTTGAAATTTTGCTACGGTTTGAACGTAATTTTTGCAATCAAAACATAAAGAATACGAATAATATTATTGGACTCAAAACCTTCTCATCCATTATCTTTTATTATTCACGTATCCCAAAAAAAAAAAAAACAAGATTTGCTTTCACTCAAAATATATAAAAAAAAAAAATTGTTACTATCTTCAAACTCAAAATTTACAAAATTCAGCGAGTTACTATCATTTACATTTTCATTTTGTTGAAGCTTTGGATGTCGTCGCTATGGTGCCCCGTCACTGAAAGAGAAGAAAAGGGTGGTTGAAAGATCTCAATTTATTGACGGGTCAAAATTGCTGCACTTTGCGCGCGTAGATGGTTTCAAGCACCAGCCAGCTATGCAGAGTATAGGTGTGGCTGAATGCTGGCGAGTTACTAATTCCTTGCAGATCCCGCAATTTGGACCCAACGTATAATTTCATCAACATTAATGAGGCCAACCCCATCAAAACATATGGTTGCTACCCAAGAAATATGCGGATGTTGACTTCTCGGTAACGGGGATTCATGCAAATTGAATGCAGAGAGAGAGAGAGAGAGAGAGAGACGTCACTCCAGATTTATTTTATGCTATTCTCCCAATGGAAGAAATTAGGTGACGTTGACCAAGGAGGAGAATAAAAGAAAATAAAAAAATGATGGAAATTGTTAAAAGTGCGAAAATATGTAAGTCCGACCTGCCGGATTCGAACCAGCGACCTAAGGATCAGCTGCACACAACTACAGTCCTCCGCTCTGCCAACTGAGCTAAGGTCGGAAACAGTTCTGCTGGGAAATTATATTTACTTTAAACTAATAAAATTAAATAATCTTCAACTTTTGAAGCAACTAGCAGGGAAAATAACCAACAAAACAGCTATAATAAGAAAGCCTTCTGCGGTGTGGCCGGTGCTCGGGTCCAATAAATTTTTAACAGAGATGGCTAAGCACCATCGGCGTCTCCCCCCATTTCGGGTATAAAAGCGCCACTTATCTTATTCCTATCCTTTTCTTTTTAATCCTAACTCCTTTTTGTTGCAATGATAACGATGTACGCATTTTGATGTGACAAAGAATTAGGGGTGATCTCTACGTTATTTGCCTGAAACAGGTACGCAACAAACAGAGTCGTCATGCGCACAAAGTAGTAAATTTATAGCATTGGACAGTCCTACACGACACTCCTAGTAAACTCAAATTTTAAGTTACTAGTTATCAGATAGCAACTCATGTATTGCGCAGAATTTCACTACTGTTAATGGGTGGACAGTCCTACACTACTCTCCTAGCAAACTCAACTTCTACGTTATTAGTTATCAGATAGCAACTCATCTATTGCACAGAGTTCTATTGCTGTTAATGGGTGGCTCCACGATTTCTTATGGGCACGGGCATCCCACGTAATTCAGCCTTGTGGTTCTTCGTTATGTGCATATGAACCGTTTTTCCGGGGCCGCTCTACCACCGAGCTACTGAGCTCGTAGCGAAATGAGCTGGAAGTAGAAAAAGATTGCTTCCTGCAATGAGTTATCCACAAACTAGCGTTCGTGATATTCGGACAAAGAAAAGCAAGATATACACTTGCAAGGAAGGGAAAATTCAAAGCAACTTAATAAACAATAGAAGGAAGAAAAAAAAAAAAAAAACAAAGCAAACCAAAATAGCAAAACCACGTCTACAATTACGAACAATCATACACAGAGGAAGTGGAGTTCCCTAAAATTTGTACCATCCATCTGTGCACGAGCTCCGGTCAATTGTCTCCGTGACAGTGACCAAATGCCCCCCGTGTACGGCGTTGATTTATTTGATGTAAATTACTCCGTGCACCGGTGGCATGATAATTGAGTGGACGAACGAGATTTCGACAACTCGCGGATGAATTAATTAACTGTTTAATGGATAGAGAACTGATTGATCTAAATGGCGTGCCATCTTACGCTTGTCGTATAGATAGGCCTCGGTGGGTTGGGATTGATCTCACGGTTGATGAACCCCATTTTAAGTGCAGATGAAATTCCACATATCTGTATAGAAAGAATTTTTTAACATTTTGTCAACTAATTAAATATGGGCCGGTGATCTAGTTGGTAAACGGGCGTCTCTATAAAATTCGAATATTATTTGGTTCGATTGAAGGGCTACTTTTGACTAAATCAGATTAAGAAGATACTGTTTTATTATAAATAAAAATAAAATCGTCAATTAAATTAATTATAAATATCAGTCAACTTAATTAGAAATATCACTTAAATAATTAACTAAAAAACACAATAACATCTTCTTCTTCTTCTTCTTTTTTTAATATAATTTTAATAGCATGCGTCTGACAAAGCGAGCTTAGGTGCGCTTGGGCTAGTGTACTTTTTGTTTAGTTATCACAAGACTAGTAACCTTGAAAGGTAGGCATTCTTAGGAATCAGAAATTCGCTGAGGTTAATCCTTTTTCTGTCGTATTGTTAAGCAACTGTTTCAACACGTGGCACTTGTTACGTGGCATTTGTTACGCCAAACCGAGGCTCGCCAAAGGACAGATTGCTTCATAATGTTTGAATTTGTCACGGCCTCCGATAAGATAATGAATCGCTGGTTTAATCGATCGGTTAATATTGAATCCGGCCAGGTCAATTCCTAAAACTTTATTTTTGTATTTTTTCAAGACGTGTGACGCAAGACAAGAAACTACTGACCCAAAAGATGCTCAAGGATGCTAGATGGCAAAATAATGAAGCCATTGGGCAAAATAAAGACCTAGATCGAGAGTGATTGACCATAAAACTCAATATCAACATCACAAAAGGAGAAATCAGGTGTGGCCAAGAGAGAGTGACATTTCACACAAGAGCTCTGAAAAAGCACACAACATAGTTAAAAACTAAACATTTTTTTAATGTGAGTGGAAATCGATAATAAATCTCTCTCTATATATATATATATAAAAGAAAAAACAAGTAAACGAAATGAAATCCTTCCCTGCCGACACTCGATTAATTTAATTGGGAGAAATTTGGAATACTAAAAAAATATGGAAAAAAAAAAAAAGAAGTCAAGTCGATCGAAGAACGTTCTTGTTCCTAAAATAAATCAGAATTCATCTGAAATTCAGTTAAGAGTATTTAACCAAAAAAAATACCAGGGAAATAAATCTAAAAAATGAAATTTAATTCGGGAAAAAAAAAGAAGAAAATTGAAAAAGAAATACAAGAAAAGGAGGAAGAGGGTACTTTAAGATGTATGAATCATGGAACAAGGGAAAGTGGAGACTTGATCTTCCCTGTTTCCCTTTCTCTCGTTCTTTCTGTGTAGACATTTGGGAAGACTGGGACGGTGGAACATAAAGCTGCAAACAAATGAAAGCTTTAACCCTTAAAAATTGTTAGTGTCACTTGGAGTTAAAAAGTTGACTCAGTCTTGATAAACTCAGCCCGATTTAATGACCGATTTGACAGGTCATTAGTTCGATCAACCGAACTGAGCCGAATTTAATAATTATACTTCTTCAAAGTGTAACAAGGATTCTCGGCGTTGAATTCAAAGGTTTAATTTAGCTGTGGCAAAGCACCTTTCCAAATTTAATAATTTTTTTGTAGGAGAATTCTATAATTTTTTCCCACTACATTCATCCATTTGTCTGAATTTAATAAGCTTATCTGTCGGCAAGTCTATGAGAAAGGTAGAGAAAGCGATCTAATTAGCATTTGAAGTTAATTTTTTGGGCAATATAATAAGAATTCAATACTCCCTTGTGGATGATTGCATCAGCTTGAAGTGTTGTGCGATATAAACCACATTTTTAGGCAACATTTGACTTTTTCTGGCCTACTTTTAGTCAAAGCAGATTTTCTTTTTTTCTTTCTTTTTTTTTTTTCCGGCTGAAGGTAACGAGGACAGAACAAAAATTTAATAATTTGGAATTTTAAAGTGCCTTCAGATGGCTTTTGTACACACACAAAAGGCATTCTGTGTCTTAGCAAATATATTTGGACGACCTTCCATGATTTCATCTGCAAACTTGCATCAAGAAACTGCCAAATGCGACCAACAAAATGAGAGCTAAAGAATTGACTATTATTGTCCTCGGGTGATGAATTTTAAAGGATTTTAAATAAAAGTAGCCAATTTGTACGAAAAGAAAGAAATTAAAAAAAAAGGTGGCTAAGATATATTTGTGTAATTTTGTCAATCTAAATGAGATTTGGAGGATTTTTTTTTATTTTTTTAAACACGGTAATAATTAATTGTTGGTCTGTTAACAATAAATTAAGAGGGAGAAAGCGGGTCCAAACATACTGGAAAAGGGAACGCAGCTTCCCAAGAAGGATAAGCACTCCAAATCTCACAATTGTAAATATTTTGAAACGCGTGACTCTTCCCTGGCCTCAAGGGCCAGTGGCCCTTCAGGCAAGATTTGGAGGATTAGCTGTTATCCTCCAAGCAAACTTAAATGAAACAGGCTGTCTGCTCTTTCTCCTGACATTCCTCGCTGTCTTAAGCGACTTTTTGCTGAAATCCTTTTCAACTTCAAAATCCATGGCTTTGGCACTTGATTCATTGGTTAGACATTCACAGTCAAGTTTGTGACAGCTTGGATTCACCTGTTTTCCTAAACATGCACAATACTTCAATTTTCACCTGATCTCCAGAGGTTGAGAACCAGAAGCTTCCTGTCCTTCCTTTTTGCTATATTTCATGCTAAACTAATAAGCTGATACTAGTGGGTGTGGTCACTTCTTACTCTTCAAGCCACCCTTATCCGAAACCAACTGTGCGATTTTTAACAAAAAGGTTTCCGGCCGCTAGCCGGCAATCCATTTGTTTAATCGACCAATTGCAAGTAATTAATTAGGTAACTTTTAAAGGATCCGTGGCTGCAGACTAGAGGCTACGAGTCCTAGTCCTTATTTGAAAGGTAGCCATAAGATTTTATTATAATACTTGCAGGCTAGAATTATACTTTGAATAAACCAGGTCCATAGAATTCTGAGAAACAGGAGGTTGATGCATCAAGTTTCCAGAACAACAATTTCTAATTCTGGTCATGCAGGCTTCTCAGAAATCAACATAACATGCGCTTATTTAATTGATGCAAAAGATGGTAAAAGAAAACGAACCTAAAATGAGAAAAAAAAAAAAAAAGAAGACATTATTGTGCTACAAACCTACACAATTTCTCGAAGTGGTGATTCCACCATCTACGACAAGATTATGACCACTCACATACCTAGATTCATCACTAGCAAGATAAAGAGCAGCCTCTGCTATATCTTTAGCCCTTAAGGTTGCACCTGTCAGGTTAGCCAACCCTCTCACGAACTCCTCCGTCTTGTCCACTTCTTGTTCGCTCGGGAGCCCAAATTCCATGCATTCCTCTTCTTCACCACTTGTCCTCCAAGCATTAACAAGCATGGACGTGGCCACCCCAAATGGAGAAATGCAGTTTACTCTAATTCCATACCTGCCAAGTTCGCAAGCTGTGTTCTTTGTAAGCCCAACAATGGCATGCTTTGAGGCAGTGTAAGCATGCGGACCAAGCCCTCCCATGACCCCAGCTACGCTGGCTGTCGAAATTATGCATCCGCCTCCTCTCGGAATCATGGTACGCGCCGCGTGCTTGATTCCTAGTGCCGTACCCCTTACATTTACCCGCATTATCTGATCGAATTCATCAATGTCGAAATCGGTTATACTCTTGCGTTTTGATTGGTTTCCGAGCACCCCGGCATTGTTGAAAAGAATGTCGAGCCGCCCGTGATGAGCAATTGTGGAATGTATTAAGTTTTCAATGTCGGCTTCTAAGCTAACATCACAATGAACAAAGGAAACTGAAGGAGCCAACGAGTTGGCCAGCGCAGTTCCTAACGTATCTTCCACATCAGCAATCACTACTATGGCACCATGTCTTGCAAAAAGTCTCACTGTCGCCTCGCCAATTCCTCGCGCACCGCCTGTGACTATCGCGATTTTACCCTCCAACCTGCCCAAAACCGCATTTAATTAAGAAGCAATATTTGGGACTTCCAGGGTTTCTGGGGTTCAACATTTCAATTAATTGTTTCGCCTTTGTTTACCAAGAAGATAGACAAATGAAAATGAAACTGCTCACTACATCTCATCCCTCTGATTATAAACAAGGCAAAATTGAGAAAGGTTAGAGGGACGAAGAGACAGTACATCAGAGGTGGCAATTATGTACCTTTTGGGACATGGAGGATTGTCTTCTTTCCCCAAGACGTGAATGCCCTGAAGGTTTTGTTCTATAATCACATGAGCAGGCATGGCTTATCAAAGTCAAAAAATATATTGCCCGTGGGAAGAGATGGAGGAGAGAGAGAGAGAGAGAGAGAGCACGAAGATGCGTTTACAGGGCAATGAATGGATGAGTTTGGTCAATATCTTATTCTCTATGCTTACTCCCTTTATTTTATTTTATTTTTAAAATATAACAAATTTATCTTCTTTAACTACACATATTGTTTTCTTATTTTAATTATTTTTTTAACTTTTTCTTATACATTATATTAAGTAGAGTTAAATTAGATATCTCCTTACCCTCCATTCCAAGGCAAGTTTCTTAATCGGAATTGTCCGCCCCACCCAAGATGGCCCCTAGGCTCGCTTCCTTGCCCCTCAAGGACATGATTCCATTTCCATGTCCTGAACGTTTGAAACAGCCTCACCCCCTTGAATTAACCGTTTGGCGTAGTTGACCAAACCACATTCCGTAACCCACATATAGCAGAGTTCCAAAAACCCACGATAAATTTCGTATTAATTTCATATCCGAGAACTTAACCTATTAATTAACCTATTTAACGCATTTAATATATCATATTCAGAGGTGTCGAACTATTCATTAATAGTAATTAATTAATATTTCTTTTTTATATGAAATATATTAGCATTTGAGCATCGTTCGAGTTTCTATTCATGACATAAATCAACGTTATGGAAACAGATCCCGCAGCAACAAGTTGACATTTCGCACACTATTGTTGGCTCTCGGTCCCGAAATTAAGGGTATTTAATCAATGTTTCCACTCATACCGAAATCCAAAGACTAATAAATATTAGATACATACGAATCGTGTACGCTTTATAAAGTATCAAAATTTATTTGTCCAAAAAAATTCAAAATTTATTAGGGTTGGATATATATATTTGTAAGACTTATTTGTGTACATAAATTTCCTTCAAAATGCAATTAAATATTTACCAAAAAAAAAAAGCATTTAAATAAGTCGAGCCTTTTCCTCTCTAAATTTTTAAAGCGTATCTTTCTTAAAGAAGTTGACATAAATATAAAGTTGGGCGTACAACTGTTGGACCTCAGTGATTCGTCCTGATCATATTTTCAAAAGACCGAAGACAAGCAGTGGATTCGGCATTGATTGAGTGCAAGATGCCACGGCTGATTGGCTGCCGATTTATGAACAAAAGTTTTATATTTGACGGTGGACTCATCCACATGGATCTCGAGCAACCTTTTGGTTTTTTCCCTTTGGTCTTTGATAAGCTATGCATCTCGTTTAAATTCGATACCGTGGAAAGAAATCTCTGAGAAACCTTAAATTGTGAAGTGATCAGTTTCCCAAGGAAACTTTTGTCACGACCTTTATTTACAACACAGGCAATAGCTGGTTTTCTACTAAGAAAAGTCGATCACACCGAGAAAGATTCGGTATTTGAAATCACAGTATCAGTACAACGGTGTGCCAGCAATGGTTGGCGAATAAATATTTATAAAGTTAAGATCCCATAACTAAAAAAGTATCCAAATATCTCCCCAGGATCTATTCAACTGACTGACAATAAAATATTTTGTGTTCCTTTCAACCTCCAATCCCCCCCACCCCAAAAGTGAAGGAAAGAAACTCAGGGGCACGTCAGTTTCGCGTAAGTTTTTTAACTGAACTAATTTTTATTTTTTTAAAATATAATTTATTCATAATCTTATATCACATAATAAATAAAATTTATGTAAAATAAAAAATAAAAAATTTGTTATATATTATATACAATTATAATTAAATTATATTTTAAAAAATAAAAAAATATAACCAACAACTTTACCTGATATACATACATGGATTTTCCCATTCTTACTTCTCCGATTCTCTTTCTATAAACAGCGTAAGTACGCACGTCGAGGCATTTTTGCCCCTTTCTTCTTTTTGGCAACGTATGTTTTGATTATGGTTACGTACATATGGCAGAGCAAAGCCTGCGTAGTAACAGTTGCCAAGTACAATTATGCTAGATGAACGCTGACTTTATTATGTCCTAAAAGTTGTAAGCTTGGCGATTGTTTATTCAAACGAGATAATATCATGTTGTCCCTTCCCTGGATCCTTGCCAAGCCAGTCTGGCTTCCAAGAACGGTGTCTATTTAATAAGTATATCATCACTGTAAGAAAGAATAAGATAGAATTGACCCGCAGTATAGTATTACTAAAATGATTATCAATGGAACTAATTAATTGCTTACTGATTCCCAATATATGATTTTCTTGCCGTTGGTCTCTTTCTGGTTTTCATTGCATTACTTTGTAATCTTCCCTCTAGTCTGGGCATATTCCGATGCGTATTTGAATAATATCATCAAATCAACATGAAATTGTGAATGCTTTATGCTCTTGTAAAAATCCCTTTTAAATCCACGAGTGATGTTACATTGCTTACCACCAGGAAACAAGATTCAATCTTCGAAGAAATTTTGCTTGAGAGGAAGAACGAGAGATGGCCAAAAATTAAATTATCAATAGTGGCCATTTAAAAATAAAAATAAAAAATTGGTGTCGTCAATCGCGACTCGCGATAACGCTGGGTTGTTTTTACCTGCTCTTTTCTTTTTCTGCCATGAATAACGTATGCTCGTACAATGTTTACGGGCCTTAATCTATTGAAATATACCCGGGGGCGATGCTTTACAGTACTCCTACTTCACTGCTATGTAAAACAAATACAAGACAAACCAACCCAACAAAAAGGAAAAAAAATTAAAAATTAAAAACTACCTAAAGGACTGATGGACTTGAGTTATTATCTTTGAAAACAGAATAAGAGACAAAGTTCAACTATTGGACTTTTCAATTGGAACGAATGAAAATTTTTAATTTGACTCACTTTATATAAATGAATTAAGTTTAGTTAATATTATATATGAAAAAATAAAAATTTAAGGGAAATTTAATTAAAATAAAAATATTTAATTAAAAATCATAAATCCATTATATATATACATATATAATAAGTATCAAAATTGAAATTTTTATAAATTGGAAATCATAAGACTGTTCATGCATGTCATTTTACTAGTTTAGGGACCACACTAAGTATTGTAACATCGTTGCTTTGATAAATCATGTTACTGCAGCTTTGTCGGTCGACCCTGACGTTGATGCCTTACCAGTTAGAGTGACAAAATTAAGGTAATTATTGTCGCCTTCGTGCCGAATGTAATAGTATATTTATAAGGAACAAGCTGAAACAAAGACTAAAAATTTCTTATTTGACAAAAAATATATATATATTAATAAGACACGTAAGTGTCGATTTATCTTTACTATTAATTAAGTTAATTGTATATTTATAAGGGATTAGTTAAAACAAAAGATGATATAATTTTTTTATTTGGTAACAAAAAAATTAAGAAAAAATTTAAAATAAATATGAAATAAACATCAATTCATCATAACTATTAATTATAATTAATAATTATAATAGCTTAGTATCTATTTTTTCATAGAACCCATTTGACAATAATTTCTAAATTTTCGAGGAATTCTTTTAAGCTTCTTATCTCATCTTTTTTTTTTTTTGTATTTTTTAGGAGTCTAATTTTCATATTTTTCTTTAGAGTTAATAGAATATTAAAATATTTTATATGTAATATAAAAATTAATTATACTTATTTAAACTCGTCACTTTTAAATTTACCTCTTTTTTTTTTCTTTATACATGAATTACAATTGCAAACGGCCAACTAGCTTGAAGACTCTGGAACAATTTACCATAGACTTAAGAAATGATGACTTCTATGCCATCCGCATACATTACAGGAACCGAATTTCAGGCCTGGTTCCAAAAGATGGTGACTTAGCCTGCCTTGGGCTACGCAGGCAGGACGTCCCTTCAGGCGTTGCAGATTGGAGTTTTTTTTTCTGCTGACCATAAAAAGGCAAGCTGAGCTGGTTTGGGCTCATCCAAATACTCATCAATAACGCGATCGGCCCACTCATTGTAGCATTGGGTCGATTGACCGTCATCCAAATACTTTTTTTTTTGTCGACGACAAGCTACACGATCCAATTGGATTCATATTAAAATTGCTTCTCTTTTTCCCATCTCAAATAATTCCTTGCGAACGCAAATGAGAAATGTTTACTTTTTTTTTTCTTTTTTTTATAAAAGTAACGAGGAATGTTTATCTCTGTTAAACTCGCCTCAGCATTTAATTAATGGGTGTGGCCCAAGATTATATCAAGTCGTAATTTTGTGAGATTTTGAACCTAAGATCTCTCAAATTCCACTGAATTCGAGTTAATTGGTCACATCTCCATAAGCATGATAGATCACCAGGAAATTAAAGAGCCTATACGCACTTCACTTATCAATATAGAAGCTTAATACACCACGCAAAATAGGTGGAGATCCACTTCCATCAGACGTGCTGTTTTTATTACGCTTTGTCCACACGTTTGTTGGAAATATAGCAAGTAATTTGATTGCTACTACGCCGCAGTTTAAAAAGCAGCCCGCTACAAGACTTTAAAGCAAAGATTACATGATTATTTCCACACTTAAGGTTTATACAAAGTCATCTAAACCCATTATTCTTCCCCCCGTTATTTTTAGCAGCTTCTACCGTCTGCGAACCAAATGCATCCTCTCTTCCTAACATCACTGTACAAGATTAACAGATTACCCACCGCCCTATTATTCTACCCAGTTATCATTAGTCTGTGACCGTGGTGCCGTTGAGCTCGCAGTCTGCCAGTGTTCTGGTCGTACATGTAACACAAGCAAGGATTTGTGAATCTATAATGCCGTCCCTTGTTCATTCGTTTGTAGAATATTGGGGTTGACGTGGATCCTTCATAAAAGGAAAACCGAAAATCAAGATACAAAGTCACCAACCATCTTCCCAGCAGCATCGATTAGCATGTAAAAGGCGGTACAGGAAGGCCGGGACTGTTGCGTGACCAAAACCCTTTCTGCTTTCTCTCCAATTTGGAAGGAATTCTATTATTATAGATACCAAAAAATAAATAAATAAATTCAAAATTGAACACAGGAACCATACCATTCATTTTATTTTTTTTATTAAGAAACCCATTACATTATAAGTTAGATGATAAAAATAATTTTTCTTATTTTCATAAATCATATAGCTTTTTATTATTAAAAATTATATTATTTATTATGGACAAAATAAATATGTCAATTAAAAAATATAATTATATATTAACAAATTCGTACAAACTTTGAACATGTTTCTAATTGTCATGTCTTTTTAATAATTTTTGATTTGAAAATGTTGGAAACAAAAAGGCCAAAGAAGTTTCCTTGCGCCTGTTAAAAGTGATCTAATACTCATCTAATGCTCTCATCCGCCCGGAATAATTCATTAATCCCGATAAAAGCGGTATCGGGTGCTAGATGAGTTTAGCCACAAGCCAGACGCCTACAAGCGAGAAATACTACTAAAGGATCACAGGGGACCTTCGACTAGGTCTAATTTAAGAAGATAGGTACGCGGAACAAAACATTCATAGGGAATTGTTGTTGGTCTCATACCTAGGTAGCTATCAGCATGAGCCCTAGGCTCAGCGACAGGCTCCAAGGATTGGCGGATCCACCTTTATCAAATATTAACCGATTTTTTGAAGGAAAAAAAAACCGATTTAAATTAATGTGAAATTCCTAAAATTGTGGTATGGAAATTATTTATCGGGTATGTGTACCGAGAAAGGTCACGGTCACGGTATGAAACCCAAAAAGAGTAACAGCACGTTTTTTTTCCTGGGGCCCCACATTCGGCGTTTTTGGAGTCGTCTTGCTCGACAGTCACGGACGATGTCCATTGTTTAAGGAGCTGCTGGGAGTTAAAAACTTGCGTGGGTATTGATATACGCTCTCGACCATGGGAAAATGTTAGAAATCATTAAATTTACAACTTCCGTCCATTTAATCTCAAATTTAAGTTATACCACACTATTCATGTAATTTTATTAAAAGCTCTTATTTTTTAGAGTTGTCAAAGTTTGATTTGCGCAGTGGAGATCTACGTTAATTCTTCTTTTCCGTTTCTCACCTTTCAAAGATGTTAATGCAAGCCCGTGCGAGCATTAAATGCATAGTTGCTTCGAATTTGAAGTCAATTGTCTGGGCAATTTTGAGACTTATTCGTCGTTACTAGCCGCAGGATTACCAGTCATATGCACCCGGCCGTGGTCTTTAACCCCGTGGGATTAAAACCCAATCGAGACAAATAAAAGGACGCGCCATAAGAGAGAACTCGACGTGATCCAACAGAGAGACGAGCGCATTAATAATTCATAAGCGGCAACAAACGACAACGCCACCGTTTCACTCATTCATTCCCTTGCAAAATTCCCCGGCAAAGCCCCCAGCCCGGTCTCAAAAACTAGAGCGAAAAAAACAGAAATTAAGTAATAATAAATAAATAAAAACTCTCTTCTGCTCCGTCCCATTCTAACGTTGCCCGTTCTGCCCACGTCTGCTCTGGCCTGCTTAGGATTAACTCACTGCCCCATAGCACTCGGTGAATTCCTTCTCTCTCTCTCTCTCTTCTCATTTTCGCTGCACCGTTGAAGGAAGTTGCAATTTGAGGACGCGGCGTTTAGGTTTGTTTAGAGGGAAAAAAAAATGCCGTTGACGAGGTACCAGATAGGGAACGAGTACGCCTTGGCGGATCCGGAGCTGTACAGAGCCGCCGATAGAGATGATCCGGAGGCTCTTTTGGAAAGCGTTGCCATGGCTGGCCTCGTCGGTGTCCTCCGCCAGCTCGGCGACCTTGCCGAGTCTGTCTCTCTCTCTCTCTCTCTCTCTCTCTCTCTCTCTCTGGCTCTATTTTTGCGCCTTTGTTTTTTTTTTCCCCCCCCGAGAGATTTGGTTGAATCGCGGTTGTTTGGTGGAATGCAAGTTTACGAGGTTTTTGAATATGAGTTTTTCGAAATTTCCTTGAATTTATTGTGTTAATTCTATTTCTGAGTGTCTGAGTTTCAGAGTGGATTTTCGTGTTTTCCTTTTTGTATTACGTACCAAGCTTCGATGCATTTCATGATTTGGGCGGTTTTGATGAATTTCTGATTACGAAATAAAGTATCAGCTGCCGTAGGAGTAAACACCGGTTCCAATTCCGAGGCTTAAAGAGCTTTTAGATTTTGAATTTTCATCTTCTCTGCGTTGCCCTATCTTAATCTAATAACTAAGTTGCGTACTAAAATGGTAAATTTGGTGAATATTTGTACAGTTGTGCTACGAGGATATTGGTTTTGTATTTGTGATCTGATTAGATTGTAAATCTGCTGGAATTTTGTAGTCAAATTCAAATGAGGTCTTGGATAGTAAATAGAGCTTGAATAGATCCACAACATGATGGTGACAGTGTCAGGTGGAGTTTTATTGGTTTAATTTGTGAATTAGACTTTCATCTGTATTTTATTTCAATTTCACTTGGAAATTTGTGTTACTTCTCTTGAATATTCGGGTGATGTTTACTACTTGGATTGCATTCATCATATATGGCACTCATATTTGTTTAAAGATATTGTGCAGCAATAACATTTGGAACCATGGTAATGGTGCACATTTCCTACTCTTGCAATTATCAAGATTTGATCATTGACACTGTAACTGAAGATCCTGAAGTGCCTGCTCTTAGATTTTGTATCGAAAATTATTCATACGCCAAGTCTGGCAACGTGAAAATGATCTCTTTGGTTCGTTCTTCATGAGCTGTATCCCCATTGTTGCAGAATTTTTGTGATTCACCACCCCCATTTAGGAATTTAAGCACAATAACTTTTTCGATAACTTATTCTTCTTGTTGTTAAAGGTTTGCTGCTCAGATATTTCATGATTTGCATGAAGAAGTAATGGCAACTGCAGCAAGAGGTCATGGCTTGATGACTCGTGTTCAGCAGCTTGAGGTGGAATTTCCTTCAATTGAGAAGGCATTTCTTTCCCAAACTAATCACTCATCATTCTTCTCAAGTGCAGGTTAGAAAACCTTTTGCTTGGCTTTCGATGGTGATTTTGGAGATACACATAGTTATTTGCTTGCCTTATTGTGTAACTCTACTTTGGTATACCTTATTGTGTAACTCTACTATGGTATATAGATAGTTAGGATAGGAAAAGATCAGTGATTATTCTGGCCATCTATACATTTTCTTGTACTCTTTTCATGTCCTATGTACTGCTACTCTGATTGTTGTCAATACACCTTACATTTTCCTTTTGAAGCTATCAGGGTTTCTATCTCTGGTTACTAGCAATTTTTTATTTCATTGTTGTTTGAATGCATTATGCATTATTCTATTGCAGGTGTTGATTGGCACCCTAATATGCGCACAGAACAGAATCTGATAGCTAGCGGTGACATGCCTCGGTTTGTGATGGACTCTTATGAGGAATGTCGTGGTCCGCCACGATTATTCCTTCTGGACAAGTACAATCTTTAGATCTGTTTTCACTTCATCATTTTTGACGTCAAGTTAAGAGGGCATTTATGTTACAGCTGAAAGCAACATATCATGTTTGTTGGATTCTGGCAGGTTTGATGTTGCGGGAGCTGGGGCATGTTTGAAGCGTTACACTGACCCTTCATTCTTTAAAATTGAAGCAGTATCCTCTGAAATAGCAACAGTAGAAGTTCCAAGGGAGAAGAAAAATCGAAAAGTAAAGGTATGCATTGAAATGTTCATTCCTCTGGTGGAGGAAATCCTTGGCACATGTCATATGAGAACGAGGATGTGTCACTATTTTATTTGAGCAATTCCCATCTGCTGCATATGTGTCAAAGAAGGGTTAGCTTTTACTTGGAAGGAATCTCTCTGGTTGCATGGCTGTTGTAAATTTTTAATTCCTTGGAGTTCCCCATTTTTTAATCTGAAAGTATGGCACTGTATTTTCCACACCACATCACATTGTCGGTCGTAATCTTGGATCTATTTGGAAAAGCTTGAGATTGTTGTAGAAAGAAAAGAATGCACAATCATCCTTATGATAGTTTAATTTTTTGCTCAATCTTCTGGGACTAAATTTCAAGAAAAAAATTATATCAGAGATTTTTTCTTTATTATATCATTGGATCCTTCTTGTTTTATCTGTGCTCCATTTGAAAGTGTGATCGGGTTCTGTCTAATTGACTAACTTCATGGTGGGTGTTCATTTATCAAGTTAAGAGTACTAAAAAAAGCATCCAACATGAATCTTTGTGTGTGTGTGTGTCAGAAGAACAGTGTGGTCTCAATGTGGGTGTTAGTACACGAAAGTAGGAATGTACATGATTTGTGCTGATAAAGTTTTGAGTCACCTCCATCTGCATGCAGAAAAAAGGATCGCGCTGGAGGAAAGGAGAAACCCCAGAAGTTGCACCATCATCACATGCCAAGTGAGCCCTTTATTTCTGTATTGTGCATTTTGACCTTACCTGGGTGTGTAAGTTGAAAATTTCTGAAATAATTATGATTGTCTGGTAATGTAATTTGCTTTCAAATAGCACAGACTGCATCAGTTATTTTTGGAGGAACGTATTGAGAATAGCCACTCTGATCCTGCACGTATTGTGAGATTGAAGAGAAGGCACTTAAATGGATTTCTGTTTGATCCAAAACTTGGGAAAAGTTACATGGAGAAATTCTTGGACACCTTGTCACCAGAGCATAAAGCAATTTGCAAGGTCTCTGTTGTTCGGCCTGCCGTGAAAATGACATCTGACAATTCTAGTGAGTCAGGGCAAGAAATACGTGAGATCAGTGCGGTAAGCCCTGTGAAAATGTTGACACAAGGAAAGGAAAGCTTGTGTTCATCACCTGATGCACAGAAAATTGAAGTGAAACCTTTTGAAGATGAGTTGAATGGGGAGGTTGTTGATAGAGCAATCATAAAGGTCCCTGACCCAGTTGCTGATGCTGAGACGCATGAATCTTCTTCTACTGCTCCTGAGATGGCCATTGAAAAGGAATTAGTAGTTGACATAGACAGAAAGACAGAAGGCAGTCTGGACAGGGACCACTCTGATGATGTGGCCAGTGATGTAGACAACTACATGGATGCTCTTACTTCCATGGAGTCGGAAATGGAAATTGACAATGAATATAAGATTAAGCATGATCAAGGCCTCTTAAATGTTGGAAAATATGGGACAGATTCTGATACAAATGATGAGCACCTGGATGATCGAACTAATTTTTCTGACTTTCAATCAGTTGGAATCTCCTCTCTGTCGGATTATGGGAACAGTTTGTCTAAGAAAGCGAGATCTGGCTTCTCCTGTTCTGATTCTTCTAGAGACCTTGCTGACAGTAGACTGTCTCATGATGAAGGAGCAGATGAAGTGTTCTGTTCCACTGAAAATAGTTCACTAGAGTTTGTGGGTGAGCAATCAAACCAACAATCTGCACACCTCAACAGTTTGGTGACCAATTCCAGCAAGATTCCAGTAGCCAATGATATCTGCACCGAAGAAAGCAAGATCCCTGATCTTGGGGAAGCATCTCATAGTCCATGCCTTATGGATTCAAATCCTATCCTCCTGTCTTCAGCTGCTGCTGCAAACTCTATAATCATTTCTTTGGTGGGACACAACTCAAATGAAACACCTCACTGCATTAAACATGATTTGGATTCACATTATACAGATAACAATGAAAAATATATGGCTGATTCTTCTGTAATTTTACCGGAGGTTGTTTCTCACACAAAGCAGAAAACACTATCACCAGTGTTTTCTCAAACTAATCAGCTAGATGAGTTGGACCATGAAGGTCCATATTTGCTTTCTGATGTTAATTCACATTTGGGAAATGTGTTGGAGATGGCTTCTGAAAAGAGTGGCAGTGATGAACCTGGGAATGAAGTTCTTCAAACGGATTATTTGGGTGAAATCTCTACTGGGAATTTTGATGGAAGGGGGCTTGGTTTGCCACATTCAATTGTTCCACCAGCGGATTTGCCAGGACTACAACTGGATCCAGGTGTCATATTACTGCCTAAAAGTTCAGAAAGTGCAATGTGTGATGCCTTAGTTTCTGAAGTCCCAGATGCAAGAGTTGATCCTTTACTAATTAAATGTGACTTGACAGAAGTAGGAGCTCCATCTTCTGATGAGAATGCGAAACTTGAAGAACTATCTAGGGAAAAAGATGGGGAGAATGTGGGTGGATCCACCACTGAAGTGGATGCAGTGAGAAGGGATGCTGTCCTGTTTGAACTTCCCTCTGACGGTTCAGATAAACCAGGCTGTGTAGATCTCGTGAACTCGGATGATGTTGCTAGTAAAGCAAATAAAGCAGAAGATGTGGCTTTTTCTCTTGCTGGTGGTGCTAATGATGATGGCATCAATGATACTGATCGTCCATGTTCAGATGCAGATTGTTCTTCAGCTCTAAATATTTTGGACATTCAAGAATCTCTGTTGATCTCCAAGGATCTATGCCAGAAACAGTTAGACCTTAACGAGACAATTTCTCGGGGATGTCTTGTGGAATTGGAGGTACAGACGAAAGTGGAGCAACTTGAACTTGCTCCCACACATTCAGATTCCAGCCTGTACAGATTGGGATCTAATAACAATTCTAATCTAGATGTAACTGATCATATTCACAATTCATCCATGGAGGAAGAAACTAGAAACAGTCCCACTGCAAGTGATGTCACCAAGCCACCACCCTCAGAACTTAGCAACCAGGAGTTGGAATCTAAACCTTTCTGTTGGAGCCATTTTGCAAAGGATAACGATGATGCTATCATTTCACCTACCTGTTGTCTCCCAGAGACAAGTTCTTTAGAACAACGGGAGCTTGAATTATCACCTTATCAGGTTAATGCAGAGTCTATACATGCAGTTGCAGATGAAGTAAATTCTAAGTCATTGGATCTTCCTGCTTTGTCCACATGTTACCTTGAAGAACCTGGAAGTCCTTTTGAACATTCAATCCAGTTGCAATTTGATCAGCGTGATAGGGTATGTGTCCAAGCAAATGAGGCAGGCTCTCTTTCATCTAACATTCAGTCTGAGAAGGTGCAAACAGCAGATAACCTGGATAGTGAAAGATGCCTCGATGCTTCTTCTGAATGCTGTTTGAAAGATGCTCCTAACCAAAAGCATGATGGTTTTAAGGTGACAGGGAATCTGCTTGATTGTTCCTTTCCTACCTTAAGCATACTTCCCGAGGCAACTCGCATCAATCTGGAGGAGCTGCCGCCACTTCCACCTTTACCTCCCATGCAATGGAGGTTAGGGAAGGGTATGTCAGCTTGTCAAACTCCCGTGAGAGAAGGGACACCTCTTATTCAGGATACATTACTACCAATGCAGCTTTCCACAGGCAAAGAGAAAGCTGACCTAGAAATTTCATCTCCAGAAAGCTTGATTTGGGAATCTTCAAGCCCATCATTGCCCATCTCAGTTAAAGATGGTCAGAGGTCAGAGCACTGCATCTCTGAGGAGCCATTAGGGCATCAACTGCAGCAAGCTTTACCCTCTTTGGAAAAACTGAGGTCCCTTAATGAGGCAACCATTCATCAGGATTGCCTCCCACTAGAGGAAACACAGTCATCGAACCCGTTTTTGACTTTACCTGACATAACCAACGAGAAGCCCAAGCATGAGTTCCCTGCATTAAATGGAGACTCTGTACAGTTTAGCTCAAGTATACCCTCACAAACACTAAGTGTAGAGCATACTACTCCAGGACATGATCCTGTATCCCCAGTGGGCCCCCTGATCCATCCCTTGAGCCACTCAGAATCTGGAACAGCTATAGAGGCAAGAGTAACTTCTAAAATTTCGGAAGGAGAACAAGGGAATTCTCCCAACCAGTCTCTGGCGCCCATTACTTTGCCGGAGGAACAGTCTCAGTGTGATGTAGTCCCTTTGCCGGGAGAGATGGCATGGCTGCCGAACACATTGGCCCTGCCACTAAGCTATGAAGTTAGAAAGACAAATGGGAACAAGCTGCCTCGACCACGAAATCCTCTTATTGATGCTGTTGCTGCCCATGACAAAAGCAAGGTAATGGTGACTAGTGGAGTTCTGTTAACGACCCTTTTTTCAATCTTCTTTTTATTGTTCCTAGAGTCCTTGATTTACGAGTTTTGAGTATGTTGCAGTTGAGAAAGGTAACTGAACGAGTTCGGCATCAGATTGAACCAAAGGAAGATGAAAGAGATTCTTTGTTGGGACAAATACGATCTAAGGTTAGACTGACATTTGTCAGCATTTCTGTATGTCTAGTTGTTTATCATCATATCCCCTTCTATGCTGAGGACTTATGCCAGTTTTTTTGTTGAGGATTCACATTTCTTTTCCTTTTCCAATCTGCAGTCCTTTAACTTGAAGCCTGCCACTGTCACAAGACCTACCATTCAGGCTATGCAGGGTCCACAAACCAACTTGAAGGTTGCCGCCATCTTGGAGAAAGCAAATGCAATTCGCCAGGTCCCCACAATCTCTCTCTCTCTCTGCCCGTACGCATGCACTAGCATGTGCATGCTTGTTAATCTACATGCGTTTATGATGTTCAATCTTGAATTAGGCTTTGACTGGAAGTGATGAAGATGGTGATTCAGACAGCTGGAGTGATGCTTAAGAAGAATTACTCACCTCCTGCACTTTACTGTAGGGGTCTTAGCCTTAATGTGATTGAGAAATATTTCTAGTCACCGTCAGGGACCAATCGCCTTCCTCGAAGTACATAGAAGCGTCATGGCTTTGGGATATATTTTCCTCAAAGATGGGATGTTCATTTTATGATCCTCTTGCTGTCCCGCCATGTCTTTTCCCACTCATGTGTCTGATGATTTATGGTGTCCATATGTTGCTCTGCTCCATACTCAGAAAGGGCTTCATACAAGAATGACGGTGGCTAAGTGGGCAAGCGGTATGCACAAATTAAATCGTGTTTAGTATTGTTGCGATCTTTTAGCAGGTATAAATTTTGATATATGGCATACATGGATGAGTTTTGTAATGGTGTATGTAATGTATCTGTGATAAATGTCTGGATGGTTTGCTTGATTCTCAACTGTAATTACGAGTGAAACAATTAGTCATAAGTCCCATATCAGTCATCGCCACAAGTTCCGTATCATTAATCATACTCCATGTGACTCTGTTTCGGTTCGAGCTGGAAATGGACCAAAATTGGACCGGCTCGAATCAGAACCAACTAGGTGTTTAGCCTATCGACCGTAATTAGTAAAACGGCAATTAAGGTTTGGACTCTTTCGACAACAAAATTTAAGACTTTAATAGAACCAAAGCTGAAACTGAATCAAAATCCAACTAGACTGGATCGAGAAATTAAGGCATTCGTAGGATGGTACACTTGAAATACCATCTATGAATTCTTTGTGCGGGCAGCAGAATGTTTCCTAGTCCCTTCGATATCCCTTTGTGTTTCCTATTCATTTTTCCTTTGAGTTCCGTTGTTTCTTGTTTTGTACCGATCCGCTGGTTTTGTATTCTTTTGCAGCCTATTCTTCTCTTGTGAAATGGCGGATTGGAAAGCCGTTGAGCACAACTGCCACCGTTGAGTTCCTTTATCCTAACATCTGATATCTTTTTCTCCTTTTTTGAGCAATATATCATCTTATATTTGTCAATTTTGTCAATTACGATAAAATTTCATTACACATCCATACAAGCTTTGTCGAGTAGACAGGGTTCCTGTCCGCTCTCCTGACTGCCGCGCATGCACGCTCTGTGTGCCAGCATGTATTTCTCGAGCCGGCAATAAGGATAAATTTTTCTTTTCTTTTTTTTTTCTTTTTAAGACACAAATTCACTTCGTCTAATTATAATCATTAATTACTATAAAAATAAAAAACATAAAAATTATAACTAATTATTATAATTGTATATTGGTGAATTTGCATTTATTATCATGTATATTTACTGTGTCTCCATAATATTTTTGTAAAGATAAATGTCTTTAATGTAACAGAGTCAATGAAGATTGCATAATTTGTATCACTCGGTTACTTCTTGTACACTAGAAATTCGTACAGCGGTCTCCACTCCACTCCCTAACCAAAAGATGGAACTAAATAAAGAACTTTAGAAAGTCGGCATGGAAGTCAATTAATTCGACAATTGGATCGGTTAGTGCTCATCTGATTGTTTTTTATTTTTTAATTATTATTAGTTTTTTATTTTATTTTTGGTCTGTAGCGAGGGATGGCACTGAATAAAGAACTTTAAAAAATTGGCATGAAAATCAATCAATTTCAACAATTGCATCGGTTAGTGCTGATTTTTTTTTAAATTTTTTTATAGTTTGTAAAGAAAATTGTAAAGCTAATACACATATAAGAAGAAGAGAAAGACGAATGGAACATGTTTCTTTTTTTAATATAAAATTTATAAATTAATTACTCTAAAATGCTCTCTTGCTTAATCCTTTCATTGATCAAGATATTATATTTAAATCTGACCATGCAAAGGCCCAAAAGCCAGCAAATTTTGAACCAAAAATTAGCAAATTAGGTCAGCTGATGTGAACCCAGCGTCCTAGTCTACCACTCTCTGGGCTCTCACTCGATGCTCGGCCATATGAACGACGTCGTCAAGTGCAACTGAATATAATAATAATAACCTGAATCATGAGTCCTCGACGACACCGTATTCTTCCGTCCGTAGCCCTTGGGCGCTTAGGCAGCTTTAGGCATTTGCCTCGTCCCTGGCCCTCCTCGTAAAGGCTGCCCTTGCCGAGCTCCGTCTTCATTCCTCCTTAAGTGGAAACAAATGTTTAGAAAATTCGGCTAGTTAAATCAGCAGCCTGGATCCAAACTCACTGCGGGTTGATTCGTCGACTCAGCGGACAAATCGCCTAAACCCTATTTTTATTTTTTAAAAAATATAATTTTTATTTTAAAATTTTACACTAAAATATTTTGTCAACAATAACATTAAAATATTAAATTAGACTTTAATTTTGTAAAAAAAAAATTATTATATTTGTAATATCTCATAATATATATTATACTGATATTTTAAGTTAATACTATCAATTTATCATACAATATTTATTTTTATAATTATAAAATATTTTATATTCACTTAAATCTTATAAAATTATATTAAATATAAAAAATTAAAAAGATATACATCAATCTTTAAAAATATTAAATATTATTCATAGACCCCCGCCTACCCTACCCGATTTCATAACTTTAGGTCTGCCTATTCCCTTCTTAATTCTCAAACCGTATGCTGTGGGCGCAAGCGCGGTCTCCTCTAGGAAAAAAAAAAAAAAGAGGGTGGGGGTGTGGGGGCAAAAAAGGTCAGATTTTGAAATAAGATAAATAAAATCCCGTTTCGTGTCTGGATCCTGGTTCTTAGAGGATTAACTCAATTGGGTCTTCATATAAATTAAAAAGTCTCAATTCGGGTCTTGCCATTGGTTTTTCTTTTTTTTTTTATGGGAAAATCGCTGGGCGATACGGGAAAGCTGGTCACTCTCGTGAAACATCTAAAATCCTCAAAACAAGCGACAACGTCCGCAAATCAGCGCGTGCGAGGACAGGAGAAGTTGAAGAAGAAGAAGGCAAAGATGGAAAGCAGCTCCGACGTGGACAGCATCAACAGCAGTAACAGGGTCACGCGCGTGCGCGCGCCGCTGTCGGGGGTTGTCTCGGATTGCGTGAAGAGATGGTTTAAGGACACCCTCAAAGAAGCCAAGACCGGGGATATCAACATGCAGGTCTTGGTCGCTCAAATGTATTATAGCGGCTATGGTATCCCCAGAGACGACCAAAAGGTTCGTTTTTTCTTCTTTTTTGTTTTTTTCTTCTTTTTCATTTTTCCTTTTTGGATTGGGGATTTTGGGGTTTCTGGATTGGGGATTTTGGGGTTTCTGGATTGGGGCTTTTATGATCAATTGTTTGGCCTGGTTAAATGTTTATCAAGATTGAAGCCGTTACAGATTTTTTTCTTTGGTGGGTTATATGCTGAGTCTGTGGTTTTAGTTGCTTAGGGTTTTCAGGATTTTGAAGCCTGAAAACATCAGATTTTACTTTGTTAGAAAGACATGAATCAATAAGGATATTTATTGTGATAATTTAGTTTATTGTCTCGTATCTTTTATTGTAGGGAAGAATGTGGATGACAAGAGCATCAAAGACTCGGTCATCGGTTTGGAAAGTTAGTGATAAGCATCCAGGTATTTCTCTTTCTGTATTATCTTCATCTCTACTGCTCTCAATTATTGCGATTACTGATCTTGTTGGCGACTCTTTGACAGGTTATAATGCAAGTGATTCAGACTCTGATGAATTGAAGGGTCATTCTTGATAGAGTAGGACTGGATTCAACGTTGCCAACAATCAAATGTGAGTCAGTATCGACATTGTTCTTCCTTGCTTCTCTTGTGTTCTGAAACTGCTTTGTTTGATATGACGAGATTCTAAGCTTATGAACATCTTATTCCAAATCACGTGGCCTATTGTTTTGCTCTGCATGAAAGTCCTTTCCCCCTCTTTCCACATGTGGTCAGACAAAAGATATTCATGATTATGAATTCTCTATGTAGGATGATGCAGGTTTCTTTTGCCTCATGCATCATTAGATGGAATTTAAATGTCAGACAGATGTCTTAAGACCATTTCAAACATTCCTTTACTACTGCTGTACAGCTGTAGTATGTGCTATGTTAGACATTGATTGGTATGTTCATGTTAAATCCTCAATCATAAGACATGCCAGCATGGGTTAAGTAAGTCTGAACAGAATTTGTTCAGGAACTTTTTTTATTCATTGGGCCCCAGGCTTGACCTCCAGTGCTGGGACTGAGAGCTTAGCAGCTCTACTGCTAGACCACAATGTCAGTGATTTTATGAATTGTTTCTACTTCTACTTCTAAGTTTCTGGAAATCAAAAGACCTGGGGCAAGCAGCAATTGTTCTAAGGGCCTTATCACAGTACCCCTCTGAATATTGGTGGGGACTGAATGACACAGCTCTGGGACAGCTAGCTTATCCTTCAAAAGCCAAGTTTAGTATGAGTAACTTAAATTTTCTTTTAAGGTACTGCTTCTTTGTTCATGCAGTAGCATGCAGATAAGAATGTGAATTCAATTTGAATATTCCTGGTTGGCACCTTCCACCGCTATTTTTCCACGACTTTCCACTTTTGTCATCAGAGGCTGAGCTTTCCACATATACAGCCACGAGTTGCTCTGTTCACACTCAGGGGTCTGTTTCAATGCATGTTGTTTCTGCTAATTTTTTTCTCTTTATTAGGTCATTGTGGTTTGGTGCCAGTATTAACATTCTGGTTCTGTGATTAGATAGCAGCATCCTTTGTAGTGTTATGACAATGATGTTAAATTGCTTATATTTTCCATAATCCACCATTGAGATAGCCGTTGTTTATGGCATAAACTTATCTACTCTCATGAAACAATTTGTTAGTCAAGCTAACAAGTTCAGATACTAAGATATGCACGCGGCAAGACAGCAAAGGATGAAAGTCACTAAAGAAATGCATTTGAATTTAGATGACATGAGGACTAAATGGAGCGATGGTTCATCTCGAATGGATCATCACATGATTGTTTGTGTAGAGCTATTGGACTTATTTCTTGTTATGCCTTCCTATTTTGTAGGGTGGGTGCCGTAAACATTATTCCCCAGCTCCTATGTACTTGTAACAATATCTATTCATTTTTTCCCCTGAATTTTTTTTCTCCCGCTCATCTGGATTTCTTTGTTTTTTGCCAGATGCATTGTTGTCTTCACACTGTTTATCAGTAGAAAATAACTCTCTATTTGCATTTTCACATCAAGACTCTTTTGCAATCATGTTTTTGTGAGTGGATATTCATACACATTAGTCTTGTGTTTCTTTGTGTTTCTGTGTTTTTTTTAACACTTGAAGTAGGTATTCTATACACCATCAACGGTGCCTCGGTACTGAGATTGTCACTTCTGATCTCTGCATTGCACCATTCGCATTGAGCATCGACTCTCTCAAGAGAAGCAAGCAATCATATGGTTGATGTTTATCATACCATAAGCAACTAGTGTTGAAAGAATAATGCAATGAAATCTCTTAATGGGTTTTTTTTTGTATTGTCGCGCCAAAGTTTGACCCCTCGCGCAGTTCAATGTTTTCTGTATTTTTATTCTCCGTCTTGTTTGACAGTTGCATATTTGGTTCAAAATTTTGTCCAGGAGCCAACATACGTGAAAAAACTCATAGGTTCATACGGCATGTGTTCTAGTAACATAAAGGTTTTAGCATTCTAACATACAAAATCTTCCTCTCTCTCTTCTTCTTGTTTTTTTTTTTTTTTTTTTTTTGCCAGCTTGAATAAACTCTGTCTGTCCAATAAATTGATGGTATCATCCTCGGTCGAGATTGCCGTTGGATGGTTTCACGGACGCTCGCCGCCTCCAACCATCAAATGGTATGGGAGTTTTGTTTCACGGGACGCTCGCGATCCCTCATATGTAGCTGTGGGTCTCACAATCCATTTTTGGGCTTCAGCCCAACTTTGCTTGGAATCCACGTAGTTGTTTATGTGCATGGAAGTGTTCATAAAAAAACCTTCTAGTGAAATACTTGTATCTCAGAATCTAATTATGACAAGGGGTATGGGGTTTATAGAAATGGAAAGAGGTATTTATAAAGTGTCATTTGCAGTTTAATAAATGTTTTTGATAGATTAATTTTTTTTAATAAAAAAAAAAAAGCCTTAATGTGAATTAGAAAACGATAGTAATCTGGAAAACTCTTGTGTAGATTGAGTAACAAAGAGCTGCGTCGCCTCCTGCAGCGACGGGGTACGAATTCTTACTATTTTTCGCTCCCTTCCATCCCCCGTAAGACTCTGACATCTCCTCGTAAGATAAAAAGAAAACGGAAGTAATTTGAACTCCTCTATTTCTATTTTGGACTAAGCATAGAAAGCGGCGCCCAAAATGAAAGGATTCCGTCAAAAAAAAAAAAAAAAACCTCGAGTTGAAGGCGTTTGATTTCAAGAAACTCTAACCATCCAGACAAGCAACGGGTAAGTAATACATTTTTGTCCGCATCATCTCGCGCTGTCTTCGGCCTGGCGGGCTTCACTTTCACTTGATTTACGCCTTTGTTGTTTTGGAGCAATCCACGGCAGTACTAAAACCTCGTCGAGATCGAGTAATCTCGTCTTCATCATCTTTTGGTTCAATTATTATAGAAGCAGCCATTTAGTACTTGCCGTGGTGTTGGTGACACAGCGTTTTCCTGCCTCTTATTATACCTGGCTAAAGCATTGCCTCCAAGCGAAGGCCCCATAAAGAAATAGTTGTGTAGTTATAACTACTGCTGCCTAAATCTTGGATTTTGTTTTCTGGCCAGAGGTAGCAAAGTCGTACCTCACCAGTCTCTTTGCCGTACGGGGGCATGTAGTCAACATCACCTGTTTTGACGGATACGAAAAATAAGTATATCCGTACCATTTTGTGACGGTGGGTTTGGGCAATGGCCATATGGTACGTAACATTGACTCTGCCTTCCGAATCCGTAAAATTCGGTTTGACAGAAGCCAAGCAAAAGTCGCGGGGAGCAGTAGTTGTAAACAATACACAGCAAACGAAACCCTTCGGTTAACAGGATATTATAATTTAATGAATTAGCACAAACAGAGAATCCAGAAATTATATAAATCGGAATTTCATTTGCGACTGGCTAATGTGGAAGGCCAAGCATTCATGCAGTACATGTAATTTCAGACAGCAGGGCTTAGTTAGGGTAGTCTTTTATTGGCAACTCGGGGGTGGGGCTAGCTTAACATGGAAGAGACAGCATGTGCTGTGTATGCATCGAGTCATCCATTACATCCAGCAACGGCAGGACTAATCAGAATGTTGGTTCCACTATGGGGATAGGATAAAAATATTTATCCGCTTTTTAGCTGATAAATGGACAAGAAAAGATTGATCGTGTTCGCCTATATAATAAACATGAATTTTTTTAAAAAAAATTAAAAAAAAAAATGATAAGAAAAGCACTCTTCAAGATACGCGACTGTGCATGATATACCGTTGCTCTTGACGCGTACCGGCCCCGCGTAGAAACCGTGTGCACTCAACGGCCCTTTTATTAATGATCAAGTAGCCTTTTGTTTATATTCCGAAAGTCTTTTTCTTTTCGAGGGCGAAGGCCCCCGCGCTACACGGTACAGAGTACACACAAAAGCTCATTAACTTTTGCTTTCCGTAACCATATTCTATAAATCAACAGTATCAACCAATAACGCGGGTCACAATGCAAAGCTCCACAAGCGCAAGGGACAAGGGAAGAGCTAGGCAATGCACATGTGGTCTAGTACCGCCTTACCCCAGAATCCACCTCCACCAGGCACGAAAACAGCATAAAATCTTTTAACGGAATCGAAGCATCGATGATCTGCTTCTCTCATGAAAACTTTTCTTGTCCTTGGATGCCGTTCTTCTCTGCCACGCGTTCCAATCACATTGCCCGAAGGAAACCCCAGTACGAGCCTACACTAGGAAGTCCTGCCCACCACAAGACTAATTGTCACCTGAAGAAATGGTCCCACGTTGCCTGAAATTCCAACATGACCAGCTAATATCTCAATCGACGTAGGGTCTTCTGCATCCCCCGCGGCGTTAATTGGAACCACTACCTAATAATTAATATGCATATATTCTAATAGATCGAACCAAAAATCGAAAGAAAAGTTAGACCATAAGCACTGTATTGCGTTGGAAAATCAATTCCACCGCCGGTCAAATTCCAGCGGGACACTTGCATTAAAGAGGGAAAAAAAAAAAAAAAACGAACCGCACGCATGCATTAGTTACCATGGTAATTGTCGTCTAATGTCCTCGTCTAGTTGGGTTCATATATTCAATTTGCTTTAATTGTGAAAAAAAAAACGAATTTAAGGTCTTTGATAAAGGCATTAAAATGAATCAAAAATTTAAATCTTTAATAATATAAATTATTATTCTTTTGGCACACGGAAGACAAGTTATTAACCATGCAAACGAGGGCAAGTGGCTCCATGTGCTGGCTGATTCAAGTGTTCGTGCACCAGTACTATTGGAGGCAAAAAAGCCAAAACGAATTTTCCAAAAAGTCTGAGTGTGCACAATTAATTAGGCTATTTCTAGATACTAACCGAGGTGCATGAAAAATCTGCGGACCCCTTTACTTGAAAGTTGAAACAAGACTATAACCATACAGTATTCAGAAGTACCATTGGGCGATTTCAAGCTTCAAACTGACACTTCAACTCATTCGCCTACGTTCCTGAGGACATGGAAGAGACACCACGATTTAAAGAGCGACGGCTTATTCATCGTTATAAGTAACGTGAGCGAACTATCACGCCAGTTTCTAAGTTGCAACTTACCGGACAAAAAAGGTTCTTATTTCTTAGACGAAATTATGCAATTCTATGCATTCCTTGTTATGATCTCCCTCAGACGGCATCGCAGTGCACCATAAAGTTTAAAACAAAACTAAAAGGTTGATGTTCAAAGCTCATAAATTGCAGGAGGGTTTTATTCCAATGCCATATGTATTTATAAGATAAAATTGTCTAGATAGCCAAAGGGGCAATGAAATTTTAGTTTTTTTTTTTTTTTTCTTCTTCTTTTTTGGGCCAAAAAGTAGATTACTAAGTTGTGAATTATGTGGGTAACCTAAAACTTTTAATTAAATGTCTAAATTCCTAATCTCTAAATTTTCTCTAAATAGACTGAAATTTTAGTTTTTAACCCCACAAATAAAACAACATTCGGAGTCTGACCCAATTTGTTTTATTTTTATTGAGTTGAACAGTTATGAACCAAAAATTATCTAATTAAAAAAAATACAATTTGTAAAACGACTTACTATTCGGAGAATTTTGGAGGGACGAGTAGAGAATGGAATCTTAACCGTCACAATGCACATCATTGCCAAGTTTTCTGAGCAAACAAAAAAAAAATTGCAAATTGGAATCCGAACTCATCTAGTTTATCTTGTGTAAATTCTATAAATAAAATTGTGTTATATAAAAAAAAATTATAGAACTAAAATCAAATTTATTACAAATTTAGAATTGGTTCGAAAAATTTTACTAAAAAAATATAGGTATGAATTTATATTATTTAATTATAAATATTAATTAGTATGCAAAAATATTAACTATAATTATATTTATATCTATTTTATTATATTTTATTTTTTTATGTTTGTTTAATATTTAAAGAGATAAAAACGAAAGAAAGGAAGTCTTACCTTCGTGCGCGTGTGTTTGCGTGTCTCTATTTTAGCCTGCGTTACCGTTCTTATCCGAGTGAGGCAGGTACGGTGCAGGGCCATCTATAAGTACGGCCCATTCCATTTGTTTTTGTGGGTGCAACCATTCCAAGAATATGATGCTTTTTGGTTTCCTCACCTCGAAATCATTATCTTATTCGCATATTGCCTTTTCTCTTACAATAATTTAATCCAAATAATTAATTGTATGTGTTTCGAGATTCTTGCATTCCAGCTATCATCATTTGTCCCTGGCATCAAAATTATTATATAATATATATATATATATATTCTTTTTTGTTTTTATTTGTTTTCAAGGTCAATTTTTGAAATGTACGTACGTGACTGCACTTGAGTGTGTCCTTTCCCCACATAGTCCTCCACCGAATGGGATCGCCTGGGTTCGCTCATCAGAAAATGACCTGCCTATTGACAAAAGTACCCCCTTCAACGCCTCCTTTTTATTGGCCGTCCTTCTCGTCCTTTCCCGTACGGATCTGCCCGAAAGACAAAAAACACCCTCGGTGTTTCCGCAATCCGTTGTTCAAATTGATGCCATTTTGGACGACGCATGGAATGCCCGCCCCGTTTACAATGACGAATACGTTACAAGATATTAATGGGTGTTCCCATGAAAATGCGACCTCATTAAACGAGCATAATGTGCATTATATAAAGGTCCTTACAACATAAAATATATATTAGAATTTCATTAATTTTTTAAACTGCTAAAGTAAAATAATATTTTTTAATATTTTAACTTATCATGAAACTCATTAAATTTTAAATTATACAAATAAATAAATATATATAATTTACTATAAATCCCCACGGGTCTCCACGATAAATACTCAAAGTCTTGGCCACCAGGGGATACTTTTTTTTCTATTTTAAGTAAAAATATCCGCTTCAACAGCTTAAGAGGGTAGTTTTGTCCGTACAAAGAAAACAGACTGCCCTTTTGGAAGGCCCCACAAGGCTATTACTGTAATTTCAAATCCTTCCTCCTCACTTCTTCCCCAGCTGGAGAAGTGCAGAACACCCCAACCACACCAATTTTCTGTTGATGGTTAATTTCGAATGTCAAAGACCTCGGAAATCTATTACAAACCCTCCAGTTCACCTATGTAACAGCTCCAGTTCTCCTCGTGCGATCCTCTGTTTCTCTTTCTCCAAGTCCAAAAACGCCGCCACTTTCAACTTGTTGTCTGAAATCCCAAGGGCAATGAAGAGGCAAAAGCTCATGGAAATAAACAACAACGACGACAACCTCTTCGATCTCCTGTCCGAGGAGATCATTTTCACTATCTTAGACTTCCTTAACGCCAACCCACTTGACAGGAAGTCTTTCTCTTTGGTCTGCAAAACATTCAACGTTACAGAGTCCAAACAACGGAAATCTCTCAAGCCTCTGCGCCGAGAGCACCTTCCCAGGATCCTCAACAGATACCCACACGTAAGCCACATCGATCTCACTCTCTGTCCTCGAGTAGACGACAATTCTCTGGCCGTGATATCTAATAGATACGGGGATTCCCTGAGGTCCATAGATCTCTCGCGTTCCAGGTTCTTTTCGCATAATGGGTTGGCGAGTTTGGCTTTGAATTGCAAGAACTTGGTCGACATGGACTTGTCAAATGCGACGGAGCTTAGAGATGCTGCGGCGAAGGCCGTGGCGGAGGCCAAGAATTTGGAGAGGCTCTGGCTGGGCAGGTGTAAGTTGATTACGGACATGGGTGTTGGCTGTATTGCGGTCGGGTGCAAGAAGTTGAGATTAATTAGCTTGAAGTGGTGTTTAGGTGTCACTGATCTGGGAGTTGGGCTGATTGCTGTTAAGTGTAAGGAGATCCGTAGTTTGGATCTCTCCTACTTGCCGGTAATTATCAATCTTGTTTTCACCTTTTGATTTGCCTGTTTCACCCATAAGCTGTCCGTTTCTCATAATTTTAATAAACATCACTAAATATAGCCTTCAGTGTAATTAAGCTATTTTGATGATTTTGGCCCGCTCGTTTGACTTTCCTCAGAGCTTCTTGTTTCATTAATTTTCACTTTCTCACTCAATGCAGTCAAGATGATACTTGCAGTCTGTTGCCTGTATGAATTTCATGATTTTACTAACCTGAATTTTACAAGTTTAGGTTCGGGGTCAACCGTTTCTTGGTAGGCATGATTCTTGGTGCATCGGCACCGAATGGATGTTTGAAAAGTCTTTGACAATTCCGGTTGAGTGTATTTGTTAAATTTTATTCCTTTTGTGCAGATCACAAATAAATGTTTACCATCCATCTTTAAGTTACAATACCTTGAAGATTTGACTTTAGAAGGATGCTTCAGTTTTGATGATGAGAGCCTTGCAGCCATCAAACATGAGTGCAAGTCGCTAAAGGTATATACTGAGCAAATAATTTTCGGATCTTGCTTTGTCATTCCGAGAACTCAGATGAAGTCATCTTCAAATTGTGATGTTAGTATTACTGAGTAGTAGCTTATTTTGGCTGCCTGTTGTCTATTACTGAAAAAGATTTGTACTACATGTTTTGACTTGAAACTGAAAATATCTTTAGTTTGTTGCCACATTTCTGACTTGCATATTTACCAATATGTAGGTACTACATAGTTGAGTTCATGTAAAAATAGATTTTTTACAACTCGACAAGTTTATTTATCAATTCATAGTCTGCTGAACATGACACGAGTCAAAATTATTTTTAATACATGGGTTTGCATAATCATTCAACTGATCAGTCATGACTATAATTACTTTCAACTGACTGGAAGGTCAACTTGAGTTTGTGCCATAGTAGTTGACTTGTGTCCTTTAAATTTCCCACTTTGATAGATGCTCGATGTGTCAAGTTGCCAGAATGTTAGTCATGTCGGCTTTTCTTCCCTAATGGGTGGTTCTGAGAGTTTACAACAACTCAACTTAGCTCATGGCTCTGCTGTAAGTTGTTTCTGACTGACCAAGTTTTTCTAGCATTAAGCAGCTTTCCCCCCCTAAATTTATTTATTAATTGTGGTGGTGGTGGTATTGATTCAGGTCACTCTAGCTCTTGCCAATAGTTTGAAAAAGCTTTCCATGTTGCATTCTGTTAAACTAGATGGTTGCATGGTCACCAATGCTGGATTGAAGGCTATGGGAAACTGGTGTATGTCACTAAGGGAGCTGAGCTTTAGTAAATGTTTGGGAGTAACAGATGAAGGTCTTTCTTGCATTTTAACAAAGCACACAGAGTTGAGGAAGCTGGACATCACATGCTGTCGCAAGATAACTGACATTTCCATTGCCCATATTACAAGTTCATGCACAAATCTCACTTCTCTTAGAATGGAATCATGTACCCTGGTTCCTAGAGAAGCATTTTTCTTCATTGGACAGAGTTGCCCGTTGCTTGAGGAGCTTGATTTGACAGATAATGAGATAGATGATGAAGGTCTATTTTTGCTCCACTGTTCAGTTGATAATTAATTCTACGTCAGTCAGCATACTTATATCCGTTCTTTTTGCAGGTCTGAAGTCCATTTCTAGATGCTCCAAGTTGTTAAGCTTAAAATTGGGGATTTGCCTAAATATAAGTGATGAGGGACTTGCTCATATTGGCATGCACTGCTCAAAACTTACAGAGCTTGACTTATACAGGTATGTGAAGTTGCATTCTTTCAATACTCGTTTCCATTTTTCGCTTTCATATTTTTATGTTATGAAGGGGAGCACAATCCTTGTGTCTAGTTGACCTGAATCCACTGGATTCTCTGGGTTTGACATGAGGTTATTTTTTTTGGAGCAAAGAAGAATTAGCATATGGGCACTTGACAAGACAATAACTTTACTTTCTTGGTTGCTTTCTCAGGTCTGCTGGAATAACAGATTCAGCCATTTTGCCAATTGCTTCTGGTTGCCCTGACCTTGAGATGATCAATGTCTCCTATTGTAAAGACATTACTGATAGTTCCTTGATTTCACTGTCAAAATGCTCAAATTTGAATACATTTGAAAGTCGAGGGTGTCCACTTATCACGTCCTTAGGTCTAGCAGTCATTGCTGTGGGGTGCAAGCAACTTGCCAAGCTGGACATAAAGAAGTGTCACAACATTAATGATGCTGGGATGCTTCCACTTGCACATTTTGCTCAAAACCTTAGACAGGTATTCTCTTCTTCCTTTCACACTTGTTTATCCAATATAAAACCTTGAGAGCATGTGCTAATATCAGCATGCATTGATTTCCTTGTCTATGCAGATTAATATATCACATACTTCAGTCACAGATGTGGGACTTCTATCCCTTGCCAGCATCAGTTGCCTGCAAAGCATGACTGTCTTGCATTTGAAGGGATTGACTCCAAATGGGTTGGCAGCTGCCTTGTGTGCATGTGGAGGACTAAGAAAAGTGAAGCTCCATGCATCTTTCAAGTCATTCTTTGCATGCACTCTGTTTGAACATTTCGAAGCTCGTGGTTGTGTGTTTGAATGGAGAGATAAGGAGTTTCAGGTACATAACTTTCAGATTAACCCATTCTAATTGATATGTTGGGGCCACAGCCACTAGTCTTGGTATCCAAACCAGTACCTATTGGTGTACCGAAAAAAAAAAAAAAAAAAGAAAAGAAACCATTACCTGTGGGCGTGTGCAACTATGAAACATTTTCAGTTTTCAGTTAAGTTGCAGATAGATTTAGAGACAATGGTACATTTATACTTGTTAATTTGCAGGCTGAACTAGATCCGCAGTGCTGGAAAATACAGTTGGAAGATATGGTTCAGTAGAGTCGTGATCGTCAGGAAATTCTGGCTTTCTTCTCTTGCTGCCAATTGTCCAGCTTTCGACGCTTTGAGGGAAGCGAAGTGTCTGTGTAGTTTGTGATGTGAGGCCCAAAAGGGGGTTCGAAAAGTTTATTAGTTTTTAGGTTTATTTCCTGGCAAGGGCCTTATGATATTTTCTTTATTTGGGATCTTCAATTTAGAGATCTCAGTGTTCGTTCAGATTCTCTAAAGAGAGTAGTTGGGTAGAGGCCTGTTAAGGTGAACGGAGGCCGTCCCTCTTGCGCAACTAGAAATAAAATGGCCAGGAAACTCGCAAAAATGTATAATCTTCTTCCCTTTTGTTAATAGATTCCTGAGGAGTTGTCAAAATTCGATGCAGCAATGGCCCAAATGGGTCTAATCCTACGCCCACAAAATAGCCCATATGCGTCCAACTCCAATTTATCGTTTATTCTTGACGTTTCGGTAAAACACGTGACATTCGACCAATCCTTTCGCGTTTGATGTAATTAAATATATTTTTATTTTGTAATTTATAATTGAGTAGACTTCTTGTTATATATATATATAGAGTAATGAACTTTTTAAGGAAGTTGATGTGAGTATGAACATATATTTTGTTTTTAGAATGCTTTTAGGATTTAATTAATTTGGTTTTTAGGATACGACCAAGTCTGAACTTATCTGTGTACGACATAGAACCGAATCAATTACCGAGTCCTGTCCTTTGTTCACATAATATATTTGCGAAAAAATGGGTGTCTGCTACTGCCTTAAAAGCCATTTCCAGAACATCTGGTCAATGCCAGACCGGGTCAAACCTTAAGCAGGAGGGGCAAAATCGGGACATCAGCTTGACAGCCATTAATAACCGAATGTATGGAGTCATCAAACGCGATTAATTCAATTCACGCAATGCATTACTACCATTTTGTTTTTGTTTCTGTTTTTTTTTTCTCTCTTGTTTTTCCCTTTACTTTATTTTATTTTTTCCCATTAAGCATCTCCGGTTACATGTGTCCTGTTTCTCATTAATAGTTACCTTGGCGTCAATATTTAAATGCTTCACAACAAAAATCATTATGCCGATTAATTATCTTACCAAGTTGGAGAATTGAGAGAAACTTGTGCTCATCTAAGGAAAAAAAGAAAAAAAAAAGGGTTTTTTTTACTGACTCTTTATCTATATATATATATATATATTTCTAAGCAATAACGGGGTGTGTTCTGTAATAGTGACATGTTATGTAACAATTCCAATGCAAAATTAGATCACGAGAACTTCAATAAAATGCGAATAAAAACAGTAATTGGTTTGCATTACAGCATATTATTTAACCTAAAATATTTTAGGTTGAATGTTTTATTGTGCTGACTTATATTAGAATCATGGTTTTGTTAGTAAAAGCATACATAAACTAAATTGCATGAGGTTACAAGTACCTAAACCATGGCATGGCCCCTCGAGCCCCTGAGCCTGGCTACAGTGCAAACTGGAAGCAGCTACTTAAGCCCCAAGAAAACTTTAAATTAAGCTGCAATTTTCAAAATAGAAAAATTTTATGTTCAGACGATTCGTCCACAAATTTTATGTTTTTTTTGTTTGCTTTTGAAACTTCATTTTATTGTTCAAAATCAGTAGATGTATAATTATTTCAATAAAATATGTAATTAAAACAAAAGAACGCACAATTAAATATTTGTACATATATATTTTTTAATATATATATATATATATATATATATATATAAAGATTGCGGATAGTTTACGGCGGAACCATAAAAACAACGCTCTTTTCAAAATCAGGGCAAGTCCAGTCAAAGCCACGAGCTTTGACCAAGTTCTTTTTTCCACGGTCAAACTTCGCTTTTAGCTTCTCAGAGGAGGCATGGAAGAGAGACCTAATGCGAACCTCCACCCACTCACAAATTTGCTCGACCCCTTAGATCTTCTCTCTCCACAGATTCTCTTTTCCCTTTATCTAATGAGTCCTCGATCTCATTTTGATGGCATCCTCAGATGCTGCCTTGAATTCTTCTGTAAACTCTCAAAGCAACTTTTCCTTCTCAACCCAGTTCGCGATGACTTCTTCCTCTTTCACTAGTCTCCTCGCCTGTAACACCAAAGACATGAACAAAGCAGGCTGGGGGTTTCCTGACTATGGAACTGATAGAACCACTAGTCTTGATATCCTCAACTTCAATTCATTTCCTCATTCTGCACCATCCCTCTCGCCTCCTCCAGTTTCTCCTTATTTAACCATTCCACCTGGTTTAAGCCCAACTGGTCTCCTGGACTCTCCTGTACTTTTCCCCAGTATTTCTACTGTAAGTTGCCTTACTCTGATGTTTCTTTGACTATGAACTTGTTTATGCTCTGAACTGCAATTGCATGGCCGCGTTTTCTTATATGGGTAACATTTTTTTTTTTTCTCAAAAAGTCCTTTAATTTTTCTTGTTTGTTCAGATTCCTCCGTCTCCAACCGCAGGGCCTTTTTCTGGTCAAACCTTCAATTGGAGGAGTAATTCCAATGAAAGCCAACAGGTTTCATCAGAGGAAGAGGAAAAATACTCTGCGCTTTTTTTCCAACCCCAAGGGGGGGCTTCCACAGCAACTTCATTGTCGTCATCCACTTTTCAGCCTTCTTCGAGTGTTGTTTCGGCGGTACGTTTCCACGCATATCATATCATACTGTTCTCTTGTGTTTGTGTTTTGTCTGGTTGGCTCGGACAAGGTTTCCCAAAATACGAGAAAAAGAAACAGCTTGTTTTGTCCGTTTCTGCATAGAATACGGAAAGATTCAATAGTTCGGTATGCAACATAAAACAGTTGAACAAAAAGCCAGATAATTTAATATCCACCGAATAAAATGTTTTATTTTTGAATCTGTCCACAAATTCCTGACATTCCTCATAACAGGAGAAATCGATGCGAAGACAAAAAGAAACATGGAACTTTGACAAGCCCACAGAGCAAGCTCACCTCTCGTCAGAGAAGACAGGATTAAAATCAGGATTCGCACCGACTCAGAGCTTCTCCTCACAAATGGCTCCGGTCCAAACAATCATGCCAGATAATACTCACGTCAACCAGAATCAATCTTATCAACATGTAAGAGAACAGAGAGAGCCAGAGGATGGATACAACTGGAGAAAGTATGGACAGAAACAGCTGAAAGGAAGCAAGAACCCACGTGGTTACTATAAATGCACGCATCCTAATTGCCCAACAAAGAAAAATGTGGAGAGATCTTTGGATGGACGTATCACTGAAATTGTTTATAAAGGAAGTCACAACCATCCCAAGCCCCAGTCCAAAAGAAGATCATCCTATCAGTTCCTACGACCTTCTGCCTCAGTAATATCAGACGAATCGCCAATGATGCAGGAGGATTCTTCAATTTCGATGGCGGATGATGACTTTGACCAAGGTTCACCAATTAGGAACTCGGGAAGGTACGAAGATGAAAATGAAACTGTGGCTAAAAGATGGTACGCTTAAAAGGAACATCTGTTTTGACGGCCTCACTTTTGTATTTAGATTGAAATTTTGTGCGGAGTCCAGTGGTCCAACTAAAACCTTTGGTGCTTTTGCAGGAAGGGACAAAATGAAAATGAGAGCATTTTGACTTCTGGGAGCAAAGCTGCTGGAGAACCCAGGATTGTGGTCCAAACAACAAGTGATATCGACATACTTGATGATGGGTATAGGTGGAGAAAATACGGACAAAAAGTAGTTAAAGGAAATCCCCATCCAAGGTAATTAGTAATTGCCACTAGCATGAACTTGTGCTGCATCTGAGTCATTTATTGAAGTTTTGCCTCCGGTTTTCTTAATTACAACTTTCTGCAATCCACAGGAGCTACTACAAATGTACAACTATTTGTTGTCCTGTGAGGAAACATGTTGAGCGAGCATCCCATGATAAAAGGGCAGTGATTACCGCGTATGAAGGGAAACACAATCATGATGTGCCAGCGGCACGGGGCAGCGGCTACACACCAAACAAGCCACCAATTAGTGGCTCTAACAGTGGCAATGTGCCCACCATAAGGCCCTCAGCCATGGCCAGCCATTCTAGCTTCTCAAGTTATTCAAACTCCCTTCAAGGCACAAGGTTACCGTTGGGGGGAAATCTAGCACCATATACCCTGGAAACGTTCCAGGGTCCGGGGAGTTCTGGGTTTTCAGGTTTTGGAAAGCCGACTAGCGCTCACATGAATCAGAAACAATACTCAGAGGATGTCTTCTCTGGAGCCGAGGAAGAACCAGAGGATGATACCCTTTTGGATTCATTCCTAAGCTAAAGTAACCCACGCTAGAAGCAGTTGAGATCAGGAAACATTACCCATTAGATGTGCTTGTAGGCCTGTATACTGATTTACATGTTGCTAAATTTTTTCATTTTTTTTGGTGGCCCTCGCAAACCAGTAGACGGGGGACCAATCTGTCACAGTAAAAAGAGGAAATAACGGCTGTTGTTGATACAAATTATTAAGTCATGAATCATAGTACAAATAACAGCTGCTTTTCACATTGCACAATATTATAGACAAGTAAATTTACTTAGTTGATTAAACAATCTGATATGGCATGAATAGATCACAAAACAGAACAATTCAAATCAAATGTAAGATTGAGAAGATAACTTATATCCTGAAATGAGAGCTGACAGTGCCAAAGCTAGGAAAGCAAAGAAAGCCATACTAATGGCTGCCGATGAGGCGTCTGTGAACATGTTATCTGCCCCTTCCCGCATCCTATTTGTCAACGGCACGGCTGAAGAAGCAGAAGATATCAAAAGGTAGGATACAATCTGCAGTATATGGTTAAAAGGGTAACAGCCCATATTAGTTGACACCAAATCTTTTGTAATTATTCCAGTTTTACTAACGAGATGTGAAACACAGTATTTCTTTGTCAGATTTAAAATATTGTCATAAGAAGAGTCGTATAAAGTGCAAAACTACAGAGACAAACTGGAAATCACAATTAAATGTGGGCGCTCGTCACTTGGTGACAAACAATAAAAATTTCGCCCTCCAGCATTACTCGTGGAGCAGGGCGTTCTTGGATTGGTTTCGTGACGGGGCATTCCAGACTTTTCTTTAATGTGTGCGCAACAAGGGGGTGTTAGTGTCATCTAAGCTTGCTTACCGAAACCATCCTGGGAATGAACTCAGGATGTTATTCGAGTTTCGATGTCAAAATTTCAATTCAATTTCAAAGCCTAATTAAATCCCGCAACCAATAATGAAAACGAAAAAACAATGAACTCAATAAATAAATAAAAAAAAAAAGGAAAAAAAGAAAAGGAAAGGATTGCAAAGAGGTTGGAACCTGATCACCGAAGAAGTCGACCAGGGCGGAAGTCCGTCGCTGGAGCAGCTCTTTTCCGGTGGAAAGCTCGTGAACGTGCCGCAGCGCTTGGGTTCCCGTGTACAGAGTCGAAAGTATTGCTATTGCCAACAAGTAACTATTGCAATTTCCAACAAACCCACCAAAATTCAACAATATTTAATATCATATTGCGATCTAATATGTTCTCATTATAAAATTACTTCCAAATACAAAACCAAATTGCTATCAAGTTTGATTTTCTTATTACCGATACTCTTCGTATCTGTCAAAGTTCTTCCAATCACCGTGCTTGTTACTGGCCATGATAATAAAAGCAAGCAAAGAGAACAACAGAGCCGCTCCTCTCAGAGCCAATGACCCTCTCTTCAGCATGTCCTCTCTTTTCCATCGCCTGGTGATCACCGCGACCCCAAACCCGGTCCCTGTCTCCGCGTTGGCGGCCGGCGGCGCCGACGGATTTGGAATTGCCCCCGGTAGAGAAGCGACGTGATTTTGATGCGCTGTGTCGTCTGGATTTGACATCTTGCTTGGAATTCAAGAAACCGGAGAAATTGAGACGCAAGAGAACATAGAACCAATGTGCGAGAGAGAAGAAAGAGATGGGCATTATTTTGTCCGTTAGAATGACAACTCAGCCTTGTCTTCAAGGGGGAGCTTCTGTTTTTGGGCATCCAGCGCGTGAGATGAGAGCATCATTAATCATTACCCGCTTGGTCGTGCGTGCGTGACGTGGCGCTGGCAGGTGATTCAGTTGAGGTTGAAGGCCGGTAACCGACTTCGGCTGATACGGTCCACGCAGCGAAAAAGAGCTGTACAGGCTGGCTGTTCCAGCAAACTCTGGATTGGTGTCGAACCCAGTGAATAAACTCTGATATTATATATATATATATATATATATATATATATATATATCAGAGTTTTTGCTTCGTAAACATCGATGGCCTACGGATTGGGCCAGGTGGGGCCGACCTTCGCTTCTCAATTCATTTTCCATCTCTAGAAGCGTGCTATGTGACGTTCCTAACATCCCATCATTAAAAATAAAAAATAAAAATTAAAGATGCGTCCACCTCTCAACTTCTATGTGTTTACGTAATGAATTTGTCCCAAAATTTACCATTTACCTTCTTATATGATCTAAAAATAAAAATAAAAATATTCAAAGAACCACAAAACGCCTCCCTCTTCTTTCTCTCATCCATCTCTTCGTAAGTGAACTCCGAGGCTCCAGCCTCTCGTACACGCGCTTCATAGGTTCAACTTATCTTTCACGCGCTCCAAGCTCGACCTTCTCTCCCTGAAATGTGGATATGGAATATGTGGGGTTCGCCTCCCCTAACCCACGGAAGAACTAACAGAGGGTGGCGGTAAGTGAGTGGAAGAAGAGGTGGTGGAGGATGAGGAAAAAGAATATGAGTAGCGAGGTAAAACTAAAATAAAAGAAGTTTTAAAGAGAGACTGAGAGAGGTAACCCTAAGTGGAAAAAAGTAATGGTGAAAGAAGAAAAGAGAGTAGGACGGCAAGGTTAAAATAAATGATATTTTAAAGAATAATGGCGATGAGAATAGGGGAAGTGAGTGAATAAAGGAGAAGGAATAATGGGAGTTCCTGCCGCTTCTGTCAACTTTTGTCTCCAACAGGGTACCGTACACCTGAAGAAGGTCAAACATAAGCATGAAAGCTCACATTTGACTTATCGTAGGTATACTATACAATGGGTAGTACGCAGAAGGTCCACCAGATATGTGGATCTATTTAACTTGAAACCCACACTTCATTTGTTTTTGACCAAAATTTCACTCACTCATCTCTATGAAGTTTCGGATTGACCCCTAAAATGTGGTTTACACGAAGAAATCAACAACATGACGCTTCTTGCCTCTTGGCCAAGATAGCAGCCCCTATGTTTGTACGGGGTTAGCACTAGCAGTGGCAATCTTGATATTAAGTAGGCAATACAGTGGCAACTAGAAAAACATACCACCTCCTCAATTTCCACGCGTCTCGATCTCACGCGTACTATTAACCGAGTAATCCGGTCATCGCGCCGCTCCCACCTGAATCCTGGCTGACTACATCCCGCGTCTCTGGCCGGCCAAAAAACAAAACACACGTTCACTAAACAGGCTCAAAAGATACCAGAGAGAGATGGCCTCCGAGGCCCGCCGTCCGTCCGATCCCATAAAGAGACACTTTCGCTTCCGAAATCCCACCAATCTATAACTGCGGCCCAAGGACCATGTATTCCCGTTTTGCCCCTCTCGTCTCCCCCTATTTCCATTTCTGCACCCGTAGTAGAAGAATCCTCGTCGGAGCCAGCCACCCATATATCTGCCCGCCTCTGCTCTCGCTAAACGAGAGATAGCTTTCCGTAGAGGCGCATAGAAATGACCGTGGAGCCTGCCACAGGCAAGCCCAGCTTGTTGAGGTACATTCTGGTTCGGGTTCTTCTATTCGGTGTTTTGATCATTATCGTCCGGTTCGCTTACGTCGTGACAAGCGCCGGAGATTCCTGTAAACTCGGTAGTTTCTGCTTTTTCACTCCGCCGGAGAATTTCAGTTTCGTAATCGCCGGCGCTGGCTCTAGCACTTCGACCGCTAACAAGGCCGTTCGATGCGCGCCCGCGGGACCCACGTGCAGTGATCTCTGCACGAGCAAGGACTAGATTGAGGCCGTCCATTTCTACTCCTCGTTGTTTCAAGATTTGATATCGGAGGGCTATCTCCCGCCTAACGCGAAGTCTCTCTGTGTGGAGACGCCGATTGGACAGGACGTGTTTGCCTTGAAGGAGATCGGGGTTACGGACTCGACTGGAATTTTTAAGAAAGCTTCGAAGCCTCTGGTAATTTTGGCAAAAGCCAACCGCGTTCCGTTCAATGACAATAGCTTTGAGTTCGTATTCTCCGGTGGGGGCCGCCTCGACATCACATCTCGGCCGTCGGATTTGTCATCGGAGATTGCCCGGACGCTGAAACCCGAAGGGTTTGTGGCGATCCACATCGGGGCTAAAAATACGTTTAGTTTCAATTACTTTCTCGATTTGTTCAATTCTTGCAAATTGATAAAGTCGCGCGACATAGACGGCTACGATTCGTTCATGCCTCACGTCAGAGCAATAGTTTTGCAAAAACAGAGTGGAATTCTTGGCCATCCGGTGGAAGGATCCGATGGCATTTAAGTGAACAAGTGCTCCGTTCCGGAACACAGACGGGAATTGGTCCGGAAGGCAGAGCCGTTGATTACAGAGGAGCCATTGAAGCCGTGGATAACGTTGAAACGTAATATAAAGAATATGAAGTATTTACCGTCAACGGCTGATATAAGCTTTAAGAATAGGTATGTGTGTGTTGATGTGGGAGCTAGAAGCTACGGCTGTAGTATAGGGAGCTGGTTCAGGAAGCAGTACCCAAAACAGAATAGGACTTTTGAGGTGTATGCAATTGAGGCCGATAGGACTTTCTATGAGGAGTACAAACTTAAAAAAGCGGTCACTCTATTGCCTTATGCAGCTTGGGTGAGGAATGAGACATTAACTTTCGAAATCAATCAGGATCCTGGTCACGATGCTGTGGTTGAAGGGAGAGGAATGGGAAGAATTCAGCCGGTGAAGACGTCCTCCGGGAGATTAAATGGGGAGGTGGATGAGATGTTTGATTTTGCGGAGTGGCTGAAGAGGACAATGACAGATAAGGACGTGGAAGGGACTGAGTTTGATTTGATACCGAGATTGTTGGAAACAGGGGCAATTTGCTTGATTGATGAACTCTTTCTTGAATGCCACTACAATAGATGGCAAAGATGTTGCCCCAGAGAGAAAGGAATTCAAAGTATGATAAAACATATGGCCAATGCTTGGAGCTGTTTACATCTCTTAGAGACAGTGGAGTTCTCGTTCATCAGTGGTGGTTATGGTGGGCAAACTCATAAATCCATTTGCAGGAATTATGTTTTTTCCTTTTCCATTTTTATACCATAGATGCTTACAGGAAACAGTTGTAGATTTTTGGTCCGTTTTCTTTTGAGTTTTCCTTTGTATGCAAACTTGTTTTCTTGTGAGAATTGCAACTGCAAATGAAAATTTTATTGCATTAGTCTTCTTCGTCAGTGATCTTCTCTTTTCCATATCGAAATCTGTAATCATGTTCTGGTCTATTTTGATAGAAGTTGATATGAAAATTTGCGAGGACATTTGAATTTCTATGTACTTTTTTCTTTTTTTCTTCAGCCAAGAGATATTAGACTTAGGTAAGTTATTTCTTACTGTCCTCACAGTATGAGCGCAGAACTGCTTTCGGATTATTTTCATTGTGCTTTTAGATTCTCATGCATGAAAACACTTTGGTTTCCTTGAGGGGGTGCAATGCTTACCCTAACAGTGAGTTTTCCATATTGTTCTTATCGGGGCTGTGTGCTGAAGATTGGAATCCCTTGTTGGTAAACTAGGTGACATACATACGGTCTAGAGTGCGGATGCCGCTTCTTTGACCTTCATAAGAAGGGTTCGAAGTTTGTTGATTATACGTTGGTGTGCATTTCAGTATTAGTAAGGCAGAAACCTCCGAATTTAGGGATGGGTATAATTTGCATCTCCCTCGCTTTTTTTATTTGACATGACTGTATGTTATATACTTATATCGAGTTGGCAGTTATTTTTCTTGTAATCGCATTACCTCCAATTGAAAAGCAGCAGGCTTGCCAGCAACAAGCGGGGAGAAAGATATGGGGGTCTCGTGGAGCAGGCATTTGTGGTTCAGAATTGATGTTTCTTTTTAGTCACCTTCTGACTCTTTTTTGAGTGATATATATTGTCTTCGTGGCATGTCTTTCTGTCAATAAAAGAAATCCTCTCGATCAAACGAGCTCGCACCGTTAAATAATGGGGTTGCTAGATCTTACGTAGAGACAGTATTGTGACTGCATGGCGAAGATTCCACGAATCATCCACTTCACTTTCACAATCACCGAAACTACGGGCTTCAAAATAAGGGATTCGGGAAGATTTATAACATCTCTCTTGCATGGAGAAAAGTGACCCACGCGCGGTTTCCATGGCATGAATGATCTCGTCAATAAATCTATTATATACATATCGTATCTTATTTTGATACATGTCATTCAATCGCAGATTAATTAGAACTAGAAATCTGTCTGTGGCAAACGATTTATTCACCCTTGCAAGGCATCATATCAGCGCAATGTCAAGGTGGACGACAACACATCGTAAAGTTCAATTCGAAGATGAATGTACGACCGTAAGCAAACTCGGAGGTAGAAAGACAGTTGTTGGTTGAGTATCAATTTAGAAGCGCTGAAAGTGTAGCCGCCAAGAGGCATTCCCAAAAGACCTTTGAGAGGCGTTTGGAAATAAGGATAAGGGTGCGACCTGTGGGGCAGACTGTAGACCAGTCGGACTTATTTTAGAACTAGTTATGAGACTATGATGATTATTATTACTATTATTAAGATGCCAATAATAACACAACTGTCGAGAAGGCGCTATACAAAAACAGGAAATTTCGACTTCCTTCCAAGGATATTTAAAGGACAACAAGGCACCTAATTTTATGACTGGAGAATTATAGAATTTATATTCTATCTCACGATCTCCCTAAAATTAAAATAGCCAAGAACATATATAAAAGAGGGGGGAGGGCGTGTTGGGGGAATAAAATTACAGTGTCATTTAAAAAAAAAAAAAGAAAAGAAAAATAAACTGCCATCTAAGTTCATCTGTCATTAATCATTGTCTCCCAAAAGGGGTCGTTTGACCTTGCATGCTTGGAGAACTAACCCGCATGAAACATACAAAAGCGGAGCAACATCTCATTTTCTTTTGTTAAATCCTAAAAATAGCTGAGTTGACATTACATTTCTTACACATTCCTTTGGTGTTCTTTGTCCCGTCAAACAAATTTTCGTTTTCTTTCTTATAAACGCAACCTACCAACCACCACCTCGAATATAAATTACCTCCTCTTGTCCCTTTCCAAAATTTGAGCCTCTTGGGTGGTGGTCCATGGAGAATCTCCATTTTCTCCACATTCCCTCATGTTTTTCATGAAGGATTTTTTGGGTCTTGGTTGAATTTTGGTGGGTCTAATGCTTTGGTTTCTCTGATAGGCATTTGTTGGGGGCTCGAAAAATGGGAGCCTGTTGTAGCAGGGATCTCAATTTTGTTGGAGAAGGGGTTGTGCAGGACGGTAGGGATGAGGGAGAATACGAGGGTTTTGACCAGGAGGACGATGCAATTATTGGAGATTTTGGCGCCCGTGTCAGATTACAGGGAGCTTCTAGGCTCGTATCCATGTGCACCCAACAAGGTAGAAAGGGTATCAACCAAGATGCCATGACTGTTTGGGAGGTAATCATTGTTCTTGTTTTCAACGTTTCATTTTCCTTTTTTCTTTGTTGAATGTCCATTCTCGTTTTTCTTCTTCTTCTTCTTCTTGTTTTTTTTTATTTGGTTGGGTACATTCTCCATTTCCTTTGTTCTTGTAATTGTTAATGCGTTTGGGCTTCCTCTTCTACCTTCTGTTTTGCGTCTCCATAGCATGCCCGTGAATTTCAAAGATTTTTGCTTTCACCATTGAGAATCCTCTCTGGAATGTTGATGTTGTGGATGCATGTCCATGATCCATTTTTGTGATTTCTACTTGCTTTGTTCTCCCCTCTTTCTTTCTTTTTTTTTCTTTTATTATTATTACCATTTCTTGGGTTCCCATTGGTTCAGGTTTTCCTTCGATTTTACCTATACCATCAACATGGTTATATTTCTTCTTCTTTTTTTGTGTTTTTTCAACTGCCATGTTCATTACTTCATTGAGTATCTGTTTGGTACAATGTATAACCACCATCCAGCATAGCCAAAAAATAGAACACGGAAAAGCTAAGGAGGGAAATTTTATGGTATGATTTTTCAAAATAAAAAAGAAAGAAAAGATCAAATTTATGGTGTTATTAGTTGGCTTGTGAATATTTCCATAAATTGAAAAATATTAAAATAATTAGCATAACTTTTAGTACTGTGGGGCTGAAAACAATGAAGTGTGTGATTTTGGTTGGTTCACTTTGTTTAACTTCAAAAGAATGCCTAGATCATGAAGTTTCAGTTAAAATAATGTGGGTCTTGCGCTATTTAGACATCTTTTCCACCTTTTGTTCAATTTTTTGATTATAGAAAAGTGGACGAACTAATCCATTGAGTTGAGCATTCATACCTGATTCAGGAATTTACTGGTGATAAAGATACTTTCTTTTGTGGGGTGTTTGATGGCCATGGTCCGTATGGTCACAAGGTTGCACGCCATGTACGTGACAATTTACCCTCAAGGTTATCTTCAGCAATCAACGTGTCACAGTCTAATAGCTTCAAATACGGTGATGTGGATGTTACTGATGAAGATGATAGTGATGAGCCCAAAAATGACGAAGATAGCAGAGATACTCGTGATGGTAGACGAATCCCACTTCTGTCTTCATGGGAAGCTGGTTTTATCAAATCCTTTAAGGACATGGATGAAGAACTCAGTCTTGATGCCAGCATTGATAGCTTCTGCAGTGGTTGCACTGCTGTAACTGTGGTTAAACAGGTAATGTTAGATACTCCAATATGTTTCATTGCTATACGACAAAGTGTAGTTTGTCCAGTTTTCATACCTTGAGTTCTAATTTTTAGGGAAACCACTTGACTATTGCCAACTTGGGTGACTCACGTGCCATCCTCTGCACTAGGGGCCACAGAAACCAGCTCATTCCTGTGCAACTCACTGTTGATATGAAGCCAAATATAGCAGGTGGGTGCTCTCATTATCTATTCAATTCATGTTTAATTCAATGCACAACTAGACCGCCAAATATATCATAAGTTTCTTTTCGTATCTGTTGTGGCTCAGGTGAATTAGAAAGAATCAAGAATTGCAACGGTAGAGTTTTTGCATTGGATGCAGAACCAGAAGTATTTAGAATATGGATGCCTGATGATGACTGTCCTGGTCTAGCCATGGCAAGGTCATTCGGAGATTTCTGCCTTAAAGATTATGGCCTGATCTCGGTTCCTGAAGTTTCCTATAGAAGGCTTACAAATAAAGATGAATTTGTTGTTTTGGCAACTGATGGGGTAAGGAACCTTCAAAGTTACTAAACAAAGAAAACTCTTGAATTGCTTCTAATACTAGAAGCAACTTTTCAACATGTATCTTAACCGATTGGGACATCCTTGGCAGTAAAACCTTCAAAGCGCGAGGAAAAGTTTTTTTTTTTTTTTTTTGGGTGATTGTAGCCGTTAGACACTTGTTCACCATTTTGCCATGCATAACTTGAAGATTCTGTCCTTCTTGATAGGTGTGGGATGTGTTAACAAACTACGAGGTTATAAATATAGTTGCTTCTACGAGGAAGCGATCAATGGCTGCTAAAATGTTGGTAAAGTTTGCTGTCCGTGCATGGAGAAACACATATCGTGGAAGCAAGGTGGATGACATTGCAGCTGTTTGCTTGTTCCTGAAAAATCGAACTTCGTTGGCTAGATCCTACTCTGAAGTTAGCCGCGTAAGCGCAAATCACACAGAGCTTGCAGAAAATTACTCTGAAGTTAGCCGGGCCAGTATAAATTACTCGGAAATTGCAGCAGTTCCTCAGATGTCTAGATTTATGGTTGGTGAGGGAGGCTGGAAATCCATTGATGCCATGACTCCTGAAGACCCAAAGGAGGGTAGCAATTCTCTTGGAGGCTTAAATAGAGTAAATTCAACCGTGAAGCGTTCTCGATTGGGCTGTGCATTGAGTCGGAAGAAGTCTCAAGGATTGTGAAGCTGTTGAATCTTGATGGTAACGCCTCCGTGCATCCAACTAACTTTGATTTTGCACCGAAACCTTTAGCACCTTCTGTAAATCCAAGCATTCTTTATACAGGTAAAAGGAATACAACTAACTTTGATTTTGCACCGAAACCTTCAGCACCTTCTGTAAATCCAAGCATTCTTTATACAGGTAAAAGGAATACGACACTCATGTTCAATTTTCATTGCTAATTTGCATGATTTATCTCTTCAAAAAGAGATACTGGTAGATCATGAGAATTACTAACAGATAACACAAAGCAGACTTGCCGGTTGGGGAGGCATTGGGACATTGTAGTGATTTTCCCGATCTGGGGCTCTTTGGCATTTCTTGGCTTTCCAGGATTTTGACAAGAATGTATCAGTGTTGCCTGTTGGGAGAAAAAACACAAAGGAACAATGCTAATTGCAGTTGGTCTTGGTGAAGGATGGCATGACGTCCATGTTGATGCGAATGATTCGGGATTGTTTCAGTTCTCTGGAAAGTGCTTGATATCATTACATGCCATGGGAACAAGAACTTATCAAGAAACCCTAGTCATTCAGTTAATTAATTGAACTTGAAACCACATCTGATAATCATAAAAAGATTCATCGTGCTTGAGATAGCAATCCAAGTAGGTTAACTGATACAATTTCCAAACGCACATCTGATTTAGATAAAACTTTTTTTAGCCGTTAACCAGGCTTTATTCAAAACAAACTTGAACTACTGGGATTGTCGCACCCGCGACCTGTACATTGGCTTCGAGGTCCAACCTTTTTCTACCAATAAACACCCCCACAACTCATTCCCAACAAAAGAAAGCTAATTGCGGCTCTTGTAAATCTCCAATTACAATTAGTCCTCGTGGTCCCAAAGATCCGCCGCTCTCTTGAATGGCCCAGCGCTCCTGTTCACAAACAGATCTGCTCCATCCAACACTCTTTTCTGCACCATTTAAAGAAACATCTCAGAAATTCATTATCAAAAACAGGAACAGCATCCGATTTGTTTCTAATGCTAGACACTAGGACAGGTAACCTGATCTGAAATGCTGTTAAGGGCTTGGAAATCCTGCTCCGGGATTACCCAGCCGAAGACCTGAATGTTCTCTTTGATTCTATCAGCATGGCTTGATTTGGGAATGACACTCGTGCCTCGCTGGAGTGCCCACTTCACCAACACCTGGCCAGGGCTCTTGTTCAGCTTCTTGGCAATTTTGTCAACCGTTTTATCGTGTACCAGATCTCTGCCTCCTGTTGAACCCAATGGTGAGTATGCCTGGAAATTCAACCCACCCATTAATCCTAAGGTTATCCATTGATGATACAAGTATCAATGAAAATGGGGTCTTGGAGAGGGGGGGGGCATGCCCAGATTACCATCATAGTACTATCTATCATGCTATTATGGTATCTTACAGTCACATGGATGCCATTCTTCCTGCAAGCCTCCAACATTTTATCATTTCTCCACCCCGGATGCATCTCCATCTGAGACCCAAAAACATAATTGTAATTGATGCTAAGCAACTCTCCTGGTAATCCTATTTGGCAGAAAGTTTGCTATTTATTATATGTGACCTGACAAACAGAGGGCATTGTTTGAGCAAAACCCAGAAGTTTGTCGAGCTTCTTGAGTGTAAAGTTGCGTATACCAATATCTCTGACAAGATTCTCCTTCACAAGCTTCTCCATTTCTCTCCAAACCCCTTCCATATCAAAATCCATCACCTCCCCTGCCTTTGGCGGTTTGCTGGCCCCATCTTTGAGACGGAATGGCCAATGCATCTGCCATACAACCATAGAATAATCTTTCATCATTTGTATCTGTAATATAAGTGATCAGCTTATATGGCACATATAATGATTAACTACAAACTAGTATTACCAGAAAAAGATCAAGATAGTCGAGTTGCAGTTCCTGTAGTGTTTTGGTCAACGCAGTTCGAGCCCTCTCTGGGGACAAGTCATTGCACCTATTTTGAACCACAAAATACTATTGCATTTGTAGGGGAGTCTAGTATAAATGCCGAACTCAAATATGCTTGAGTGTTAAAAAAGAAAAAAAAAAAAATTGAATCACCATAGCTTGGATGTGACAAAGAGATCCTTCCTATCAACTTCTGCCTGCATGGCTGCCTTGAGTGCGTGCCCCACCTGTGAGAAAGAGAGAGAGAGAGAGAGAAGTACACATGAGCACAACAATTTCTAATTATTAAGGTCCAATGTCATAAGATTTATGGGCAGAGAGAGATACTTCTTCCTGAAGACCATACTGCTTGGCTGTATCTATGTGCCTATAACCAGCCTGCGGAAATCGTCAAGCGTCAAATAAATTAGATTGCTTTGGTGACTTTTAGCAGGCAAAGATAAGCAAACGGTAATTCCTAAGGCTAACTAATGATCGAGCATGCTTATGAACGTGAAATGCTCCATAAATGTCTTTTATTTCTCCTTTCAGATTCAAGTCAAGGATAGAATAAAGAGAATAGATGTATAGTTAAGTTCAAAGCTTCTAACTAAAAACGATGTAAGAACTGTCTCGGACTTGCGAACCGCAAATGCAGACAAATATGATATGCTCGGCGGGGTTTTCTCTGAATTTGGTCCAATTCTAAGAATAACTAAGCTTGTGAAGGAGCTCCCATCAATCGCGTCAATGGAAGACGGGTGCATGGCAAATGGCGATAAGGTAATCAGCTTTGCATGTAAAAGCCTCAAAATCTCCAAACTTTACCTGAGAGATGGCAGTGAAAACGGCTCCAGTGACTTTGGAACCAGATCGCCAAGTGCCCAACCCGACGGCAGGGATTTTGTGACCGCTCGGCAGAGTAAACGACTCTGTTTGTTGTTGACTTTCTGGGGGGAAACTTGCCTGGGCCATTTCCTTTCTGGAGTAAGAGGCACACACACACACACACACACAACAGGGTGCCACCAGGTACGTACATATAGATGTTCGAATTGAACGTGGCTTCCTGCATGTTTGACGCGTATGAAGCCATCATCGCAGTCAGCTCTCCGACCCGTGTGCTCTTTGAATGCGAGACAGACCCGGTCAATTTAGGCCCAATGTATGATTTAGGCTTACCAAAGTGTGCTCATGTACTGTATGTTGGATTTGGTGCCTCAGACCAGTTTTAAACGAGGCCTAGCCGATTTCACTGGACAAGCACGCAATTTTCTACCTTGAAACCTAACGGGGGGAAAACACATTTGCAACAAAAATATTTGCAGCCTATCGACAAGACAAACACTGATCGAAACTACAAATATTTCGAGGTCCATTTCTAATCCACAGAACTTTCATCCTACCAATAAATTCTAACTAGCTAATACTATAATCGTTTTTAAAACTAGTCAGAACTAATTAACTAAAAATAAATCAATAAAATTTTTATCCTATCAATTGTTTCAGATTTAATGGCACAATTTCACAACTGAATTCAACACCTTTATTGGCAGGTCATATGTCCAGAATTCCATATAGGTCTCATACCTCAAAAGGTCTTTTAATCAAATTCCCGTTCACATTCGTGGTCGTTGGGTTGTGATTTATCCCAAGAAAGGGCACAGGAGCGATCTCGATCTCTAAGGAACGCAGGAGATTCCCCGTGTCATAAATCAGACCACACAGCAAACGCGATGCCTTCCCGCTCAACCCACCAATCCATGGCCCAAGGGCAGTTGATGTCACCCATGACCTACTCTCCTCTTCGCAAGTACCAGACGCGACATTTCTTTTTATTTTCTTCGATCGAATTGGGACCTTCGGCAACCCAACCAGCCTCCAGTCAAAATATCAACCCCGTTCCTCGATTCTCTTGTCTTTCGGAAAACCCAATACCAAAAAGGAAATAAGCATCGATAATCGGCAACCCAACCAGCCTCCAGTCAACATATCAACCCCGTTCCTCGATTCTCTTGTCTTCGGAAAACCCAATACCAAAAAGGAAATAAGCATCGAAAAATCACTAATAAACAGTAAGAGATGAATAAGAGACTGAATACTCTCTTTTCGGGACCCAGACGGATTTATACTCTTTCGTCTCTACGTGGAAAAATTCCTAGAAACGGCGGGTAGGCTCCTTTTCTCGAGACCGGAATTACCCAAACGGGGTAAGCCTCTCTCTCACTCTCGCTTCATACCATTTTCAACACTCTTCGTCGGCCCCGGAGAGGGGCAAAAGCTGATTGGATAGTATAAAAAGCCAAAAGCTATATGTCATAGAGCCCATCGTTTTACAAGGCATTACTCCACTGTCCAGTAAACTAAACAGCTTACAACCATTAATTAAACCTCTCAAAAAGTAGCCAAACAAATAAAAAGGCAGGAGAACAACCAAGTACGAGCGAGTTATGGAAATCTAGCTAAACAACAGTGGATTTGCGGACGATGTAACGATATGCAGCGACCTTTTTTCTCCTGGAGGCAGTGTTATCCACAGAAAGCACCATTTTCCCAGCTTCTCTTGAAGTAAACGAATTGTGAATTGCTTCTTCCGAAGGAGCCATTTTCCTTGGCTTTTCCACCGCGATGGTGTAGCTGTCCTCTGCATTAGGCACGAACTCGGCGCTGTACTCCAAGTCCCAGCCCCCAACCACTATGTCCCATGTGATTCTTGCACCAGTCTATTTTCCCATACACAATCACAGAGAGATTTAACTCAAAACCAAGTGAGCATAAGCAATCCAAGAAATCTCCTACTGCGTAAAATTTAAAACTAATCGTAAAAAGATAAATTTGTACGCAAAAGCCCAAATAATTAGAGATAAATGGTAAAGACCTAACCTCTAAGCCTTCGATCTGAATGTTTACTTTCTCCCCTCCTTTAACTGTAAACTCAGAAGCCGGTTTTGGTAGGCCATTCCGCAAATCGCTGGGGCGACACAGTCCACCATATTGAACCGGAATGTCTTCAGGCCTAATGAATCTGATAATAAAACAGCGTCCGCCTCAAAATTCAAATTTACAGTAATACAGCCAAATTTATGCACTTAAAAAAAGTGCCGAAGACAATAAAAGAAACAGGAGCCGAAGACACCAAAACCACAACATAACAGACACAAAACCAAGTTCGAAAATCGGTTGTAAGGTACTATGGGAAATCAAGAACCGGTTATGTTTAACAATTTAGCAAAAAAGAAACTACAAATCCGATTATTGCTCCTGAACAAAATACACCATAGAGCTAGAAGGCTCACTTGTACAGTGTCTCCGCGGCATATCCTTCCTTAGAGATCACGAACTTGCTCTTAGTTCGCTGAGTCAGGATAGGGCTGGCCATCGAGTACAACACGCTAAAGTACCACGGAACATTGATGAAGATCTAAGCAACGAAACCATCACATAAAAAGTTTCAGAAACACAACCGACGGTTTATACAAAAACAAAAGACAAGAATTAATACTGCAAGTATAAACTCTGGGTATTACCTTCCGAGCCACCATTTCGGGGTAATTATCTTGAAACAGAGATAGAATCTGATTAGAAGCAACCCTGAGCTCTCTCTTGGGCATGTCCTTGAGATCAGTCACCTGAATAATAGAGTTAACACCACCAGGCTTAAAATGCAGAAACTTAATCCCCCTCTCTAGCACCTGAACTCTCCACCTCAGGAATTTCTTCAGCTTTTCCTCGTCTCCAAAAATCCTATCATACATTTCCTTATCCCTGAAAACCCCGTAAGCATTGTAACAAACGGGATGGCCCTCTTTATCATAACTGTGCATGTAAGCGACCACATCTTCGAGCTCCTTAAACCCCAAGTCCTCTTCCACAACTTTGTCCGCTCCAAACTCTCTTCTCCAAGACAAGCAGTTCTCTAACATGTGAAGCGCATCAGGGACTCTAAAGTCTCGAGCTCGCAGGAACTTCAACAGGATGACATCGGCCTTGTCATCACCGCCTAAAAGAGAAATGCCCCACATGGAACATTCTCCGCCGTTAGATCCAGAAGAAGAGACCGATAAAGAGAGTTGGTCTTTGAGCTCCTGCAGCGCTTTCTTCTCCGAAGACTTGAGATGAGAGATGAAGTAGGTGTCTTCTTTGAAGGAAGGGGCACGGAGTGCGGCTGCCTCCATTAGAGTGGTCACCAAACTTTTCTTGAAAGGCTTTGGAGAGGCCTCTGGTGGGTTGTGGTGGTGGTGGTCTTGCAATGGGGTTTGCTGAATGGAGATGGGCGACGGGGCTTCCATGAATATGGATGAACCTGACGATCGATCTGTCCTATGGAAGAAAGCAAAATCTGGAAAGAACGATTATTAGAAGATGTTTGCTACAACCGATGTTTACGACTGTTTTAAAGAAGAAAGAGAGGAAAGAACAAAGAAGAAGAAGCGCTGCTTCCGATTCTCTGCACCTAGAGGCGTTTCTTTCCTCACGGGTGTGGGGTAGAAGAGGGAAGAGAGAGAGACTTCAGCTCTGCCACAATCAACAGCAACAAGAAGCAACGCAGATGACTGTGAGTGCGATAAAAACACTCGAGCATATGGAGAGAGAGAGACAGAGAGAGAGAGATGTCCTAAGCCGCGGCTATGTTTACAAGTTTGAACTACAAATACTGCGCAAAAACAAAAACAAAATAAATAAATAAAACAAAATAAATAAATAAAACAAAAAATAAAGAGAGTTTGAACTCTTCGTGCATCAGGGAGGGAAACGTTGTCAAATGGCGAAATTTAGAATTTGGAAATGACACAGAGTAAATAGGCCACGCGCCATAGAGAATGTCTGAATAAAAAGGTTCACGCCTGTTCGAGCCGATTCAATAAAACCGAGCCGAGCGCAACCCGAGAGGCACATTGGCATTAGCATCGGACGGTAATAAAAAGACTGTACGGACAGACGAACGACGAGGCTGGCTTGCAACTTTGCAAGTTGCCGAGACGGTCATAATAATTGAGGGGAGTGGGGGTCACGAAACCTGGCACGGGGTTCGTTGGGGTTTCTTTGCAGAACGGGCCCCACTTTCTTTTTTACTTACCGTAGGTGGAACCCGACAAGACCTCTGTTTTCCTCTCTGCGAAGAAGAAATTTTAAAGCGAGCTCGAATTTCGGGCGCCAATCGTTTGCCTCTCTCCTCCGGCTCGTTTCTTTTGAACAAACATAAAGTAAAACAAAATCTGACAAAGAAATGTACCGGCAAAACAAAGATCCACACGAACCAACTACCTAATAGAATTCATTAAAGGAAAGTGAGCATCGCGGAAATATTAATTGAATTTTTAGATATGGGATCAACAATTATTCACTATTTTTTAATAATAATTTTTTTAAAAAAAGTTATTTTACGGTCAATTATAATATATTAAATTTAAAAATTAATAATATACTTCTCTTAGTTTTTTATTTTAACAAAAAAGTATTGTTACGGATGTTCAAATTCAAACCAAAATACGTGAAGACACAATAAATTATTTCCAAATTTCTACTTTGAGTGGCTCCAAGCTCATTCCTAACCGCAATTAATATATCCCGTCCTCTTTGGCCAAGAAAAAGCAAGCGATTCTTTTTCGGTGCTTGCTGGTCAGGTGGTCCTGCTACACCAATGTGGTACGAATTATCTTTCTTGCTTCGCTTTTACTCCATCCCTTACCTGTGCTTCACAAGACAATTATGCTTTTAAAATGCAAACGACGTAACAAAATTACGCGATATGGCAATAAAATGCAACCCCATTTGCATTATGCAGTATGCACTGATTATGTATCGTCGGGGCATGCCGTAAGCACTTATGATCAAGCGATGAGAAATTCTTAGTTTTGACTGATGTTCGTTGGGCATCTTAACATCTGTTTTCAAATTATGCATGCTTATGCATTACGTGTCATTATAAAACTTTGAAGCAATTAACCCGATAATTTAGCTTTTGACAAAGCATGCACGGAAAGCGAATTAACAATCCATTTACGTTTCACCGGAGGAGCGGTAATTATATTGCTCGGTGAAAACAGTTGTATTTGTATTTGTTTGAAATTTTACCTTGTCGAGAAAAACAAGGTTCTACTCCGCGGTGTGACTGAACAGAGCAATATATGAAAAAATAAAATTAAAAAAAAAAAAAAAACACGAGGCATGGGTACGAAACATCGTTTTCAGATCAATTTCCTTCCAATATTGATAATTCGATACTATGCATGAAAATGATTGGCTATAGGATATGCCCTATCGTCGTCCTGTCGACCTCTACTTGATCTGAATCTGCATCGTAATCTCGAGGATTTCACGGTATTTTGCCAGGCGGCGTTAGGCTGTCAAATTTTCCTGCTCTGTCTGCGAAAATTGAATAAGCATTCTTAAAACTGACCTGCTTCCATAAAAAGGCTTTTAACCTGTAAGCTTGGTTGTCACCTTCATTTCAAAGCTTTAAGGCCTTGAAGCCCCAAATTAAGAACACACTCTCTCAGTAGCGTTAACTTTTTCTTTTTTTCTGTTTTTTTTTTCCTTTCTTAGTGTCAAAAGCATAGGCGTGCTGCTCCCATGCTAATAAGTAACAATTAATTATACCGATTTATTACGGTTTTTTTTTTTTTTAAAAAACAGAATACATAAAGGAACTCTTTTGTTGGATTTATAGCATCTTTTATTGTCTAAGCTTATCAATATAGGCTTACATTGGATCATTTGTTTTTTACTGTGTTGTTACACTATCTAAAGAGAGGGAAGCGGAGATTTTTTTTTTTATATAATTTGAGGTGAATTTTGGGATTAATTAAAACTTTTTCTTTAATTAATTGTACTAACTAAAAAAAAAAAAAGAAAAAGGAAAAACGTGCCCTCGGAAAATTTCAAGGGAACCTTTAACCACGGCTTCGGAGTAAGACTGGAATTTTTTTTTTTAATAATCATAGAAATAGAAGAGCCAAATTGGCATTATTGTTCGGCAGTAGAAGAATCCACAAGAATTTTTGGGTATCTGATGGATAAATGGGCGGGCCTTTTTTTTTTTTTTTTTTTTGAACAAGAATGGGTGTGCCACTAAGCATCGACTTTGGACCACTAATGATTTTTACCCACCCAAAGCTATCTATAGACGACTTTTTATCCTCAAATTCAAAATGCGCGTCTGCTGATTGTAGAAGAAGATTTAACATTCTTCTTTGGAAATCTATAATCATATGGGTTCTGCAGCTTCCATCCCGCACACATACAGCAGGGTTAACGCGAGGGAAGGTAAAAAGTCATAGCAAAGAGGCATTTTGGAGCATTGGTGGGCGGTCCTTACTGTTCAGGGTTTCATTTTTTCCGGTTAAAGACAAATGTTTAAAGTACGGATGATCGTGTAGAAAAACCAAGAACATGGGGATACGAGAAAAGTTTTATCTAGCTAAATTATTTTTGCAATCTCTCCCGCTTTTCCCTTTTGTTTTCTTGCTTTGAAGCCTACACTTTTTGACTTTGTGCAACAGAAACTGAACAGATTGGACACCTTTAATCACCAGTCTCCCAAAGTTAACTACTTCCTGTCACGTTGTTATAGAGGCAATTGTTGCTTGTACAAAATTCTGCAGAAGCCATGTGCTCCGGAGCATCTCTTTGAAGAAAAAAAAATAAAAAAAGCGTTAGAATAGCTTATTGGCTTTTGGCTATGTTTTGCAGCTTTCATTTTAATTAAAAACCATTGCATTTACCAACGAGGCGATCTCGTTCTAATAGTAGATTTAGGGGGCTAACTGATCCCGAGTTTAGTCCACACGGAGTAAAAAGTTGTTCTCTTGGTATTTGCTTCATCAAGAAGCTCTTTGGGCCATAATCAAACAATAGCTTGCCTTTTTTCTTCTCAAAACATCAACTTGTTACACAAAATCACTTTTACTCTCCGGCGTTAGAGCCGCATGAGGTAACCAATACTTATAACATTTCCATATTTTACGAAAGAATAAAAAAAAAAAAATTCACAACCTTTGAATTACAACAGAGTAATTATTATTGTTAACACTCAGATTCCTCCGTTCTATAATAAGAAAATAATTCGCGAAAATTTAACTAAAGACAAGACTAAGCGTATGAGCTTTAAGTATAGCAGCCAAAAAGTTCAAATATTCTTTGGACGCATCCAAGAAATACCTTACATGGACATGAAGAGAATATATCACCCGAGACATTGAAAATTTAGCCACATTCCGCTTAGGATTCTTCTAGAGACGTCTTCTTTTATAACCATATTATGTCCCACATAACGAAGAAACTTGCGATGGCATAAGGGGTACCTTTTACTGAAGGTGGCCTCATTGCATGCACAGAGTACGGCTTTTGTGCTTAGCCCACAAAGCAGACAGTTTTTTTTTTTTTTTCTTTTTTGAACAATATTGTCTGAGTTCTGGACCCAATTAATCTGGACTCTACCAAGCATTGTGAATCAACCCCGAAAAAATGCAGAGCCTTTGATCCAAAAAAAAAAAGAAGAAGAAGAAGAAAAAGACAAATTTACTCCTGGCCGGTATCCAAAAACTTCAGAACCATAAGCGATCTATGTAAAAATCATTTTTTCTCGGCACAACTTGCACACTCCCTAGGTTATTGCTACTGTTAGATTTAACTAATGTCTGCACATGGAGCCACTATTGCATTTTTGGGTTTATAGGACCCCCTAGATGCCTAACAATGCCAAAGTAGCAACTGTTGAACCACCAATTTATCTTCCAGTGTTCCCCTCCTAAGGAGTGAACTGGCAAACTCGTTTTTATGTGAACTTGTGGCCAATTACGCTGACTTTGTGCTCAAAGGCTTTGAAAATGGGTCATGGGTTTGGATTCCGAGACAGGCCAGAGGCCACATAATGTCACCAAGGACAAAAGGCATCCGCCAATTATCCAAAAACAGGACAATGAAATCATAGTTCTGGAATACATTCATAAACCAATAGAGGGCGAATTTGAGTCTAGACTCACTCTCACATCGGTACTTCAATTTAGATGCAATTTTACAAATAAAAATAACAGTTTTATATAAACAAGGACTCAAGGCCATCTTTATGGTTATATTCACTCTTAAACATACAAAAAAAAAAAAAACATTTGTTGCGTATAATTACTTGTTTATCGCTTTACATAAAAATGCAATTCTGAAGCACCCAACAAAGATCAGATCGTCCAAAGGCTACTCTGATCCCGTGAACAAGTGAAACCGCAGCAGAACCTAGGGTATCAGAGGTAAAAAAAAAAAATCTCGGCAGCCTATGTGAGGACTGTGAAGATTCTTATCAACCACATTTGGTAAAAAATAAGATGTCCACGCAATAGATTTGATTGACAAGAGAAAAATTTCCCACCATCTTGCACAAGTCCAAGTTCCCGGCGATCTCCTCAATGACAAAATTGGCGAGCGAACCGAACAGTATAACTTTGCTCGAAAACAAAAGGACAAAAAACGCTTACGGCTGACGATGCAGCTTTTTTGCTTGTGGGTTCAAATCAAGCAGGCAAGTACAACCTTTTTTTTGTCTCTAAATTATCGTAAACATGCCAAAACGTGAAGTATGAGCTTGCGCGTTCAGCATGAAATGATAATTTCTGTTTGTTTTCTGAAGCGATTAAATTTTAACTCTTGCTTCTTTGCACGTTGGAAATTGATAAACAAATTGAGAGGTGGGATGAGGGGGGTGATAGCCACCATTGCATCTCCGAAAGAATTTCCTTGTATGCCCGCTTTTGGATGAAATTGGTTCTTAACTTCTTTTCTTTGACCGTGAGTTTGTCACAAGTGAATTAAATTTTATATTAAAGAAGCAATTAGAAAAAAAAAAAAAAAAGTAAATTTCTGAAAAAATCATAAAAGGAAGCAAAAAAATAATCTGAGACTGTATCGATATAGAAACCCGACGCCAGAGGGCCCCAGATAGAACACCGTCGTGGCTCTCCCGTCCAAAGTCCAAACGAAATGTGGATCTGGACGTCCTGTGAACTGCGATTGACAAATCCCATCATACACTGAAAAAACAGTTAGCTGTTTTTTTTGTTGTTGTTGCTTCTTTTCGGATATAATAAAAAAGGACCTCTTTTTTTGCTGTTTTTTTTTTTTGTTTTTATTTTTTTTGGTTAAGGAACGGAACCTTCATGACACGATTGGACCGCATGCTAGGTCTAGGTAAGGCTTTCACATTGACTTGGGCCAAAATGTAGGTTTAATAAACTTGGGCCTCCGTGAAATTGAGGCGGGCAGTTTTGCGAGCTTATTCCGGCTAAGAAAACGATAAAAAAAAAAAAAAAACAAAATGAGAAAATTGATTTCCCAGGAGGAAAAAAAGAATACGAGAAATCTGCCACTTGAATATCTGTTATCTTCCCACTCCTCCCGTTAAGAAAATATAATTCAGGTTAATATGCATTCAAGGAGGAGAAAAAAAAAAAAAACATATCAAACAACGGAACATTTTTATCTTTTGCCCAAAACAAAAACGAGTTTCGTCCCTTAAGTTTATGGAGTTATTTCGATGACCTCTTCAACCAGAAAGATTACAGGACAATTCCATCAACTTTAGCAATTGAATTGGTGGGTCCTATTTAATAATGGAACAATAAGTGACACATTTCATTTTATATCATCGACGAAGCCCCTCAATAAGCGACACAATTCTCCCATCTTGTACATTCCCCCTCGATATGCCTTGTCCGCGAGGCCCATGTAGAGTGCTTACAAGCCCACTAAAAATTTGGGTCGGCCCATATAACGGCATCATTTATTTTAAATTATTCAATCTTTCCTTCGTTCTATATGTACGCTGGCTGGTGTTTTGAACGAAGACCGCAATTTTTCGTGTGTGGGTACGAGCCAGCCTGCGCGGACAATCATGCGAGAAGTACCCGATACGCCTCGCGTCACGTCGCATGCCCATGGCAACAACTTCTCTAGAAAGGCATTCTCAACTTTTTTTTCTCTTCTTTTTTTCTCCTTCGGATTGTATGTTCCTCAGCAAACTTCTCCACGAAGCTGATTCATTTTTTCCACGGCTTTCCCCGCATTTCAAATGCTCGCGGTTAATGGAGTTTTTAACCAGTTGCGTGCGCAATAAAACACCAATCACGAAGCTGTTCTCTCCCACCTTTCACTTAATTTTTTACCGTATCGAGCCACTCTATTAAATTTACTTGCGCAGAGCGGAAAATGGAAACCCCTATTTAATTACTGTCACGATTCATCACCTCGCCGTTCTGCTTAAATTCATCATTTATTTTCATTATAATTATTTAATTTTAATTTTTTCGAGTTAAATTATTTAAGTATAATTTTATTTTAATTTAAATGTTGTCTCACAACAACCGTGTTAACCATATATATATATTTATTAATAATCTCTAGGTGTAAACTGATACAAAATTGAAAGTATTTCTCCGATTTTGAAAGCTTAGTTGTAGAGAGCATTTACGTAATTTTCAGCTCCTCCCTTATTAATGCGTCAAAATGATTCGACTCGTTTCGCGCTTATTGTCAGTTCCCCCGACGCCGTCCTTTCTCTCTCTCTCTTTCTCTCTGTCCATGGGCGACAGCTTCTCATCCTCAACTCCATGAATCCCCCTTACTCTCATCAGTAATGCTTCTGCTTCTCTTTCTCATATTTGCTTTGATATATATATCTTATTGTCGGAGATATTTTTAGGTTTTAATTTGTTGAGCAAATTTTGTTACTCTCTCGCTTCCTCTAGTTGCCTTTTATTTTCGATTTTTCTGATCGCTTAGCGTAGAAAAAAGCATTGATTCTTAATTAGTTGTGTACGGTGTGTTTGAGCTCAGTCGCGAGTACTAATCCTTGAATGGAGTCAGAGAGACATAGTGCATCTGTCGTTTCTGAACTACTCTATTTTGATTTCAACTTGGATGACTTTACGATTGAAAGTTTTAACTGCCACTCAATTTGCTTCCGCGTTCTGTGAGTTTTTTTTTTTATAATTTTTTTTATAATTTACAAATCCACGTATTGTAGCTTTTGTTGCAGCATTACAGCTTGTGCTTTTTGGATGACAGGACTTGGGCGGCGTGGAAAACACACGATAAAAGTGGAACGATGTCTACAAACCCGAAGAGCACCTATGGTTTTGCTAGAAATTTGAAGAAGAGTGAGCTCGGCGGTGTCATATTTGGCTGCAATAGCAACACCATAAAGGAATGCCTAAGCAAACAAGTCTTTGGTCAGTAATTTTCACTCCTTTGACTGTTTATCCGAGGCTCTGATTGTTTGTGTCCTCTAGGCTTTAGCCTTTTTTTTTTTCTTTTTTTCTTTTTTTTGTCACTGTATCGTTTGTCAATAAAAGGAGACATTATTCAGACTCAAGCGTGAGAAGTTGCACTCATACAAGTTTTTGACATTTATATGTCCTGCCATCGAAATATATAATATTAACTGTCAGCAAAAAGCGTTTCAATCTTCGAATAAAGCCAACCAGCTAAGAGCTTGTAGAAGTCAAAGATTGGATTAACTATTATGACTCAAGTTTCTCTCTGTTAATGTTGCTAATCTGAATTTAATGAGTGACAAAATTGGTGTCTCTTTCTTCATTTATTCCCAGTTTGTCTCCTAATATCACTACTTCCAATTGATCAGGTTTACCAGCACAACATTTTTCTTATGTAAAGAACATTGATCCAGGCTTGCCATTGTTCCTATTCAACTACACTGATAGGAAACTTCATGGAATCTTTGAGGCTGCTAGCTCTGGCCAAATGACTATTGACCCATATGGATGGACCACTGATGGTTCCGAGAGAACGCAATATCCTGCACAGGTACTTCATGTATACATATTTGTGTTATACTTTTCAACTGCATGATTATGAAGGGGGCTATTATTGAGAGAAAGCATTTTCCACTGGTATTGGGTTTTGTTTCAAGGTTCAAATTCACGTCCGGCTCCAATGTCAACCACTGCTTGAGGAAGATTTCAAACCCAGAATTGCGGATAATTACCTCAGTTATAACCATTTCTGGTTTGAGCTAGATCACACTCAAACCAGTAAGCTGATTTACCTGTTTACTTCTGTAGCAGTTGCCCCAACTACTTCTGTACCACAGGAAGCAGTAAAGCAGAGACCTATACATCGAGCTCTTCCCTCCACTGAAACAAGAAAGGAAAGTGAAGGGTTTCCACTTTCTTTGGTGTCGGAGAACTTTAATGGGTCATGTATTTCTTTGTTAGATGAGAACCAGCTGGTGAAAGATCAGTTAGACAGGGATGCAATTGAACAAAATGAGAAAGACATAATTTTCCAGAAGTTACAGGAACTGGCTCATAGCTATGGACTCGAGGACTTGTCCTTGAAGGACAATATAGAAGATTCTGCTGATGCAAATGATATGAACTTGGAGGAGAATGGCCTTCCAAGTGATCCAATAGTTTCGGAAGAGAAGACTGAAGAGAATGCTTGTACCTCATTTTCTTGTCAATCCACCATAGCTCTGGTAATGGAGGATGTCTGTAGTTTTCTACATTCTTCATTTCCATATTGGATACCTTTGTTTTTACATCCGATCTCACTTTTAATTTTTGGGTCAATCTATGTAGTTAGTTCAGGAGATTGAGGAGCTTAAGGCTTTCAAAAGAGAACAAACTCTGAAGACAGATCATCTGGAGAATAAGCTGGTACAACTTGCCATAATGTTGAAGTGTCATTCTTAATGCTTTCTCAAGTTGTTTCAGCTGCTTGTTTCTGTCATCCTGTATGTCTTACGCTGACTTCAATGTTTACATTCATTTAGCTTTTGAAGGAACTCCAGATTAGTGGAGTAATATAAGAGTGAATTGCTATTGGTGTGAGTTCTGAGTAGACTTTTTGTGAAATGCTTCCAACTAGAACAAGACATTTGTTGGTGGTTTGGGTTTAATGAAACTTTCTTTTTGGAATTGAAAGTCACTTTAGTTGGAGACATTATTTGCTTGCTTAGGGAAGAAATGTGGATAAGTTTGCCTTTGACCTTCATAGAAAGTTTTTCAATTGTTTCTTCCATGGCTGGTTATGAATAAAGCTTCACAGGAACAGCTTATCCTCATATCATGAGTTCTAGTAGTAATGGTAGCTAGATTAGGGGATAATATTGAATAAAATGAGTCCTACTAAATATAAGCTAGACAGAGTTGAGTAGGGTGCCTTAACATGAGTGGATAGGGGAAGGGGCTTTGGCACAATGGATAACATAAGTTAGTTGAAGTAGTTGATTTTGTTATTGTAGGACATGGACTTTTGCATAAGCATAGACGAGAGTCTAGGGAAAGTATGTTTTTATTGATTTGAAAAGCCACAGTTCAGCTGATATCACAGCTGATTTCATGAGGCAGAAGTTATTTCAATAAATATCTTTATTGTAGTTAATGTTTTATTCTGTGGTACTAAAAGTTTGAATTTGTTTCTTCATGCCACTATTATAACATGAAGTTTTGCCTTCTCTGCTTCTTCTTGGTTACCACCTTTTATCCTTTGACAAGCTTATTATCACATGATATAAACTATTTATAATAGTGCATACTTGCCATTTTATAGCCTTGTCATCCCCGTCAAATGTTACATGAATGGTTTTCCATGGTGCTTCAGGTTGAGGTTGAAGAAGAAATTTGGCAGTTGAAGATGATGTTCAAATCCAAGTCCAATCCTTCCACTTTAGATACTGATGAAACAGAAATTGATTCGTTTGATTCATTGAATCTTGACCCTACTGAGTCTGTCTATCTTGTGGGGGGATATGACGGTGATTCATGTTTATCGGCTCTGGATTCGTACTTTCCTTCTCACGATGTGGTAAAATCTTTAAGGCCGATGACCTCTGTTCGGTCATATGCTTCAGTAGCAGCTTTGAATGAAGAGCTTTATGTTTTTGGTGGTGGAAATGGCCATCTATGGTACAAAACAGGTATTTGCTTGCCCCAAATTTTTATTTGTTTCTTTCCACCACCTATTTAGATCTGACTTTTTTTTTTTTTTTTTTTAATGAAATCCATAATGAAGTTGAATCCTACAGTCCGGCTAGTGATCAATGGACACTGAGGCCTTCCTTAACTAAGGAAAAAGGGGGTTTATCTGGTGCTACTTTGGATAACAAAATATTTGCAATTGGCGGTGGAAATGGAATGGAGTGTTTTTCGGATGTTGAAATGCTTGATCTAGATATTGGACGATGGATATCGACAAGATCAATGATGCAAAAGGTAAAATTTATTGGTCAACTTGTTTGGAATTTCCTTTGATGGATGAACCATGTGCTTTTTTCTCTGCTTGAATAATATCAACCTCTCAATATATCAAAGACATTAATCTAGCCCATGTCTTTGCTTGCTTTTCCAGCGATTTTCTCTTGCTGCTGTGGAGCTTAATGGTGTTCTCTATGCTACTGGAGGATTTGATGGAAATGACTATTTGAAGTAAGATACTAGTTATCTCCCTCTCTTTTTGAACATGCTGGAAATGGGTTCTCTCTTGAGAGAAATCCGTAAATGATGAGTTTTTGACATAGAAGATCTGCTCTTTTTGCCTTCAGATCTGCTGAAAGATTTGACCCCAGAGAACATTCTTGGACCAAAATTTCAAGTATGGATACAAAGAGGGCCTGCCATTCACTAGTTGTTTTGAACGAAAAAATGTAAGCTAATCCCTTTTTTTGTTTTTTTTTTTTTTCGGTGTCAATCAGCACTTTGTAGCAGTATGATATATACACTATAGATTAGCGGTTACATATGATTGTGGCTATATACACTATAGATTAGCACTTTGTAGCAGTATGCTATATACATATGATTGTGGCAATTCTTGTTTTCTCTATGTACATGTTCCCGTGGCTTGGATGAGTATTCTTGTTCATGTTTCATGTGTCCAGGTTTAGGCTGTGCCATGAGAGTCCGTAATTTCCTATTTGTTGGAACTAGTGGGGGTGGCTTTTTACTCTTCTCTGAAAATGCAATTTTCAAAAGATTCTTCACCTCAAATGAGAAATGGAATCCCTTGGGGCTGGACAAAAGAAATATCTTGGGATTGAAATCTCAATTTTAGATTGGGATGGTGGCGGATGATCCTAGGAGCTTTTTCGGCAAACTATTTCCTCGAAGCAGGAAATAATTCTCGAGACCATAAATTTTGCTTTCTTTCTACATTTAAGCTTCCAAATATCAGTGTATACTTGCATTAACAACAGCAATTCTTTGTAGATATGCTTTGGGTGGTTTTGATGGAAGTTCTATGGTTTCAAGCACAGAAATATATGATCCACGTCTTAACTCGTGGATCAGTGGTGACCCATTGAATGGGCCGAGGGGGTATTTGGCCTCTGTTGTTGTCAAGGACTCTATGTACGTTTTTGGAGGGGTCAAAGCTGATGACAACGCTATTGCAGAAACGGTATGTAACCCTCTCCTGCCCATTTCTTATGTAACTCGTAATGGAAGCGCCTATTTTTATACCTGAAACCAACCCTTTATGCAATCACAGGTAGAACACTTCAAGGAGGGTCAGGAATGGAAGGAAACCAACACGAGGGCCATTAAGAAAAGATGTTTCCTATCAGCTATTGTTTTGTAGCCATGGAAATGGCTGGTAATTCTTCAGGGCGTGCAAAACAATTTGATGGGTATTAGGAAGGGAGCTCGTCTCGGCCACCTTTTGTAGGGTATGGGCTGCAAGAAGTATAGTGATTATAATTTAGACGTGGACAACTCAATAACTACTTGAGGATCAGTAAAATGAAAAAAAACTAAGCGGGAGGATCGTGGCAGAGACGAGGTATAGGGAATCGGGTTAATGGCAATCTGGCGGTACCATTAGAACAAACCGCTAAAAGGCCTCTGCCCCCTGTCTTCTTTTTGGATTTGATTAGTGTTAAAGTGAGACTCCTAAAACCCTCTAGCGAAAGCATTCGATCGCGTAGCCCGTGCTCTTCTTGACTCGCGAGTACGGTCTACATTTTATTTAATAGCATTACCGCCGTTACCTCTCCGACAACATTTCTACATTTCCGTTACCCAACTAGGAATCAATCGAGTGACGTTTATGATGCTTAGTAACATAAAAGATTTCAATCTCTATGCGGACGAGGATATCCACTCTATTGGGTTTTTAATAGACATGAAATAGTGAACCCAAGTTCCTGGAGCCATGTGCCATGGGCACTACGACTAGGTTGGGTTTGACGTGGAGATAACCCACACTCTTTCTAAACTTAGCAATAATAGCCTGTGTCAGGACCAAAATGTAAAATTTTCTGGGTTACTATCTATTACAATAATATATTAGAGAAAGTTTAGGGAAATTTTCCTCTAACTATTTACTATTATAAGCAAAAAATTCTGAATCTTTAAAAATCCTCTCCCCAATTTTAGGGATCGCCTCCTCACCGATTGCCTTGATTATTTGTAGAAATCTTTTTTATAAAAATGTTCATATGGCAACGTTCCTTAATAAACCATTTATTAGAATTGATTACAAATTTATTTTCTGTGACTGATATCTTCCCGACTGCAACATACATTCCCAAAAAATTATTAATTAGAATTAATAGCCAATGTATTTCCTCCACCGATCTTGGGCTTAAAATCCCAAAGTCAGAGTCCCACTTCTCTGCAACTATCCCCATCCAATTTGTAATCACCATGGGTGGGTGCCCCTCCTCTTCTCCACTCGTCAGTTGTGTCAACTGTATTCCTCTTCCCGAAGATACATCTAAAGAGAAGTTGGAATTGCATACATGCAAAGTTAAACTCCTAAAGAGCATTGGATAATTGTTTTTATATTATAGTTGAATCCAATTTGTTAAGGTGCATCCCCTCGTGATTATCTTCTGGTGTATTTAAATTTCGGTATAAATTATTAAAAAAAAAAGGGAATATTCGATATATTTATTTATTTCTTAAATATAATTTATTTATAAATTTATTTTATTATTTTAAATATATATATTTATTATATAATATAAAATTATATTCATAAAAAATAAAAATAAAAATCTCTGAAAAGAAGATAAGAAGAAGAAGTGTCAATGATTGATTATGAGCTTATAATCCCGTAAAAAAGTAAGCTCATTTATGGGCAAATTCTTCTTATTCAGGCCTAAGTTGGGTCATTCTCTCATGCCAGACACTGTTACACCTCGAAGCCAAAAAAAAAAGAGGTTAATTCTTATGCATATCCATGCTCTGATTTTCCAGCTCCTAAATTAATAGGCATGCTTTGAACAGATCAAGACCAGGTGAAGAACCAATCAAAGTTGTTGCGTAAAACTACAGTTAACGTGCCAAAAAAAGAATTCGAAAATGCCAACAGATGACACACTATGCCTACCACATGATGGTTAAAATATACGGTGCTTGGCATGTATGAACACATGTTTTTTTATTATTATTATTATTTTTTATGGACATTTCTAAGTGTTCTAACCTTTAGATTCAATAAACAGCCAACTTATAAAAAATTTAATTAAAAAAAACCACAAATCGGGCTCCAGACGTAAAATATAGAAATGATTCGCCTCGTTTGAGGCCGCTACATGTTTTTGTCTTTTATTTCTTTAGGTGAAAAGCCTTCCATAGGAATTAAAAAAATAAAAGAAATAAAAATAAGGATTTAGCGAGTGGTACGTTGGAATTAAAAAATAGAGTCTTTTGTCTTTTAGTAAAGAGTCAGTGGGTGGATAGAACGGGGAAATTGAAAGAAAGCAGCGTGGGCGAGATAGAGGGTTTCTAATTTCAACCTGTTGTGGTGGCTTCTTTGTGGGGAAGAAGATGCCTTGCCTGAATCTTACGACGAACGTGAGCCTTGAAGGCGTTGACACATCCGCCATCTTGTCTGAAACCACCGCCACCGTCGCCAGCATCATCGGCAAACCCTCCGCCGTAATATCCCTTCTTCTTAGCTTTCGCATTTATTTCACTCCCAGCTTCTTTTCTCACAAGCGACTCTTTACTGGTTCACGCTTGTGAGTCGGGACTTACTGCGATTTCAATTCTTTTTTTTTTTTTTTTTTTAATAAATCTTACGCTAATGGGCAAAGGTGTTTCTTTTTCCTTTTCTAAGCAGGAAGGATGCTGTCTAAATTAGAGGGGGTGCATCTAGTTTTTCATTCTCTATCTATAGGGTTTGAAAGATAATGAAGATTTATAGATTGTGATGAGAATGATTGTACTTGCTCAATTGCTTAATTGTTATTATACAGGGTTTTAACCTTTTCGGGAGTACCCTTGTAGTAGTTTGGTCCTTTCTTTTTTTTTTTTTCGTCAGATTCAGTGTCTATAACTGAGACTTTAATGGTTCTGCCCGTCTATTCTTGTAGCAGATGTCATTAGAGATGAAAATAAGAGCCTCACAGAGGCTTGACCTAGCTGTATGACTTACGCGTGCTTATCCTTTGATTGAGATGCTGAGCAAATTTAGTCTGTATATTTACCCACTGGTCATGGAATTTTAGGAGAGTTCGGGCTTGAATTCCCACTATGGACAAACAAAGCTGAGTTTTATTGGGCTATGTCACGGTAACACCGATTGGATTTGCTTATTTTAGCGTTGTTGCAGACGCTAAAGTCAACATATCTTCCCGGCGTCAACATGTTCTTCCATGAAACACTACAATTATCTTGCCCACAAGCACTGAGTCCTTCCGCAATCAATCTATATAGGACAAGCTCTCTATCTCTCTTTCCCCTCCCTCCACCCCCTCTTTCCTATATTTTTGTGCACAAGGCTGGGCCTTTTTGTCCTTTGAAACATAGTCTGCAACCCCCCAAAACTGATTGGTTGTCTTTCAGATATGAAATATATGATATGCTACCATTGTGAAAGTAGTGTGATACTGACTTGCTTCCTTGAAGAACTTCAACTTTTTTCTTTCTTGGTGTTTTTTGGGACGCCTTCTTGCAAAGAAGGAATATATTTGTTGATTGATGTTGTATTCCATACATCTCTCATACCTTGGACTATTTCTATGTTCATTGTCTCGCAGTATGTGATGATTGTGTTGAAGGGATCAGTACCTATTGCATTTGGTGGAACTGAGCAGCCAGCAGCTTATGGTGAGCTGGTGTCAATTGGTGGTCTCAGCCCTGATGTGAACAAGAAACTGAGTGGTGCAATTGCATTAATTCTTGAGTCAAAATTGTCGGTTCCCAAGGGTCGATTCTTCCTCAAATTTTATGATACTAAGGCAAGCCATTTGAACTTGTAATTTTCAAGAAGATGGGTCATGGCCATGCACATGTTTATTCTTATTGCATTCTTTGTGTTTGTTTAGGCGCATCAAAGCCAAGAATATGCACAGTGTTTGCATGCTTTGCACCAGAACTAGATCATGTAAATAAATCTTTCACTGTTTTCTAACTGTGATGACAGTTGTCAGTCTTGGAATCTAACTTAGATTACTTTTTCCACCCATGTTATGTCAGCTACATTTTCTGTGCTGCTTATGATATTTTCTTATTTGCAGGGTTCCAACTTTGGATGGAATGGATCTACCTTCTGAATCGGACTTCTCCTTTTATTTGCTCCGGACCTGTTTCAATGCATTCAAAGAACACGAGTCTATGGTGATGTCATATCATAAAACCTTGGTCTTTGTCGCGTATTATGCCTAAATTCCACATTTCCTGTGCCTTCTTAGGCTTGTGAAATCTGGGAACATCCAAGTGCTTTTTTATCTCTTTAGTGGAATACTGTGTTCTCAATTTGCATTCGATATGCTGAAACTGTACCTTTGCATGATTCTGGGTTTGCAAAGAATAAGCACTGTTTTCTGAAGCCGTGCTCCTCAGTTGTCGTCGGTTTGCTTTGTTTGCAACTAGCCGGCATTCTCGCTTGTGGAACCTCGTTCATATGCTTCACCAACGTTGGGCAAGGCCCATCAGAAGCGAGTAAACTATATGGCTTCTAAGGCCTATGGGCCCGGGCCTTATAAATGCAGCCTGCATCCTTCTGGGCCATGGGAGACTCGATCTTCTCTTTTACAACATTAAAAAATCTATTGGACCTTAAAATCTTACCCTCTTTTCTGAATGGCTGGAATTAAAAAATTTTAAAGTAAAATTTAAATCTTTAATTGTTAAACTGTCGTTAAAGAACTCCAAAGCTCCATCATCAATATATATTCTGCTGATATGCCCCTATTTTCGGGAAGAAATGTCTATTTCAATTTTTCTAGATTGGTCAATGGACGCAAAGTAGAGTGAGTTGCCAGGGAGGAGGCAGTTGCCGCGTCCCCGGATCGGTTTCAACATGTTGAGGTCGGGGCTAATCTCGAACATTAATCTAATAATAAATAATTAACTTTTCGCCGTGAACCTGACTCGTCTGGTGTCCGCGAAATCGTAACGAAGAAGGAAAGAAAATACCGCGAAACGTCCCCTTTTACCGACTCGACGCCACTCGCTCACGCCTCCCTATTTTTCAACCCAATCCCTTCTCCTCTCTTAAAAGCTAAAATTAAACACCGCCCCCCTTGCCTTCGCTCAAAAGTCTTCTTCCATTTCTTTCCGCAGTCCCGAAAATCCGAACCAAACGACAATCACAATGTCAGCCCCGTCTCCACCGATACTCCCGCTATCCAATCCCTCTGCCACCGTTCCCGCCGCCACATCCACCGCCCAATCGGCCCAATCCCAGCCTCCCATCGCCACCCCGGCCTTCCGCGCCTTCATCAACCACATCACCGAGACTGTCCGCCACGGCCTCTCCCAGCGCCGTCCCTGGGCTGAGCTCGCCGACCGCTCCGCTTTCTCCAAACCGGAGTCCTTCTCCGAGGCCACCCTGCGTATCCGCAAGAACTACTCCTACTTCCGTGTCAATTACTTGACCGCCATCGCTCTGATCTTGGCCGTCTCCTTGGTCTCTCATCCTTTCTCGCTCTTGCTCCTCGTCGGACTCCTCTCCTCCTGGCTGTTTCTTTATCTCTTCCGCCCCGCCGATCAGCCTCTGGTCATATTTGGCCGTACATTCTCCGATCGCGAAACCCTCGGGATCCTCGTCGTTCTCAGTGTCGTCGTGGTGTTCCTAACTAGCGTTGGATCTGTACTCATATCGGCCCTTATGGCGGGCGTGGCGATTGTTTGTGTTCATGGTGCGTTCAGGGCTCCTGAAGATCTCTTCTTGGACGAGCAAGAGCCTGCTGCCACTGGATTCCTGTCATTCCTTGGTGGGGCCGCCTCCAACGCCGCTGCCGCTACTCCTGCCACGCGCGTTTAAGATCCGGATTTGACCTACAAATCGGCAGCTCGGGAACCCTTCGGTTTGCCTAACGCAAACTATCGTCTGGTCGTCCATCAATTATTCTAGTTATCGGTAGACAGAATTCTGCCTATGAATACTTTTGGAAAAATTTTCTTTGTAATCGGAATCATCTTGTTCAATTTTATGTGGATCTGTCATCTTTATATTCTCTAAACCCTCTTTTTTTTTTTAGGACTTATACAGATTCTTGATTATACAATTTTTCTTATTCTATTACTTCAATTTTTTGATTAGAAATTTTGGAATCATTCTTTTGTTTTGCAATCTCGTAGACAGCCCATTTCTTTAATGCCCAATCAGTTTGTCAGGTGATTTAATTTGCGGGCAAGATATTGGTTGAAATCAGATCTTTTATTGTTTGCTTCCGATTTATCCACGATGCCGTTCTGATTTACTTTGTGCTTTTCTTTGTTGTGGCCTTTCTTCCATAATTGTACAATGGGTTCCTTGATCGTTCTGCAGCTACTTTTCGTGCGGTCGTCAGATCCATAGGATTAGAATCTCTTGTATGCATGACAATAAGCAGAGCTTTGGTTCTCTAGTACAGATGTGTGCTTCAATTGTGCAATTGATGGTGTTATAGATAAACTTCTATAGTTAGCTGTTAACTGAATTTGAGATGCATTGTGGGCTGGAGTGGTGAGATGCTCAGGCTGGAGTTATTGTTTCAGAGTTTCCCAAAGATAAGGGGTAAGAATTGCATGCAACATTGAATCAATCCTTGCCATATTTTGGATACTTGTTTATGGTTTGTTTGGAATTATACCTTTTCTATTCTACCTCATGTGGTATACTTGAAATCTTGGATTAGGAGTTGTGAGAATATCTTGCATGGTAATCTTCTTAAACTCATCACTGAAATAAACTGGGCATGGTTGGAGACTCTGGATTAAATGGGGTAATTCTTATGGTGCTCTTAATCATTCATTTCTTGATGCTTGAGCAAATTTACTGTTGGAGTTCTCAAACAACCTAAGTTGGATTTGCATATTTAGTGTTTTGTTGACAAAACTTATCTTTAGTTCATTCCCTGTTGGCTTTTAGTAATGGTTGGATTGTTATGGTTGATGATCTTGACTCTGCTGTCCTGCAAAATTTATTTTGATTTCACTTAGTTATGTACTCTATTGTGTGCTGTATTATTTTCTCTTCATCTATTGCCCAACCTGTCATATGCAGTCGACGTATACTCATGAAGTGCAGCCATTTTATTGCTCAGTGGTTCCAATCAACATCAATTTGATGAGATGAATGTTCCCCTTACATCTCTTTTTATCTAGGATAGCGACTTAAATGAATTCTCGTTACATATGTTTTTCTAGGATTATGTCTTTACTTAGCAGTCTACTTGATATGGTTAGAAGGGGTGGTCAATATCCATTATATGGGATTAAGAATCTTTTATTATCATTATTGTTGTTATATTAATGAAATGCTAGGAGGGAGAAAGAGAGCTTCATTTTTCTTCATAGTTTTTCTACATTATGCTTATATCTGCAATTGGGTGCCACCGGATGCCCTCACAAGCCTGCGTTTTTCTGCTTCAAAACGGTAGCCGAAGTGAAGTCTTCTTTTGACTCTTATTTTTTTGAACCTCGCAAATACACCAGTTTTTCATTCTTGTGTTGCTTCGCTTGAATGGACAAGACTGCATCTATGAGATCTGGTATTCATAAGCATGTCAGTGGTGTCACCTCGAGTGATCTTGTCATAGATTGATTACTTTGATTTTCGCAAACCCGCTACCTAATCGATGCAGAGGGAAGAAATCAAATGGCACTAATGCACAAGTACGTCAGGGAAATTGCTGGGAAGTTAGATTATGGAAGCTATATGGGAAAGAGTGTAACTTTTACCGGTTAAAGTGAAAAAGAAGTGGCGCGTGAATACGGTAATGAGAACCAACTTTCAAGCCATGGGTTCGGGAGCGCTATAATGATAAACTGTCCTAACGACAACCTGATAAGAGCAATTTATTTGCGTTGTTATAAAGAAATGTAAAGTTTACATTATCTTTTTTTTTTTTTTTTGGAAAAATGTAACATATTTTATTAACAGGGCAGTATATATATATATATATATATATATTTAAAAGGAATACATTTTTTTTGCACTAAATACAAGATATGTTATAAAAAAAATTTACTGTATTTGACCCCGGGTCAAACGACTATTTAGCATTTCCGCGAAGAAATATAGCCGTTGGAAATGGGACCCATGCAGTTGGTCAGTAAGAGTAAAGAATGGTTCAACTCATAACGGTTTCAAGAACATGCAAGTGAAACTAGCCGTTAGGCGTAAACCGCCACAAGGACTTCAGATGCTGAACCGACACTTCCTCTGTCTTTTGGTCTCCGGCTATAACCTTTTTGCTCTCTAACACTCTCAAAGACTCGTATCAGACCCAGACCTATCCATCTCTCTTCGATACTCTCCCTCTCTCTCTCTCCCCTGTTGATTTCTCTTTTCATACATTTTCATATACACTCTCTCTCTTCTGGTAGTGCTTCTAAGAGAGAGGGATAGACATTCCCAGGAAGTTCTTCGGTTCTGTCCCACGCCGTAACATTTCTGCTTCCCTTTGATGTTCATGGGAAATACCCACAACTTACCGAACAATAGTTTTCTTTATACACACCTACTCTTCTGTCTACTATTTTTTATACCTCAATTTGCTTCATGCCAGAAATGGGATCGCGTAATTGTCACCCAAGCTGACTATGAAGCTCTTCGAGCTATTAAAAGAGAACTAATTGACTTCAGAGGTTTTCTACGCAGCTGGAACGACAGTGGGTATGGAGCATGTTCTGGTGGGTGGGCAGGAATAAAATGTGTCAAGGGACAAGTAATTGCCCTCCAGCTTCCTTGGAGGGGACTAGGTGGCAGAATTTCTGAGAAGGTTGGACAACTCCCTGCACTTCGGAAGATCAGTCTACACGACAATGTTATTGCGGGAACTGTCCCTTGGTCTCTTGGTTTCCTTCATAACCTCAGAGGGGTTTACCTCTTCAACAATCGGCTTTCGGGTTCTATACCCCCTTCTATTGGTAATTGCTTTGCTCTCCAGAGTCTTGATTTGAGTAATAATTCACTCACTGGCACAATTCCTCCTGGCGTTGCAAATTCTTCCAGGTTATTCAGAGTCAATATAAGCTTTAATTCTTTCACGGGTACCATACCATTTAGTCTCACTCGTTCCCCTTCTCTCACTATCCTTGCTCTCCAACACAACAATCTCTCTGGTTCCATCCCAGATTCTTGGGGTAACTCAGGAAACAAGTCTTACCAACTTCAGATATTGACGCTCGATCATAATCTTCTCTCCGGAACGATTCCAATTACTCTTAGCAAGTTGGCTTTGCTTGAAGAGATCTCTCTAGGTCATAATCAGATCTCTGGGACTATACCTAATGAACTGAGAAGGCTATCAAACCTCCAAAAGCTTGATTTATCAAACAATGCCATAAATGGAAGCTTCCCAGCAAGCTTTTCCAACCTTTCTTCTCTAGTTTCATTGAATCTTGAGGCCAATCGCCTTAATAACCAGATCCCAGAATCTATAGACAGATTACAGAACCTCTCGGTGCTCAACCTGAAAAACAATAAGTTCACAGGCCCTATCCCAGAGACTGTTGGCAACCTCTCTGGTGTCAATCAGCTCGATCTATCCCAAAATGATTTTAGTGGAGAAATTCCGGCTTCCCTTGCTCAGCTAGCTAATCTGACATCTTTCAATGTTTCCTATAACAACCTGTCCGGTGATGTTCCTTCTAAACTCTCCAAAATGTTCAATTCGAGTGCTTTTGTGGGAAATCTTCAGCTATGCGGTTACAGCATTGACACCCCTTGTCCTTCACCACCGCCTGTCATCCTTCCATCTCCTACACCAGAGGCACCAAAAGGGCATCACCACAAACTAAGCTCCAAGGATATCATACTCATAGCAGCTGGTTCCCTGCTAGCTCTTCTGTTCCTGCTCTGCTTAATTTTGATTTGTTGTTTGATGAGGAAAAGGGCTGCTTTGAAACAAAAGAATGGCAAATCTATTAGCCGAGCAGCGGCAGGCAAAGCAGAAAAGGCTGTTCCTGCAGGTGAAGTAGAATCAGGCGGTGAAATGGGGGGAAAACTCGTGCATTTCGATGGTCCATTTTTGTTCACAGCTGATGATCTGTTGTGTGCAACTGCGGAGATTATGGGGAAAAGCACTTTTGGAACAGCATACAAGGCAACACTAGAAGACGGCAACCAAGTTGCAGTGAAGAGGTTGAGAGAGAAGACCACAAAGGCGCAGAGGGAGTTTGAAACTGAGCTGGCTGCACTTGGAAAAATCCGCCATCCGAATCTGCTAGCATTAAGAGCGTATTACTTGGGACCTAAAGGAGAGAAGCTTCTTGTCTTTGACTATATGCCTCAGGGAAGTCTTGCATCCTTCCTCCATGGTAAGTATGGACTCAACTGATTCATAAAATTTCACATCCTTAACTGCCTAAAATGTCAAAGAAAAGTGCTGCCTTATATCTCTTTGGGTTTGAGAATATTTTTATAAAGCAAAGAAAATGAAGCATGGATGCAGCTTAAGAGGAGAAAGAAGAGCTGTGTTTTGCGTCCGCATATAAGTTAGGATAAGTGAAGCTGGACTTTAATTGCATATATTCGTCTTGAACAGGCATATCAGACAATATGGTGCAAAAGTAATCCATTGTATTTTTCTACACAAAGTAGGATATTGAAGAGGCTGACTCAGCTTTTCGATGTCTAATGTTTCGTGACTAACACAAAATAAACGAGAACACATGAGATTAAGAGTGTGTGTGTGTGTGTGTGTGTGTGTGTGTGTGTGTGTGGCTTTGGATTGGCTGTAAATAAAGTAGTATACTTTTTTTCCGAAGCTGATGTAGACTGCACAATCACTCTAAACATCAAACTAATTTCTGGTGCACAATCTTTTTTGGCAGCTCGTGGGCCCGAGACGCTTATCAATTGGCCAACAAGGATGAACATAGCCATGGGGGTTGTGAGGGGACTGAACCACCTCCACACCAAGGAGGATATAGTCCATGGGAACCTCACAGCAGGCAACATACTACTCGATGAGCAGACCAACGCACACATTGCAGACTTTGGCCTCTCCCGGCTCATGACAACTGCTGCCAACACCAGTGTAATTGCCACCGCCGGAACACTCGGCTATTGCGCGCCAGAGCTCTCAAAACTCAAGAAAGTCAACACAAAGACAGATATCTACAGCCTTGGAGTGATCATTTTGGAGCTCTTGACAGGGAAATCTCCGGGCGAGCCGATCAATGGCATGGATTTGCCTCAGTGGGTAGCATCCATTGTGAAGGAGGAATGGACTAATGAAGTCTTCGACTTGGAGCTCATGAGAGACGCACCAACCATAGGCGATGAGTTGCTCGACGCATTGAAATTAGCAATGCATTGTGTCGATCCCACTCCAGCAGCTCGTCCAGAAGCTGAACAAGTTCTTCAGAAACTGGAGGAGATTAAGCCAGAGCTGGCCACTGGTGGTTCTGCAGACGACGGGGCCAAAGTCCCACCGAGTATTTAACAGCGTTTTTACTCCTATAGCTACACGGTCATTTTTTGGCGTGCAAGAAATAAAAAAGGGGGTTTGAACCCCTTTTTTGACGTGGCGATCAATACTTCGTAGAGAGTTTTCATTTTTTTCACCCTTTATGGCTATCGTTTTGCTGTGAGTTTTTGTTGTCGACTGTGGCTCGCTCACAAGGCTCAGAGCCTTCTTGGAAGGAAAAGGGGGGGGGAGGGTACTACTCGTCAAATTTTTTCATTCTCGATCGGTTCTTTTGTAAATACACGAATTGGCTTTAGCAAAACTCTTAATACACACGTCTCTATCTAGGACACAACCATGTAGTCCGTCAATTCTCTTAAATTAGAATGAAAAGTCGTCATATTTGCCTAAGCTTTTGTAATTTTTCTTTTTTCTTTTTCTTTTTTTTTTCCTCCCCTCAACGTCGTGGCAACCGGGGGGGGGGTGGCTGGCTGCTTTTATTCGTGCGACTCTCGACGCACCGCGCGGGACAAGTTCTCGGGCAGAAAATTCAGCGACTCTCCCGTTTTCTATATAAGCTTCTGCCTCGCTTCTCTCTTTCTCTCTCTCTTTGGGTCACAGTTAACCACAACCCCCCCCCCGGTTCTCTCCCGTTTTCTATATAAGCTTCTGCCTCGCTTCTTTTTTCTCTTTGATTCACAGTTAACAAGTTTTTCTCTGCGGAGATCGCGCGGAAGCCATGGGCGACCTTCCTTTGCAGAACATTGCAGTATCGGGTCCCACCTTAGTCGCCATGATGCAAAGCATCTCCACTTCTCTGGGCGACGTGGACGGCCTATTATTCGGCCACGTCACCCGCATAACCCCAACTCCCTCCGACGACTCCCCCCAAACTCTGTCCGACGCCGATTCCCCTCAGCTCGTCGCCACCATCACCTCATTTCTCTGCTTCGGTTCGCCTCTCTCCTTCTACGACTCACTCGGACGAGTCGACTCGCCCTCCTTCTGCCGATTCATCCTCTCCCATAGCCTCCGCCACTTACTCGGCTGGTTCTCCGCCCGCCGCAGAAGTCCTATTCGTCCGTCCATGCGCGAATTCTCGGTCACCCATTCCCTCTCCGCCAAATCCGACCTCTCTTTGCCTATCGAAAATCCCGAAACTCGGATGACCCTCGCTCCTTGCGTGTTCCTCTTGTTTACCACTCCTGTGCAAGAGCAATTGATCCACACGCACGAGTATCGCGCGTACCAGTTCCGAACTTCGAATGGGTCGTTCGATCCCAAATCGATCGAGGTAGTGAACATAGGCCCGGCTTTTCGAGAGCATTACGGATCTTTTTGCCCTAATTCCCCGTTCCCGCCTTTGAATTGCGAGATGAAGGAGGATAGAAGCAAGTGGAGTTTGAGCGAAACGAAGCAAATATCGAGGGACCAGAGCGAGTTGGATACGTGTGCGGAGGGTTTTGGGATTGAAAATTTGAGGCGATTAGTTGGATCGGACGCTTCGAATTACACGGCGAGTTTGGAGGAGTTGTATGAAAATATGTTGGCTAAGATTGACCACTTGGCCAGGCAAGCGGAGAAGAGCAATGCAATGATCGATTTGCAGGTGAGCGCATCCATCTGTTTCGCAAAAACAAAAAAAAAAAAAAAAAACTTTTTGGTGAAATTGGAAGCACGCTCATGAATTGGCCCGTTTTAATTTTTCTGTTAGAGGATAATTTAGTAGGTAATTTTGATTATCGCGCGGTTCCATTTGTTTTAATGTTTTTGGTTGATGATTGATTGTGTTTTGTGCTTCTTCTGGTGGGTTCTCTTCGTGCTAGTTTTCTCAATGGCTATTTTCCAAACTCTCTCTTTGTTGCCTATACATCAGTATTTTTTTGGTTAATGATGCATTAAACAATGAGTTGTGCCAAGAAAGAAAAAGGAAACAGAATGTCTGAACTTTGTGTTCCATTGGTCAATTGAAATTAATTTGATCTTTCTCTTGAACCTCGGCAGGAAACTTACAATAGGAAGTTGAGACACAGAGCCGTTGGGACTGCACCTGAGTAACTGCTGGCACTTTTCCAATAATGTCAGGTAATTTTGTTTCTTCTGCTGAATTAAAACAGGCAAAAAAGGAATTGCCCACAATCCCAATGCCTTGTCAATTACTTCATCTAGAGATGAATGGTGGGTTAATCACGCTGTACTTTAAGGCAGTGTTGATGGATAATTCAGGAGAGAGCATATTATGTTATATGTTGCACCATACATTTACTTTGCTCTATGACTACACAAGTTGATGATGTGATGCTAGCTTCCATAACATGTGGTTTGGTGGAATGTAGTTTGTAGTAGTAATTCTTGGTAAGGACTTTACGAGCTTTGGTAGTATTTTTATGGGGCCACGCCTCAGTTTGACATCAAGGAACCATCCTGCTAAAATAGCAACCATGTTATAGCATGACCCGAAGGTGCACACCTGTTCTTTTTTCCCTTTCTATTTTTTGGTTATAGTTTATAGATGCAATTGAAGTTGACTTCTGAAAGCTTTCCTCCTCCTCCTCCTCGTTTCTTCTGTTATCTTTCTCCTCTTTCTTCCTATTTGTTGTTAGCAGAATAAAGAGTGATTATTTCCCTTTCAGTTTGACTAGGCAGCAATAGCCGTATTCCCTTGAACTGGTTTGCAGAACTGGCCCTGTGGCCTATAGGATAGACAGATTTCTAGTTATATGGACATGGGGAGTTAGCTCATTTGTAAATCTGTGGAACTAGAGAGAAAATTTGACATTAAGAGCCATAGCTGCATTTGCATAACCTAAGGAATAATGAAGGTGCTCTCGATATATAAGCTTAATTCCGAATGCAAGAAACTTCCTGAACTAGGTTGATCTGCTAAGCTTTTGGTCACTCTTTTCTTCTTGTCACCTCTGTATTTTTCAGGAATTTTTAGAACAGTAAGTGCCCTACCTTTGTGTGTGGCATGGAGGATTCACAGTCCAAACAGAGTTATTATTATTCATGGTTCTTGTACTCGAATATTTTGGCCACATTTGCGCTAGAGATGGCTGATCATATTGGAACCATTGCTGAATGATGATGCTGAGTGCCCCGTGGGATTCATGCAGTTTTTAAGAATGGCTCGTCAATGTCTTTCTTTGGGTGTCATGTACTACGATGGAATACAAATAGTCTACTAGCAAGTGAAACCGAGTTTTCTCGGTTTTTCATTAACTTTTTTTAGCTTCTCCTTTTCGGTCTTATGAATTTCTCTTTGAACCTGAAATATAGAAGCTAGTTTAAAGAGAAAAGATACAAGAATAACATACATATTTAAGTCTCGCTGGAGGAGATGGGATGTTCAATTCCAACACTTGTTACTTCCCAAAGACGACCTTTTAGGGGCGGTATCGTCCTGTTCAAATTTGAAAAATCAAGCACAACCGCCCACAACGCAATATTGACAAGTACATAAAACCCCGGATAAACCCACAAAACTGAGTTGGAAATCGCATGTACGTAGACAAATAAAGCCAAGAACGCGAGCAAGAAAAGGAGGCTGAAAAAAGAGAGCTAAAGAAGAAATGAGCTTCAGGAGGTAAGCACTGAACTTGCCAAAAGAGCGTTCTTCTGTAAGTTTTCCCCGAGTAGAGCGGACGGACGGCAGTGAGCCAGTAACCCTTTATAAAGGGCAGCCTATACAAACCGTTAAAACCCCAATCTGACGTGATTACTCAAAGAGATACCAAAAGAGGCATTGGTTCAAATAAATACAAAGGGATCGATTGCATCAAGTAAAAAGGTAGAGCAGGAGTAACAAGAATTTTATACATACGATGCACATCTTGGAAAAACCAGAAAGGAAGCGCGTTATGCGGCATCACTGAACCAGTGAAAGCATATTCTACTGCCGCCATATCATTCATTCACGCCCGGAAAACTTTCTGAGAGGCGAGGATTACTGAACCATGGCTGATAGCGTAGTGGGATCTTGAACGAATACCAATCAGGACCGTCTGACCGGAGCACTAATTACTGTTCTTCACCTGCTCTTAATACGTTCTGATTATAATCTTCTCATGCCATGTCAAAGAAACCAGATACGCAATCTACATCTCAGTCCCTTTCTTGCTCCATCAGGGGCCAGACTAATCGACATGGTCCAGATTTTGAGCCTAGTCTGGATTGATATGTTTATCGAATATTAGCACAAGTTTAGTACAGAGCCACAAGTGCATGAGTTTAATATAATCTCAATTTCCAATTAAAGATTCTCTGTAAAATCATCAGACCTGGGAACAAGGACGACTGGCCACCCAGCGGGCAATGCATTTAATTTTTTCTTTTTTTTTTGGGGTGATCAGCGATTTTCCTTTTTCTCTTTTTGGGGGGGGGGTATATCAGCAATTAATGTTTGTCATATTTTGCTTAGATCAGTACGCCGATGTACACTCATAAAGCCCGTTAACATAGTCCGAATTCAAGCAAACTCGTGGCACCTGGGCCCTTTCCCTTTCTTTTGTTATTGATAGCCTTAACCCATAGTCCAGAGGATATAATTCTTTTTATTTTTTGTTTCCGGATTTCTTAAATTTCTTTTTCTTCTTTTTCATTTTTTTTTTCATCATTTTGAAGAAGATTAAACCTCAAACCCCACGTGCCCCCCTCTAACTCTAACGCAGTTAACTCGTCGAGATGGTTTAGGGCCCCAACAGCTTGTAGAAGTTTTAGCGGGCGGCGTTGCCGTGGTTTGGCCTAAAACGCCAAGGGAACGGCAGCCAGATCTTTTTGGGGGGAAGAGTTGGGGGGGGGGGAACAATGATAATTGAGACGATAAACAACAACGTGGAGATAGACAGAGTTTTACCTCCATATTCCTGCCACTACGCGCAAGGTCATGAACAGAAATAACCCTGTCCACACTCCTGCAAGACCAAATACAGGAGCAGCCAGAAGTAGGAACACGCAAGAGATCAAACCATCAACGACCTACACAATCAAATAGGGAGCTTGAGCAAGGAATTGAGGAAAGAGAATTGTCGGTTATCAGGATTAGAGACAAACCATAGAGTAAGTTGCATAGCCAAAGTCTGAAACTCCGTAATAAAGCCCGTCGATAACAAATGCCAGGGCGTTCATTGGCTGAGATCCAGCAACAAACTGCCAAAAAGGGTCAAGGTTATTTTGAAAATAACCAATTTTGTAGACATTGTGCCTAGCAATGACATATAAGCAATCCTCACCAAAATACCAGACCGGGCAATTTGCAGAACTTCTGAATCTGTAGTAAACAGGCTAGAAAGTGCTTCAAACCCGAGATATAATATCAAACCCAACGCAATTCCAGTTGCTAAACCAATCTGCTCGAAGATATAATGTAACTCAACCAATTACAATTTTGGCACCATTTGACAATTAAAAAAATTTACAACAAGAATGACACAAGATTAGAAGCGTCATAAACCTGCAAGACTCTATAAATCACATGGCGTGCTTGTTCATAATTTCCTTGGGAGTAACTGCTGGCCAGTAGAGACTGCAAAAGAACATGACTGACATGATAACAGGACCAAAGAAATTCCAAATGCAAAAGATTTGTACCATGCTCCTTGTATAAATTCCAAATGCAAAAGATATGGTCATGCTCCTTAGATTTTGGATATGGTAAAGAATTCTCTACACGGCCCAAAGAGCAAATACCTGAGTAGCTTAATTATCTCCTATGTGTATCAATCTTCGTTTGAAGAATACTAGAAATAAAATGACCAGAACAGCCAGAAACATAGATAAGCAGAAAGTATTGTAGATGGACCATTGAAACTATCTTGTCTAATATAGTCTGCCCTTTGTTCTCAAACATCAAATGCTTCACAATGCACCATGGTGAACATATGGTCAAAATGAAGGATAATTAGATGAAACAAGTCTGATCCCGGCCGCAATAAATCTGTGGTTAAACAGTTAAATATAATAGCTGCTCAATCAATTTAAATCAGACATCTGCTTGTGTGAAACACATTGTCATTAAAAAAAATCTCAAACTATTACCTGGCCAGCAATGGCTAAGGCATCATTAAGCAAGGACACGGCCAACCAAACTTGAATACAAATTTGATGGCCAGCCATAGGTACAGGGCCCTCCCGTGCTGCCAAGGATGTTGCTAAAGTCATTGTTAAAAGCACTGCTATAGTCCTGCCAATAAGAAGGCCACCTACAAGGGAGAAAGAAACATGCTACAGGGTCAGTTGGAAAACTCAATCAAGTTGATGAATTCAATGTCTATATGCAGCCTTGCAGTTTCATACTCATCCTTTGTAGCTTTAAAGTCAGATCAAGTTTTGACAATGACAAGAGTGTTTAGATTATTAAAAGCGAATGCAGCAACCAATAGCAAGATATGCGTGCTATGATCATACACTAACAATCTTTGTTTGAAGCACCTGTTGTAACCATAGGTGCTGAAAGTGTGCAATGCGAACTATCCCTGGTGCAATAGGGAATTCATGCCACTTTGATCCCCATACATCTGACAAATGAGATTCTAGCCAAGATACTTCACATATATTTGTCAGCAACCAAATGGAATATTCAAAGCATTTGGTAACATATCAACATCTAATAGTTTCGTCAGCAAAAGATTTGCCTACAGAACTGTGATCAGATTGTGGATGAATGTGCTTGACACTCGATGTAAAATTATTACTCACAATCTGTTCATGCTACGTGAACAACTGAAACATGAAAATCAATTATGAAGGAACTATAGTGGTGAAAGCACAGTCTGATCATGACACCCTTTTCCTAATACGTGTCAATGTTGGTACCATTAACTATTTACAGTTCCAGTGAGCAAGGCAATAGGAGAAAGAATTGGAAACAGCCAAGAGATCCCAAAATATATGTACCTGAATTTAGATACCGAAGAACTCTTCTCCCATCAATATTTGGAGAAATCAGTGACACTCTTCCATTCAATTCCCACAGAAGGATGACAGCAATCAGGTATCTAGGCAAAATAAAACATAAACAAACTGATTATAAGAGACACCCAAGGGAAGCTTCCATAAAGTAGGAATAGCAAGAAAAAGGGCACTGATATGAATAAGTTTACCACACTAATGACATACTCAGAAATCACAGTAGCAACTGCAGCACCACCAATGCCAAAGCCTAACAGAAATATCAGTATGGGATCCAGTATGGCATTCAGTAAGTTGCCAGCAGCTGATGATCAGGATAACAAAATCATCACGTGTATAGCAACAGAATAAAAGGATCTACAGTTTCCAGTCGGAACTTTTTGGTCTAAATACTGGAGGGGCCTTAACAGCAATAATACTTCATGTCAAGTACAAGGTCTATAAAGTTGTCATCACTGCAAATAGCCAGGTACATCATGTACCACAGGATGAGGACACTTGCTATCCAAAAGTCTTATTGTGTAATGAATTTTTTATTATATTGCCAAAATGAGTAGCAAGGAGCAATCATCCAATTAATCACAGGTGTAGTCTGGCAGTTGGATAAATTGGCTTGAAGAAAAATGAAAGAGAAGGTAAAAAGAGAAGGGGAGTGCTGCAATACTTGCCAATGGCATATAAAGGCGTCTTTGTGTCCACAAACCCACGAAAAGCACCTTGTGCAGCAAGTGCAATTACAATGGCTGGAGCACCATAGGCCCTCAAGGAAAGAAAACACTCAGCTGGCACCCGCATTGGTGAATCCTACAGCATAAAGAAGCAAAACCATTAATAATTAATAATTAGGCTGAATAGCATGACGAGAATTCTAAGACTACTAGAAACTTATAGCAATAAGTTTGTATCATTAATATCTCATGCACTTAAAGGTATGACACACTAGGCCACTGATCTTGATAATTGACAAATTTCCTATGTGTTCAGACTACAAAGTATAGAAGTGGGTGTGATTTTGGAGTAACCAAATTATAAAAAGATCATAAACAATATATTCTGACGTACAACAGGTATACCCATGATATTCATCAAGAAACCCGACCCAACTGAGAGTGCAACTGTTTCTGCAATGCCAACGACAGCAGCTAGTGCTAAAGAAGTTGATACTGATGGAAGATGTCTCTTGCCTTGGCACTCATCCTCATAATCTCAATGACAAAACCATAACACCAAAACCCACTTTGAGTCAAAACGAATACTCTCCTCACCCGAAAAAAAAAAAAAAAAGACAGTCAAGCAACACATTCGTTACCATCACCAATTTGACCAGAACCACCAATGCTTTTGCCAACTGACGCCTGCTCTTCAGCCACAAAAGATGTTGTAATATTGAGCAATGGGACGTTAAACAATTTTGAAACCAGATTAAATATAGAAACCGATACCCCAACGGCCGCCAATTCTGTTGATCCTATAATCAGCAAGTGAATCATAATCAGGGGATCAATCCCAGTTGTTTCACCTCATGAATCCAATTAAAAAGAAAAAAAAAAAAGAAAATAACAAAAGAAAAAACTACAAGCGATAATCGAAATCGTACCAATATGGCCAACAAAGGCTGTATCGACCAGGGAGGTAATGGGGTCAGCAGCGAGAGCCAGGGCAGCAGGCAACGCGATTGATAAAATTTCGAAACCAAGCTCATCAATCTTAAGCCTATCCCTGGGAATAAAAATTAAAAAAAAAAAAAAGAAACAAAACAAAGCAAAACTGCCCAGTCAAGAGCCCATAAAATGACCCAAAAAAAAAGGACAAAAAAGAAAAAAGAAAAGAGGAACAAAAACCGAGACAAGAAACCGAGCATTCTTGCTAATTTGGTTCGTCGGGTAAGACACCTGAAACGGCCAAAGATAGTTGAAGAAGAAGGCGGGCTTGGACTATTGGCGATATCAACTCTTTTGCGAGAGATTGAAGGCCGGCTAGGTTCCTCCGGCGGTATTTCGAGCGAAGTGGTGCTTTCGTGCGGCGAAGACTTCGGCCCCGCTCGCAAACGAACGGTGCAACTGGGCAGCCTATTCGTCGATCTTTGGGAGGATTTTGGGGATTTGGACAGTGGATAGTGTATACTCAGAAGATTATAGTGCCAGAAACGACTGGCCATTTCTCCGCCGACTTGGATTCTCCCTTCTGGGATATTTTTTCTCTCTAGAGAAGAGACCGCCCAGAAACGGAAACCATAAGTTATTTCTTTTTTTTTTCCTTAGCTTCAGTTTAACGGTAGATTGCGCGCTCCTAAAATAAAAATTATCTATTCTGGCGTCTCGGGTTTGGGCTTTGGCCCAGGAGCAAACCTAATGTGGGCTTTTGTACCGAAAAACCGTGTGCCCAACTTCTGAAAAAAGTGGGTTATAGATCGATTGCCTAGAGTTTCTAGTTTATTATTTCTGTCTCAAGTTAAAAGGGTAAGAATTTAAATTTTATTTCTTCTATTTTCTTTTTCTTGCCCCCCCTCTCTCTCTCTCTATATATATATATAAAGACTATATGACCCTCGTTCAGATTAATAAAAACGGGTATGAAAATTTATTTATGTTGTATTCAAATCCATTTAGGTTTTTGTAAGCTATAGTTGGTATTGAAAATGGTGTAAATATCTGTATTTTGTTCTGGCTTTTTTGTTTTTTTCCCGTATCTTCCATGTTTGGATCGAAAAGATCAAGCGAAGCATGCGGAGGTAACTCGAATCTCAGCCATTCTTACCCCACGAAAAAGCAGAAAATGCAGTAACTAATGCGAGAGCAATCTTTCATTTTCATCTTCCCGTAACCATAATCTAAGTCATAGTTAAGAATTTAGCACTTCTAACGCAGACTGTTAGTGATACCATCTTTCATAAATTGGGTCCTGGACATATTTTTTCAATCCCTCCAATAAGCACAGACGACGATCTTCTGCCCCTTGTATCTCCTAGTTTCCCCCAGTCTTACGATATTCCCCTAACATTTCACTCACGTCTTTTTTTGGTCCATTCCCATGGATACGATTTGCTACGAGATGGTAAGCTTTTCTTATGGATTGCTCTTTTTTTATTAAATAAAATGAGAAAACTGAAGTGATACCCATAATTTCGCCTAGAAGAAGCGTGTGGTCAAACCAACGACATTTTGAAATTGGCAACGACATTGATCAGCAGAGACTTCTAGCTTTTATGGATGATTTTGAATTCGGCTGCGCGACCAGTGGATTTAAGGACTATGGGCCTTCCGATGCCTGCACAAATCAACGACCTTGTTCGATGATCCGATTGATTGTCCACAAATTAATTGTTTCAAATATCTTCGGGGTCCCAAAAAATTTTTAACCCCATGACCCTCTTTTTTACTTTTTCTTTTCTTTCTTTTTTTTTTATAACATCATGATCCGTTTGATATAACAATAAGCCATCCCAAACGCGAGACGAGCTGTCCTCTATGAAAATCAAGAAGAATCAGATGTCTTGGCCACAGATTTGGAGCAGAATCGGTTACCGATTGCAAAACTTTTTTCAAGGTACACGTAGTAATTTGGGTAATTGGCCAATGGAGTCCTATTGTGCGCAATTGAGGCCCCGCTTATCCCCGACCGCCTCCACGAATCGATTTTTTATATCTTTTTTTCTAACAAGAGTCCGTAAAATACGCAACTAAAGTAAGTCTGTATGATTTTACAAGAAAATTTCGGACAATCAGAGAAATTCATGACTTATACAATCCATGATTCACCGTTATAATATATAAATTTTCCTTTTTTAAAACTTCAATAACGATAAAAGCTGGAAATAACTCGTATAAACCAAACCAAAATATTACAGGGAGAAGCTATTTTCGTGGACACGGGTGAGGAAGCGTGGAAATACAATCACCTGAAACGGGAACGAAATATCAGAACGCTGGAAATGGGGGTATAAATCTCGAAACTCGTACCTTTGTATTAACTCTAGACCATAGGACGCAGTCAACGTCCTCCGGCCCACCCTCCATGTATCTACAGCGGATCAGCCTTCTGCGTTAATTAGTTGCTTTCTCGGTAAAACCTGTCGTTGCTATCCGTGCTATTCATCTTGTGGCACTAATTTTTGCAGTGCTTTTTACAGTCACCATCGTTTTTGACTCGTCATTATTGGTGAGAGAGGAAGCCTAAAAAATGAGCTCCATCTATAATTAGGCCAAAGATATACGCTTCCCACTCCCCAACCCTCAAGCGTGTGAAGAAGTTGAAGTCAGTGAAAAAAAAGCGGTGGCTGTGGAAAGACTAGATAGATTGCTTGAACAGGAATACACAGTAGCCGAAAAGGGAAAGAGTATGCCATTTAGCCCGACAAGTTTCCTGAAAATTACTCCCATTCTGTTAGGGTGCTCGTGTGGATGATAATCTTATCACTTTTATGAACTTTTATTTATTTATTTATTTATTTGTAGCTTGATAAATTCAAAGTAAATCATCCATTTTACTTTCGCAGTACTTAAGTATCCAGGTTTAAGTACCAAGCCAAAAAGGTTTGGTCCTTCTCCAGCGCCTCATTGCCTCCATGTGTACGATATATATATATATATAGTAAGATGAAGCATTAAATAATCCCACTAAGCAGGGTAAGTGAAAAAGATAAATCGAGTCCCAGAGAGAGAGAGATGAGAGATCCAGCTGATCAGCGGCACAACATACGAGGACATAAACAATGCTTACCCACTTGCAAAATCAGCAACCCTGCAAACGAGCTGGAATGGCATTGCGAGAGAGAGAGAGAGAGAGAGAGAGAGAGAGAGCAAGAAGAATCGATGAAACTCAGGATGGATAGCGCCGCTGGCGATCAAAGACCCATGATTATCCTTGGCGCTATCCCTCCTGAGCTTAACAGATTCATCCATACTTTTACACCAAAAACCAGCTTAGTTTCTTAGTTTCCGAAGTGGCCCAAATCTAAGCCGCCTGGAGTAAGTAGCAAGGGGTTGATATTTGTGAATGAGTTGGGTAAAAAGTTACGAGAGGGGCAGCTGTATTTATAGCAGCTGAGAAGAGATCATGGGGGATATGCAAACATACGCCACCTCTTCCGTCAACCCTTGGAAACTTGAGGGAAGTCTTTGACTAATTAGTAGTACCCTCCCTCCTTGATAAATCACAAACGTGCGTTTATGTGAAGTTAAAAAAAAAAAAAACAAAGAAAAGAAAAAGACTTTCTTTTTTTCATGCTCTGTCTAGTTGTCTTACTTTTACCTCTCTCTTTTTCTGGTCGACATTAATTATTTTGTATTTTGTGGGGCTGCCGACTACGGTACGAGTAGAAATCAAGGTATGCTGGCATGGTAAGGTTTTTCTCCCAAAAACAATGCTTTCTTTAAGATTATATGCCGATGCTACTAGTGCTTCATGGCTAATTTTCTCTCTCTTTCTGTTGAAAACTACCCCCAATTGTTTCTTCGCTTCATGATTGCTTCAGCTTTTAATTAATCTTCTGCTTAATGATGACAATCCTACACAATATAGTGTTAAGTGTGAACCACTCACATTTTCAATTGGTATAACACTAGAGTGAGGAATTATGTGGCATGCTTAGCACAATCAATCGACTAATGTAATTATCAAAGTCAACCTTTTATTAGCGTTTTGAATCTTTTATTCACTTTTTTTCATTTCACTCTTTCTCTTGTTTTTTTTTTCTTTTTCTTTTTCTTTTTTAGTTGAATTAAAAAGAAAATATTTTTTTATAAATGATGTCAAACCACAAATTTTATACTCAAAGTTTAAATTTAATAACTACTAAATTATGCTCAATAGTTCTACTTTCTCATTTTCCTTCCTTGCTAATTGTTACGCTTACAAAATAATTGTAAAATAAGTTTTAATAATAAATAAATAAGACATAAAGTTAGTGTACAATTTTTCTTACATAAATAAATTAAAAACATAGCCCATGTAAAGGTAGATTAAAAAAAAAATTAATTGAAGTCTCGTGGTTGGGAAATAAAGTATTTCTTATTTTCTGGTTTGAACGAAAGAATAGAAAATTGATTTTTTTTTCTTTTTTCTTTTATGTGTTTTTGGCTGATATAGTTAACATAGATAATTAGAAGAAAAAAAAAACATTTAAAAGCCACTACTTTTAGATTAGCATAATTTTAATTTTTTGAGCGAATCACCTCATATAATCTGTTATCGAAATGCAACATCGGTCGCTGATATGAGAAGTGTATGCCCGCGAGGTAACAAGGACAATCCCCTACAATAGGTTTTTTCTGTGCGGAATCCCCTACAGCAGTTACAAATTGATACACGGGGACCGAGTATTTTCTAACTTATTATATGGTGCCATCCCTAATTCCTCGTGGCACACGAGACGAGGTGGCCAAAATGAGATTGTCTTCACCGAACCACGACCCAAACCCATCATTCGAATATAAGCTTTTCACATCATATTAATGTCTTCACAATCATAACCGGATGTCCCCCCCCCCTCTTTTCTCAAATTGTTGATCACTGCCATCCCAGTAATGGAAAATATGTGATAATGACTCAATTAAATTCGTGGGACCAACATATTCGCATATGTTAAATTCAACGTCACTAAAAGTACCCTTTCCTAATTGTTAGGTGTCTGCCTACCAATTTTTATCATTGACTCGGGTTGGTCTTTTCTCTATGATAATTACATTGACCAAACAAGGGCCTCGATGAACCGCTTATTATCTCCATCAGTTAGAGGTCCCCATCAAAAACTATCCTGAATTATTTTTTTTTCTTACCATTTTAAGATTATAGTCGCGCATTGCTTATCATTTATTATTTATTTATTTATTTATTTATTGTCTAGTTGAATTGGGAATGAGAAAATAACCATAAGTGAGATGTAAGTTTAAATTCTAAATCTCGCTTAAAAATTTTGTATACTTAAACGACGCTAAATAGTCTCTGCTCTGCAAGTCACGTTGGTTCCATAGACTTGTATTAAACACATCATGTGAAAACCCGACTCATTAACTATTCCAAGCATTGGCCCATATTACTTGCCTCTTCTGGAGGATGTCATCGTATGGTTTTCAAAAGTTTTAACTTTCTTCAACAAATAGTTAAATGTTTCTTTTAGGCCAAAGATCTGGACCCTGCTCGTTTATAAGAAATATGAGGTGAGGTGAGGTGAACTGTACCTGAGTTCCCACAGGGATTAAGTTTTTTATACTCCAAATTCAATCTTGGGAAAAAGGCAAAGAATGAACGAAGTGCTTGTATCGGGAGAGTTACTGAAAGGAGTAAATTCGAGAGTAAAATGAGGAAATGAGGGAAACGAATTAATGATGGCCTTTAGTGTCTATTAATTATATACCGTAAAAATTTATAGAAAAAATAACTCTAAGACATCGATCTAAATTAATAAACTACGTGCCCTTCTTAACTTATTGATTAAAATTTCACTTCCCCAAATTAGGCCGTAAAAAGATAACTTTATAAATTCTCGTGTCTTGACATAGATAACAATGTTTACCTTTACCGGATAGAATGGTATGTAAAATTAGTTGACGACAGTATCAAATTTAAAAAAAAAAAATTATGGAAAGAGTACGATCGTATTTCCATATGCAACGAACAAAAATTGCAAATGCAGGTCAATATTTGACGCTAATTGCAAAACAAGATCGTGGCTACGATCCGTTTCGCCAAGTGTTGCCTATTGAAAACTGCTGCCATCATCACTACGGCCTATGTAGCCCTCTGCCACGGCCACTAGTTTTGCCATTAGCATCACAATTAACAAAGCAACCCTGCAGACATGGCGCCCCCGCATTCTTTTTTAAGTTCGACGTGACAACACGCCTCATACATCTATGGCGATCAAGGAAATATATTTCCGATTTTACTTTACATTAGATTTGCAGAGACATTCAATCTGACAATCCCAGCTGCCACGCTCCGCTTTCACACCTCCGTGAACGAATCTAAAGCTGTCCTTTGAAAACTCACGAACCAAAATTAAATGTTTGACGATAACACGTTACTTTCTTGAAACGTTTCACCGTGTAAAATGCAACAAAACCCTGTAGGGTAACATCCGCGGCCGTTTCAAAATGGCTACAAAATACTCCACTTACTGGCCATCGTTAGAAATATCTGGATCAGGAACGGATTGAGACGGCATGAAATCGGAACGCTATTTATGGAAATATCCCAAATACTGTCAAACTCGCCCCTGTTTCTGATACTCAAAACAAAACATTTCACTGACTTAAAAGGGTGCCTTGGAAATTGCACCTTTGTTCAATTTTTATCCTTCCCAGGTCCCTCTCCATGACATTACGTCAGGGTCGTCCCCCCTACCTTAACCCACGGAGGGAGAGAGAGGGGAGAGGCCCGAGAAAGTGACCTGCATTTCCAGACGCTCCTCGCGATTGCCAATATACTTTCTAGTTTCTATCCCCAAAATACCCATCTGGATTACGGGCTGATTATCTTCACCGGCGATTAACTGGCCTTTTTTTTTTTTTTTAATGTGCTAAAAAAGAATTAACATTTTTTAACACAAGTTTATTTAACTTGAGCTATGATCAAGAACTCCAATTTTTAAACTTAAGATCTTAAATATTTGAACTTTTATGAATCAAAGTATGAAGAAGCACATGAGATACTAGTAAATTATTATTATTACTTAACTCATATGCAGCAAACCTGTAAATAGACAACAATAAGAGATATCGATATGCAAAAATAACAACAACAGGGAAATTAATGGACTGGTCCAAGTGAGGGCACATGAGTGCAACAGTCGTCTTCCTTGAAAATAATATCTCGACAAGTCGATCCATCACGTTTTCGGGTTAGATAATTTTTGACGCCAATTGCCATAGTCTGCGTGTAGCTGTAAATGGTCTGGTGAGTTTTGCAGGGTTTTGAGCACCACATGGTCATGACTGCTGGGGCATGTGTCAGAGGATTCCTAATCCTGGCTTGGATTCGAGACTGTCACGTTCGCTCTCAAATCATTCAATTTGCGGAGAAGTTATTAAGTACAGCGCTCGTTTACAAATTACGTTATAAGTTTCAAGGAATCGAGATTACCGTGGCACAGATTTCCCGAGATATGAGCTAAAAATATCTCGCGGCAAAACCCAAATCGTCGGCAAAATGGTTTGGTAGGAAAAACTGATCAAAAAATTCAACGTAATGATGTTATCATAGTTTGATGCATTCGCCTTTTCAACATTCAAGATTATGTCACGTAATCTCGCCGTTCTTGTGCTGATTAGTTTTTCCTTGGAATACTAGCCTGGAAAATCTTGTCCATACCTTTTGAAACCCTTTTCGTGACTGAAAAGTTCCATGAACGTGTGCCTTTGCAAAGTTTTCAGTTGGACCTTATAAAAGATAAACTGAAGCACAGGCATATGTTATGTTAAGTTACACAAGCACATGTTCAACATCCATTATTCGACTTTATAAAGATCAGACGTTAGTTGTTTATTACACTATCTTTCACTACCACACAATATGGATTCTCCTTTCCTAAGAAACTATAATTATTAATCTTACAATGGCAGTGGTCGCGTCAAAACAAGGAAAATCACACTTGCGCGGTTATGTCGAGAGACGAGTTCCACTCGCCTTTGAGACGGCCGGACCCACCATATTGGAGAAGGTTGGGACTGTTGTGGTTGTGGGACCTTAAAAATATTTATTACATTTAGTTCACTGTTCTTTTGATTTTTTTAAAATGTAATTATTTTTTTGATATTTATAATTACACACAAATAAATTAATCGCGAAATATAACTACTATTCACAGCTGCTCTTCTCTGAAAGAAGGACGACAATTTGTTCCCACGAAAACCGCACACAAAAGGTTAAAAAAAAAACAAAAAAAAGCGAGTGAAGCCCCTGCAGAGTCAAAAAGTCAAAACGGGGATCTGGAAACGTATCATGCCGCTGCACAAATGTGCGTCATCACAGCTATGGTGGGCCCGCCGACCCGACATATCATTCGTTTTTTTTTAATTTCAATCTTACCCCATAACGGGTAATGTACCAAACGCCAGAACCGGATCAGGCCCCCCCCTCTCTTCCAAGTCCTCATTTTGACGGGCCATGCGATTGCAATGATATACCTACTGGCTACTGAAATGGGTTTTAATGAGATATGAAATTTGATCACGATTTTTTTTTTTTTTTTATAACGAAAGATGAAATTTGAAACTCAAACACTCAGATTATAACTTCCACTTATCCTTTCCGCCGTTAATCTTTTGGTTTTTCCATCACCGTTTTGCGTCAAAAGCATCCAATAATTGCTGCCGAGTAACATTTAGCCAAATTTATCAAAGAATTTAGGGTCTTGCTAGTTTAAGAAAACCTGATCTCATTAATCTTCGAAGAAGAAAAATGACACAAAATTTTCCATGATCGGAACTGTAATAAGAGAAGCTTGAAGACAGGAGGCTATGACGATTATCATCGAGTCACCCCAGCTAAGCCCTTAATTGGTAATAGCGAATGGTGTACGTTCGGCGAACCAATTTCTTCCCTCAAGAACCGCATTTAGCTGAACATGTCTTAAAAAAATCCGGGTGCGTGTAAGGTATGTTGATTACGATGGCGTACTTTTATTTATTTATTTATTTACTTAATTATTAATTATTATTATTATTATTATCTTTGGAAAGGGAAATTTTCCAACTTAACGTTTAAGACACGCAGTGGGCTATTGGCCCTAATAATGGGTTTCTTCGTGTAAAATGAAATTGATGAATAAAAAGTTTGCGGCTTTTATTGATATTTAATTTGTTGTCACTCGTTTTGGGGTTACAAGTTTGAAGAAATCGGGAGACGTGGAATGACTTTCATTCATAATTAACAGCTGGTCTGCTATTAGATCTCATCAATTATTCCGACGAGTGTTCGCTAAATCCGCACGAATGTGGAGGATTGAGGGAGCCTACGACACGCCAGATTTCGATGGCATGGATCAAGATCTAAATTGGGCAGGTTTGCTCCTGGGAACATTCTGGATACTAGTCATGTCAGTCGACTAGTCTCGGTTATGTCCGGTAGAAGCTAATGCAATCGCATCTTTGCTTGCTTGAAGGAATGCTCTTAACGCTTGTTTGGGAGAGCGAAAAGAGTAAGAAGATAGGAGAAAAATAAAAGGAATTAATTTGGTATTTTGCAATTTTCTGGAGAATTACATCTTAGAAGTTTAAGAGTATATTTATTTATTTATTTTGAAAGACCCAAGTTAAAAAAGAACTTGTAATCTCTATAAGAAAAAGAGTACCTCCCTTACATAGCTTATAGCCAAATATGCTTTTTGAGAGAAAAGATTTAAAAAAGAAGGATGAAAAATAAGAGAAGAATTTTTGAAAGTAATATGTTTTTTGTTTATAAACTTATTATTTCATTCATAATCATTTATTTTGAATTAAAGATCGATGGACATTAGAGTAATTTCTTAATTTTCTTAAAATTTCCCCCCCCGTTCTCTTTCTATATTATAAAAGAGTTATTTTTTTTTTCATTCTGCATTCTCAATGGCAAACATACATATATTAAGCTAATAAGTTGGAAATTAGAAAAATTACAACAAAAACAAGGGGCAATAATCCTTGCCCTTTTGGCTCGCGTTTTTAGTATAATTAATTAAAACATTTTTATTGAAACCTTTTAACTCTATTTTGAGTTATAATGGCTCTCTTCTATTTCTTCTAACCCAAAAAACCCCTATCCTTCCCCCTCATAGGCCCATTACACTTCGGGAGGAACAAAATGCGGCGCGCAAAATTTCACAATGCCCGTGTTTAATCCATTCGAAAAAATAAAATAATATAAAAAAAAAGGTTGCTTTGGGTTATCAAAGGAAGCCCATACTGGCCTCGGTGAACTAGCGGCGACTTAACCAATTTCAAATATGGACTGGAGCAACGCTGAGAGGAAAGTCCATTTGATCTCTAACCAAAAATACGAGTCCCAGGTGTCCCATCACTTTTGGAACCATTACGTTACATTCACCAACGCCGTGCTGGTTCATATTCGTCTACGAGCCCAAATTAAATAAAAAAAGAACGGAAGGTCGAAGTCCGTTTTGTAAATTGAGCTACATTTCCATTAGCTTTTCTCTACATTCTAAGTTCTTGGTTTGTAAAGCCAAAAAAAGAAAAAAAAAATCTAGGTTTTGTTCTTTCTATCGTATAAATCGCTGCCGATTGAGTGGTAGATTTTATTTATTCTTCAAAATTATGAAAATGAGAAAGAGTTGTTTCAATACTAACTCGAAAAATTATACATTGAAATAGGCGATTAGGTTTCACCCAAATTATATTGGTTCATATAGCAGGATACAAAACCCTAAAATGCATCAAAATTAAAATTATCCAGGCTATCCGAATGTTTAATATTTATAACTAAAATCTCTATTAGGATTAAAGTGTATAGATTCATTTATGTTACAATAATGAGTTTACTACAATTTTCTCCAAAAGTCCATCTTTTTTGACTTTTGACACCTATACCAATCGTTCCCGTTGGAGATTGAACTTCTGGGATGATTTCCTTCCTTCTACACACTGTCTTCCTTTTAAGGAGCACAGCCTGGAATTTCACTGTCCCAAGAAGTACAACTTTTGCATGGAGCCTATCCGTATTACTAGCAACTGTACGGTAAGACGAGCCACGAAGACCAATGGCCAAAAGAGAGAGGAAACCGCCGTCGCAGCAATTGATGGAAATCAAATCTCAGTGAATTATTGTAAAGTAATTTCGGCTCCAATAGTTCAAGAACGTTCCAAACTTCCAAAGAATAAATGTCTTAAAGGTGATGCTTTCCTGGCATGCACAGTTTCTGTCCTTTGGCTGCAAACAATTGTCGAACCATATAGACACAGAGACAAAAAAAAAAAACACACACACACACACAAATGTTCGGGGCATGTCTTGCTTATTGTCTCTTTTGATTCCCATCCTATTAGTATATAGGTCTCTCCAGCAACCGATGACAGGTGAGAAAGTGAAAATAACTAAAAGGCAAGAAAATATGGCTGATGAGAGAAAAAGGGCAGTGAGAGGATGCATCCACACTAGCAGAGGGCCTTGGGTCGTTCACAAGGATAGGAAAGACAAGGGCTACTATCGCCAACTATCGGCACCCCACAAAGAGGGTGCACCACAACAGTAAGAAAAGGGAGCGAAAACGTCGAGCGATGCATTGGAGGATTTTTGCCGGGCTTCTCATGCATGGAAACTACAATCATACCAAGCATGCTGACAGCGATGACTTACTCAAGGCACTTTGTGAGGAGGCCGAAAGGCATGTTGAAGAGGGTGGCACCATCCGCAGGAAGGTGAAAGAATATATAATTGTTCCTTTCTTAGTTCATTTCTGCATTTCAGTAGGGCGCGTAATTTATGGCGGATTTCGATATAATGACTAGGGTTTTTATCTTTCTGTTGTGCTTTCACTTTGTGTGGTTATGTTCATTAATAATTTGTGAAGTTTATGAAAATTTATGAAGTTTCATGATTTTTGTTACGTTTCATTTTGTGTTTTGGATGCTGTAATGGTAGTCCGTAATGAGCGAAGATAACATGGCCAACACAAGCTTCTATGATGGACACAGCAGATGATGACGATGAATATCGTAGATGCACTAATCAGATGGATTCTCGTGTTGGAGCTTGCCCGTTGAGCACTAGTCTACAATTTGGAGATTGGCAAGCGTTAGAAGTTGTTAATCTTCAATTTTCACTTTCTTTACCATGTTAATTCTTATTCAGCATATTGTAACTAGGTGAATGATGTTTTAGTCATCAGCATACTATAATTTGTAAGGAAAAGAAAAAGTTACAAACCAAGAAGTACAATGTTATTTTCTGCAAGTCGTGAAGCACAATGTCATTGAAAGTAAAGGCAAAGTTATTTATCCTCGCACTTAATCTTGTACAAAATTTATTCTTTTTTTTTAATTTTATTATAATTATTGCAAAATTCATCCTTCTTATGTAAATCAACACGCAAATAGCCTTGTATTATTAGGTGTTTATAATTCCTCTTTGAAAAAAAAAAAAAAAGATTATCGTTTATGTTAAGAAAAAATAACGATTCTTTGATAGTACGCGTGCAAATGCGTGCACTGTCTAATCCATTAGATAGAATAACCATAATGCTCATTAAATTAAGGAGCGAGAGGATACATTAAGAAAGGATGAGACAGTAATCGCCTACTTCACGGCATAAAAAGAACGGGGTGCCCAACATTAGCCAAGTTTAATTAGTTGTTTAGTTAGTAATGGTTATATTACTTCGAATGTACAGAGATTTTTTTTTTTTTTTAAATAAAAAGGTTTTGTTACTTTGATTTTGTAAAAGTAAGAATTCCTGAATAGGACAGTATTTTACTTTTGGTCCGTTCCTGTCGCCGCGAAATAGTAATCTACCCTTATTTTGTTTGCTAATTAATACCAAACTTGGGTTTATTAGCTCTACATTAACGCTATACCTTTTCTGGGGCTAAATGCAGAACTGCCCAAATGGCTCCTTTTTGGTGTTTTTATCTCCAAAAGGAAGGAATGGAGTTCCAGCAGTCGTCTTCGCTATTAAGCTTTTAGTGCACATAAACTCTGTTTTGATTCTTTTACTATTGTTATGCAGAACCACAGAGGTTATCTCATACGTATATTTGCTTCTACAAAAATTGAAATAGGAATTCATTCCGTACATCAGGTACACCGAGCATGCACCAATGTATGCAATCAGAGTAACTCTTCGAGTTCGACAATTGTTCAGGGCTCAATGTTCACCCAGAAGTTAGGGAAGATGGAAGGGTGCCATTCTTTACAATTCTCTGATGGCTGATTGATATTCAGAAAAGAAAACTTGGAACCCAACCTGCTGAATACCCTCTATACCATGGCCATGGAGGGCAAGTCAGAGCCACTTCTCCAATATCCCAGTCGAGGGGGAACTTCTCATTATTGCAATTTCTTTCACTCCCAGGTTCCCACTCTCGGTTCCTGAAGCGTGAACAGAAAATTGTTCAAGACAACGGAGAAGCAGGTTCTCAATAACACAGTAATAGATAAAGAGCTAAGCTTCTAGGGCCTAGACAGCAAGAAGCAACATTGCATCTAGGGCATGCTAAGAAGGTGGAAGATCCCGAGCGGCACAAGTAACAAATATGTTGCTTCTGCTTTCAATTTGGTTTTCTTTTATCATGTAAATGAGAAGCAGGTGTCCTGATTAGTTGTCTATATGTGGACAACAATTCTAAGTACACATCGAAATGTATAAAATGGATCAGTGTAAACAACTCAGATCCTCGTTCAAATTGGAAGATAATATTATGCCATCCCTTGTTTTTGAAAAAGTCAACCGATGACTGAATGCCAATGATAGAGTACAATGGCTGGAGCTAATAAAGAATGGGTGTCGCCAACAAGAATAAAATATTTGATAAACTCTCTCGTAATCGGAAGCAGAAATCCGTTCTCAAGCAATCATGATTCAAGACTAATTACGAATCTATAGCAAACCCAAATTGCATTATCAAAGTGCTAAATCAATTTAAGAATCCACGAGCTAATCCGAAATGAATGCTACGCTACTATGATCTATTGAGAGGTGTGGCGTGTATAAATGCGTACTGATGTATAAATCTCAGGGTCACGAAGCAAGTAAAGCATCTGCAACATAGACGGTTTTCCATATTAAGCAATTGAAGATGCAAGAAGACAAGGTTCATACTCAACACCGATGTGTTGGTGACATGGTAACTAAGAAGGCCCGCTTCTTGTGGGGATCAACATTTGAAGCTACAGAGTCTGCCCAGGTCCCCATGGCCAACTCCATCCCTCCAAACCATCAAATTCTACACAGTACTGAGTGGCTATCAAGATTTGGTTTTATGTGTGTTAAGGAGGTTTCCTTACAGACAGCGGCATCTTGATCTGGGTCTTCATGGATTTGTCGAATGCTACTTTCGTTGAAGAAGATCAAGCACAGATAAAGACAACAAAGACGAACGCTAATAACAGGAAATGGGTTCTCTCTGTAAATCCAAAGAGCAGTAGTAGCTCACGTGTTTGGATTCTTGAAAACAAAAAATCGTTTGATGAGTCGGGTACCCGTATCGAGGGCCAACCCAGTTGAATACTGGGCGGCTGTTCTGGGCCGGGGAATTACGGGCCACGGGCTTTTTAAATAGCGTGGTTTTTGGTAGATGAAAACGGTATTTTGTCACGTGATCGGGGTCTGGGATCTTTGTTGGTTTGTTAGTATGGTTTAGTTGGTAGGCGAGGCGACGGAGTCTCTTTTATGTCCCCCCCCCCAAAAAAAAGAGATTTGTTTAATCACCATACTTGACGTGGCATTAGCTTAAGGAAATTATTTTGTCTAGGAGAGAAATACTTTGGAAATACATTGTTATATTAATGTGCGTGACATGTGGGCATTTTGTCAAAGCCTAGTTCTTGTCCTGGGGATGGTAGCACGAGAGTCAGAAACTTTCTAGTTTATGGATAACTTGCAAGCCAAACAGAACAACTCCCTGAAAATTTGAGATGAGATGGAAGGACGACCAGATATTGTTGGGGTTTTGTTTTCCACAAACAAGCGAACAAAAAACAACCGAACTTGAAAAGGAAACAATTTATTATTTTGAAATTACACTTACTGTATTAGGAGTCGTCAAAAGATTGATAATGTAGCCATAAAGAAGTAAAATGCGGACATCAAGCTGACTGGCACTCGAGGGACGCACCAATGTAGACAATCTGCGTAAATACTTGGGCGGGATTTTGTTCTTCGGTCAAGTGTTCTCATTTCTTTCTATGGACTTTTCTCTTCTGACTAATGGCCAAATATAAAATTTAAAAATAAGATATAAAATCTGAATTTCAGGTTTCAAATCTCGAAAACTGAATAGTTTTTATCATTTGTACATTCAATCCCCTTGACTTCAAATCACCGGGCACATTCTCAACTACACGTGCTATTTGTGGACATGATGCCCTTGCCTTGTAGCCCTCTGTGGATATTGTTTCCGTTTCACCGTAGAAATTTTGAACAATGGCCCCATCCCCTCTCCAGCACTGCAACGTCAATTGTCTATAATCCGAAATCATGGCCTATATTGGAGAATCTTAAACGAAACAGGTGAGTGTGATAGACCTATAATTTCTGTTCATAAACTTGTCTTTTCTTTCGACAAGTTGGTGCCAACCAATGTGCCCGTGTCCGCAAGGCCATCTCACATGCCCCAGACATCTTTGTAAATTCCATCTAGGTTTTTATAGTTTCCCAGTCCCTACCTAACCAATTGACAAATTCATATTGCAATTTAGAAAAACAACGTACATTACGCAGAATCGCGTGTCAGCAAAAAACAAGGAAGTTTCTTATAATAAATCGGGGGAGAGAGAGACAAAATCCAGTTGACTTTTTTTTGTGGTAAAAAAAAAAAAAAAAAGGAACTTTACTTGCAATTGCAAAACGTTCGTTTTTGACCGCCTCCACCAGAGATAGCTATTGGAAACGAGAAAGTCTGCGATACCACAATGCCTAGCGTGCTTTTCAATGGCCTGATCTACACGGTGCGATTAGCAACACAGTGGTCTACTAGATCTTCCGAGTTTGATTGTACCGGCAATGGAGCCCATTAGAGCCCAATCGACGCATTGTATTCCTCGATTTAACGGACGTTACAGACTCGAGAATATAAAGCCATGATGGTAAGAAGAGAAAAGATTCGACATGCGAAGGGAAAAAAACATAAGAGATATAGAGACTAAAACTGCAGCCGAGCATGCCCAGGTTGCCAATGCTGTCATTAGTACCATCAGCGGGTGAAAACATCAAAATAATGTATACAAAGGTTAGATGCATACATCACTTGCGAAGATATAAATCCAAGGAAAGAGCTGTGATGTTTATTGAGCTATTGGATGCTTGGTTCAGCTCTGGAGCTTATTTTGGAATGTACATGCTGTTTAACCTAATCCCTCCCCGAGATTTGTTTGTTAATTTTGTTAGTCATATGGAGGACAGTACGGTTATCAATGTGCATCTGCGTGGAAGATGTGGTCATCACAAGTTGATGATTAATTAGATCAAGTGTTTGATTGAGTAAACCCAAAAATGGTAGATATTATTAAATTAAATTAAATTATATATTATTATTATTATTATTATTGAGCCAATTTAAATTTAATTATGTCGCAGCATAGAGATCCAACCCAAATGTGCCGGACGGTAACAGTGGAGCCCTTTTGACAAAATAGACAAGTAGACACATCCGTACAAAAAAAAGTTTATTCTCCATTAGCAACAGCACTATTCATAAATCTTTTCCAAAGAACTTACTCGGCCAAGATATGGCATGCCAGTTTTCTGATTGATGTCTTGGATGATATTGATTATTTTATTTAATGAATAGAAGGCCTAGGTGGAAGAAACGCAGGAACTCAGTAGCTGCAGACAGGGAAGAAAAAAGGGGTGGCGTGAACGCATTCAAAAGTAGACAAAAAGTACAAGAGGACAATAAAAGCAGGGCCTCCCCTCGCCAACTTGCATGTCAACTTGCAAACTGTCTTATTCAAATGCTCACGAACAGAGACGTGGGGGGGTCACAAGTTGCCTTTCTTTTTTATCCAAATCGTGTAACAAATGTGCAACTTGCATCGTGTCTTTTGACATCTAGCTTGGTAGTCCAGTAATCAAGGTTGCAACTTGCCAGGCAAACTGTTTGATTCCATCCAGCAACGCAACATATTTTTAGAACTACGTGCTCCGATCCTACCCCGCGCCGGCCCGAACCGGAAATTTCTAAGTTGGACTGATCGAACACAGCAAGTCGATTTTTCCTCTTTTTTCTCTCTCTTTTTCTCTTTCAATTTGTTCAATCAGTTTTCCTTTTTTTTTTCCTGTCAATTTAGCACTCGTCGACAACGTGAGGCATACATAAGGCATCACGTTTTCTCTGAAATAATAGCCTAGAAAAGTCGTTATGACTCAACTATATTCGATCCTAAAAACATATCATTTTAAGATTATAAATAACAGTGTGGGATATGAGTTGTGAGCCCTAGAAGCCTAGAAGTAATCAGGGTCTTCTGGATGATAATACACATTCTCCGTTTCTTAAATATAAGTGTTAAATCAATATGCACTACAACAATTATAAGCTATATGTGGTTAGGGGCTATCCTCCCCCAGCAATCGCACATTTCAATACAAACACGTCGTTCAAAACAGCGGAGCAAAAAGAAATAAAAATCAAAGAACATAAAAGTTCACAAACCACTTCGAAAGCAGTGCAAACTGTGATCGTAATTAACGAGGCCAACCACAGCAGGGATCTGGTGGCTGGTATGTTCACAGTAAGGAAAAGCAGTGAGACACCAAACTTCTTCCATCTAAAAGAAATGTCAAGCCGATGGACTTCGAATTATATAATCCCATTTTACTTGCATTTTCTTATTACATTTCACTCATCCATTCGAAACTTAAATTTTATATCTGAAAAAATAAAAAAAAAAAAATTTTGCCCGGCATGTTTGGATTCGCTTTCTTGTAATCGCGAGATATAAAAGAAATTATAGATAATTATTAGGGCACAATCTACTTTGGTTTGAACTTTTAAAATCATGTCATTTTTTTATGGTAAAAATTCATGTCACTAATATCCAATGCTCTACAATTTCTGGGCTTTTATGAGAAGCCATCGAATGCAACACGAGAACGACATGAAATATTCATGAAACAAAGAATACATATATTTCACGAGAAAAGTCATTAAAGAAGAACAAGACAATAATTGATAACTAAACAACGATGATATTACGAGAAATTTGGCGGTCGAAAGTTTCATTGGCAAACCCACGCTCGATACTCACGAAAACGACGGCGTATGACCCCCCCTCTCTTTTCTCCTTTTTTTTTTTTTTTAACCCCTGACGCTCAATTTATTTATGACATAAAGTATCACTCACGACGATGATTTATCGAGCCTGGCGGAGTTCTCGGTGATCTGAGCGAGAGACTTGAGGTTGCACCGGACGATAGTGTCGGCGAACACGCAGGTGTCCTCTTTGGTGTTGCCCGGGGGGATATCGACGACGTATGACTCGACTGCCACGGTGCCGGTGCCCAGTGGGGAAGGGTGGAGAGTAGTGACGGACCTGTAGTTGGCGAGACGGTGGTCCCCACCCACCACGCTGAAGCTGATGACGTGATGCTCATCGTCGAGGATCTCGAGGCGTTCCGTGCTGTTTGCAGCTGGGATCCCGGAGATGACCTGGACCTCGCGGAGGGTGCCCACTTTTCCGTTCCCTTCGATGACGTGGCAGCTCTTAACGAAGTGCTTGTACGCCTGAGGGTTATCGAATCGGCGAACCACAGACCAAACGGTGGAGATTGGGGCGGCGATCTGCTGTACCACGGCGGAGGAACACTGGTTGTGGCCCACGGCGTGGAGATGATAGCGGTCCACGGAGTCAGGCACCTGGGTCGCACAGGATGGAGGGGACCATTGCATCTGTTGGCATGCCGTCACCGTGTTGTTCAAGGCGGTCCCAGTTGCGTTACTGTTGATCCGATGGAGTAGAAGGGTTGATTTTGGAGAACCAGAAGGCATTTCGTTGGTAGGTATGTTTTATAAACGCTTTTGTTTTTTTGTTTTTAATTTGAAGAGATGGGATTTGAGTTTTGCTTCGGGATATAACAGCTTTTTGGCTATGCGTAGATTAGAATAAGAAGAAGAAGAAGAAGAAGGTCGGAGATGGGGATAGTTACCTTCGAATGCTATACAACGTACAGAGAAAGGCTGTGCGGCCTGTTGGTGGGTGGTTGCGATTTCGCTCCAGGACCAGAGAGAGAAGAAGGCTTTATGAAAGTTCATGTGGCGGGTAGCAAAATGCTGCCTAGTTGCTCCTCCTCAAGTTACCAAAGTAACCTCGTCTGCGTAAATTACCTGGTTAACCCGAAATACACGCGAAATAATAGCTATCGGGAAATTTTGCGTGATGCCATCCGCAAAAGCATCAATATTCTCATTATTTGTACAATACGCAATGTCGTTTTGGTATTAATTCTACACCCGATTAGCCATACTCTCACTATCAAACAAACTGTTGGGGGATAAAATGATAAATTAGAGTAATATATCAAATAGAAATTTATGTTGTATGTACGTAAAACCGTGTGATTCGAATGGTTCATTTTGCCACGATGAGTGCCACAAGAGATTCCAAGTTATTTATGAAAGTTAACCACTATTATTAAAATGTTCCAAATTGCTAATTGGCTTGCGTGAGATAAGTAGGTTATTTACCGAATAGAAGTTACTTGTTTCGTTTTTAATTAATTGCAGTATTAATAAATATAAAATTATTTTTTAACAATTAATATTAAAATTAATGAAGAGATAACGAAAAGAACTAAATTTTAATAAATTAAAAAAATCAAATTACTATCGATTATCGCATTAATTAGTCGGGCGATACAGTCATTCAGGGCATTTCATCCGCTGAATATTTTGTGGGTATTAATAGTTGTTGACCCTGTGTGGGCCTTGGAGCGAAAAATATTCTGTTGATGTCATGTCGAGGGCACAATATCAAAAGCTACGGCGGCAATTATAGGCATTAAGCTCCCGCGCCGAATTTTCCTTGTGGCCAGAGGGAATTGGCAGCTCTGTAAATTCGGAGCAAGCATAGGGTCCATATAGCCCAAATACGATCAAATAGACCGAGCAAATGGACGGTCAGTTTGCCAGAGAGGCGCAAGCCGAAGGATAAGGACCCAGGTCCAGATTGCGAAGACAAATTTAAGGAAAACACAGCCAACTATTTATTCTCTTGTCACTAGTTGAGTTTAATAATAACCCATGATTTGTTAAACGAAAAAAGAAGAGAAAAAAATAAAAGAAAAAGAAAAAAGCCCATGTCCTGCCAAGTGGACAGTGTTTGTTCCATGAATTGTCTACAAGTTCTGGCCCTTTTATCGCGACACTCTTGTCTATTGTCTTGCTCTCTGACGCTAGCAGAACCAAATTTTGGACTATATTTTGTACCCTTTTCCTGTAAGAACTTGAAGGTATTCTTGGCCCCTTTAGCTCATGATCCACAGGTACGATATGTGCCAGTGGTCTGGCACACAATGCCCAGGTCCTGGGACTAGATGGATCACTGTTGCTGTACTGGCGATATGGACCTTCGTAGTGCCATCAGATTTTTCTTACACTTGTAAATTCTTCAGCATACTAATTTTATTTATTATATAATACAAATTTAGTATAATTTTTAATAAAATCATGAGATATTTTTTATTTTTTATTTTATTGACACTTTTTTTAATTATAAAATTCATTGAATGTGAGTTCTATATAGTTTTTTATTTTTATAAATTTTACATTTTTTAAAAAATTATAATTTTAGACTTAAAAAATATAATTTTAAATTTTTAATAACTAAAAAATTTTTACACAACACCTAATCACTTTGTTTAAGAGGTAAATCTAAAATTAACATACATATCTTTTATTCTGAAGAAAAAAATAAATATAAAAATAATAACATTCTTAAAATAAATTAAATGATTTTAATAATATATAAAAATATTTTATATTATATTAATATTTTATATATAATGCAAAATATATTTTATACGGTATAAAAAGTTTTTATATTTCTTAGACTTCACATCTTTTCTGTCCAGCTAGTCTAGTTTAAAATAAAAAAAGAAAAAAGAAAAAAAAATCTCCATGGTTCGATGCACAATTGATGTAGACCTGTACGATCGATTATTTCGTAATTATTGCGACAAATGTACTCAACGCCGTCGTATCCCAAACCGTTGCTGGAAATTCATATGATGACGTGGCAGTCTTTAAACGGTCAATTGACCCGATAATGCGTACGGTCAAAGAGAAGGAGAGACCCCCCCTCTCTCTCTCTCTCTCTCTCTCTCTCTCTCTCTCTGTATGTTGCATTGGGAGAGAAGATTCTATGCTCTGATCTCTTTCGGTAATAGAAGAGGGCTCGATCAGGAGGCAGAAAATAAGCATATTGCTCTCTTAATCGAGACCAGGGAGAGACAGAGAGAGTAGAGCTAAACGAATCAATGGATCAGCTATTGAACAAGGCTGGCTCCTATTGGGTGGGCAAGAAGGCTAACAAGGAGCTCAATTCCGTTGGCGATGATATTAATGTACGTTTCGCTCTGTGTCTTCTTCTTCGTCTTCAATTCCAATTATTCCCTTAAAGTCATATTCTTTGTTTTGGTTCGTAAGCACGACTCGTCATTATTCCGTGTCTGCTGCTGTAGAATTGTCCATTGGGCCGTATTAATTTTGAGAATAATCATAGATTCATGGTAATTTGATGCGATTTTCATTTGCATAAACGAGCTGCTGTGTGTGGCTGTTCCAATGGTCTTATACGTGGGCCATAGGGAGGCACACGAATTTCTGACCGTTTTTTCCTTTACGTGATTTATAACATTGGATTTTAGTTTTGTAATTATAACTTGGTGAGTAGGAGAAGGAAAAGCTGATACCGTGTTCTGTCATATTTGGCCCATCTCTGCGTCCAGTGAAGCTGTGAAATGCTTTAGTTTATGCTATTGCTACATGTGAATTGCGCATGCAAATGGATGCGTTCTCTCCTCTCTGTCCACGCGTTCTGTTAATTTTCCCTCATTTTAAACGCATTCGTTATGCTTACAACGTTCCATGTTCAATCAGTCCCTGTCGTCGAGTATTGAGGGAGGAACCAAATGGTTGGTCAACAAAATTAAAGGTCAGTTCACTTCTTTGCTTCCTTCATTTGTTCTCTGGTTTTAGTTCCCTGCAATCTTCAATTTGTAGCCAAACAATAATTGTTCCACCAAGTTTTTTTAATGACCTTAATTTGAAACAGTAATTCGGTTTCCTACTGCTTGGGGTGACATTAATTGTTTTGGGGATTTTGAAAAATTCTCTCTTTGGGACCTTGAAGATACATTGCATTATACGCATGAGATTAGACTACAAAACACAAGATGAAATATTTGTATTCTGGTTCTCTGCCGACCCAACGTCAATGTTACTTCTTATCTTACGTCACTTATACATTCAAGGTTGCGATAAAATGCCAATTATTTTAATGCCCTGATTTGAAGGAATGGACATGCAGAGTGGCATCCCTGCAGCGTCAATATGATTTCACCAATTTGCCTTGTTAGTTATTGAATGCTTTTGTACAAAACCAAGTTTTCTGGAAGCTGAAAACCTAGATTGCTATTTTAGAGTGGAGCAGAAAATTTTATAATTTATTATTTCCGGTTTTCATATTTTATTTTCTGCATTTTCTGAGTATAAATGGTTGTGGATATTTTTAGTAGTTTGATGGGAGTTTTAACATGACTAAGTATAGAAAATTGCTAGTGTCACAGGTCAATGTACTGATTTCTTTTCTTTAAAATTTGACTGTAGTTCTTATGTAGATCCATTAATGGAAACTGTTTGGACAGGTAAAATGCAAAAGCCATTGCCAGAGCTGCTTAAGGACTACGAGTTGGCAGTAGGAATCTTCCCCCGTGATGCCACCAATTATGAGTTCAATGAAGAGACGGGAAAGCTGACAGTCTTCATTCCCTCAATCTGCGAAGTGGGCTACAAGGACTCTTCTGTCTTGCGTTTCTCAGATGTTGTGACTGGGTATTTGGAGAAGGGAAAACTAGCCGACATTGAGGGGATGAAGACAAAGGTCATGATTTGGGTGAAAGTCACCTGTATCACATCGAACGGACCCAAGCTCCATTTTACCGCTGGGATGAAGAAAACCAGGAATAGAGAGGCTTATGAGGTTCTCAGAGATGGTGTAAGTGTGGATAAGTTCTGAGGTGGTAAAAATGTTTGAGTTCAGAGATGGATAAGTGTGGATATGTGGTGAAGTTTAACTTTTTGCTTGTGTCCCAGACGGCTTAAGTGCTTTAATCTATTCCAAGCGTTCCTCTGTTTCGTTTATTTGGGCATGTAAATCACGGGACTCAGAAATTACAGAGGAGATGTTCTTGTTGATGCTGAGAGTGCTTGCTTTCAGATTATAACGAAGTAAAAATAAATAAGTAAATGCTAGCAGTAGCATTCAAAATTTGTTGTTGCGAGGGAAAGTTAGCAATTGCATTCATTGCCGTGGAAACATTCACCTCTAGTTGGGCAACCAGACGCTAGTTATGCACATAAAAGCAAGACGTGCAGTAGTCTCCACTCCCCTGTCTAACCATTGAAAAAGAAACGTCTTTGACTTTGGAGGCACCGTAACCCATTTTAGGTTCTCCTGATCCTATTGTGCGGAGGCTTTTGCACCAGAATCGAACGTTTTGAGAGGTTGCGGCAAGTCTAATCTACGTTTAGAAATGGTGAATGTTGCCCTTCTGTTCAAAGTAAGGTACCGTTATCGTGAAAGCAAAAACGTGCGTTTTGGCAAGTCTAGATGTAACAGTATTTTGCTCCCTGCCCAAATTGAATACTGCCGGATGTCACCCCTATAATGTCTGGGAAATGGTGAAGAGTATGTCAGGTATTGTCGAGACTTACGAGTTGACGTAAAAATGCAAAACGCACTGTACCAGCCGGGAATCGAACCCGGGTCTGTACCGTGGCAGGGTACTATTCTACCACTAGACCACTGGTGCTCGCTTCAATATTGTAATCCTTTAAAAAATATTTTTATTTATTTTTGAGTTTCTAATCTCCGACCTGAGAAATCATGGTTAATTTTTAAAATGGATCCACGTTCACTTGTTAAGTTTCATTCTCACGTGGGAACTAAGTATCGTTCATAAATTTCTCAGATTGAGAAAGAAATTACACAAGTAACAATCCCCAAGATACAGATCTCATTTGGGTTCGATAATTCAGAGATACAATTGAAATGGTTTTATTTAGCACTATTCCTCCAACAATTTTGCCGGCAGCTCATTTACCAGGACTTGGTTGATTAAGTCAAAAGAAGATCATTACATTTATCTTTTACTCTTTTTTATTCCTTAAGTCAAAGATGTATCCGTGGCTCTCTATATACCAAGATTACGAGCGTGCTTCTTAACTAAAAAGTCTGAAGCCCTGCAATTGCCTTTTTAAGAATTCAAATCGAGCAACCTCGTTTCTTCCCGAAACGTCCCGAATCAAATTCCATGTGATTTTCACAAAGGGAATGCTATCCGCTACCCGGATAAGCCACGAGTTCTCCACACGCCTGTAGACGTGTTCCAAATCTACTCTCCACGGTTGACTCAATCCAACGGTCCACAATAAAGCCCTTCCCCTCTAACTCTTCCATTTGTCTACATTGATCCACTGCCTCCCCCTCCCCCCCGAAGAAAAGCCACCCCGTCCTTACCGCATCATTTCCATTCTCCATTGAAGCGATTAGCCATTAGTCTCTTGCATTCTCGGTGGTCCATTCTGTGAGCAAGAATGTTACTGAAATCTGTCGCTCCTTTCTCTCTTGTTATTAAACCAGGAGATGCTGGCAGTCTTGGCCGTTCATCTTCTTCTTTCTTGGCCCCGCCGCCTTCGCTGCCAAGATGGCCGAGAACCAGCAGCCTTGTGGTTTCTGCCGCCGGAGAAACCAGCCCGGCTCTTACCGGTTTGATCTTCCGGCCATTTGAGGAGATCAAGAAAGAGGATTTTATGGTTCCCATCGCCCCTCAAGTCTCTCTTGCTCGCCAGTACTATGTGGAGGACTGTGAGGCCGCCATAAACAACCAGATCAAGTCAGTGCGCTTTCCCCTTCCTTTTCTTGTGAATCAAAGATCTGGGATTTTTTGCGATTTCTTGATCGACCCTTTGTTTCCTCTTCTGTTTACTCGTGTCACAATCACAGTGTGGAGTACAGTGCTTCGTATATATACCACGCCATGTTTGCGTATTTTGACAGGGACAATATTGCCCTCAGGGGCCTGGCCAAGTAATCATGCAATCTCGGCTTTTCTTGACTCGTTCATTTCTCAAATGGGATAACTTAGTATTTGGTCTTTTATTGTCAACTAGATTTTTTAAGGAGTCGAGTGAAGAAGAAAGAGACCATGCTGAGAAGTTCATGAAGTATCAGGTATTTCCAAGTCTTTCTTTGTTTCTTTGCAATATCCCCTGATAACCAACCTTTTTCTCTTCTGTTTTCTTTTCATATTTTGCTTTTCGATCTTTGTTTGGGAACGTATTATGAATTTTTGTGTCTAATTGTGCTCCAATTGCGGCTAGAATGTTCGTGGAGGAAGAGTGAAACTGCATCCTATTATTAATCCTCCTTCTGAGTTTGAGCACCCAGAAAAGGGAGATGCCCTGTATGGTGAGTTCGTTGGAGTTATTTTTGTTTAACCTAAGGTGGTCAGGTTTGTCTTGAAGTCGGATTATACGAATGCCTTCATAAGTGATGTGAGGTATTTCTTATTCGTATTCAACTGCAAAGTGCCGTTTAATGTTGCAGAATGACCGACGCATACCTGATATTGCAAGTGTTCATTATTAACTATGTTTTCTTTGTTGTTATCGAGTGATACACAATTATATTGGCTAATTTTATCTGTTTTTGGCTTTTAATCTTTCTTTTGTCCTGTTTAGTTTTTATTTCATATCCGGTGCCGTTTGCCTCATTCTTTGTCTTGTTCCAAACTCAAGGATGGTTTGCCAACTTCTGCCCAAGTTTTTCTTCTTTTTCATCATTAGTGTTTCCATCCTCCTGTTTGATGATGTTCCCCATTTTTAGTTAGACTCGGACAGTATTTTCACTTCCTCTTTTCCTCATTGACCACCTTTCTTCGATTATTTGTTTCAGCTATGGAAATTGCATTGTCTTTGGAGAAGCTAACAAATGAGAAATTGTTGAACTTGCACAAGGTAACGCATCTTTACATTCTGGAGTTTTGCTTGAGTTCAGCTCCTTAAAGACAGGAGTAGTTGGCACCTTTCCCACATTTTAAGCAGCTCAATGTTTTTGCTTTTAACAAGTTCTTCATGAACAACAGGTGGCAGAACAAAACTGTGATCCACAGATGCAAGACTTCATCGAGAGTGAATTTTTGGAAGAGCAGGTGAGCTCAAAAGTTTTCTTTTTCCCCTTTCCTGGATCCAATGCTGACTTTGACATGAGCAAGTTATGTGAAGGAAGAAAGTCTGAAAAAAATGCCAAAATGACATTACCCTGCAATTGAATTGTTCTATTCAAACAACCTACGACCTAATGATTGAATTATTTGAAAGATACTTGTTGCATTCTAGTTTGCCTTATTGAAGTGTTTTAATAGGTCGAATCCATTAAGAAGATTGCAGAATATGTCACCCAATTGAGGATGGTTGGAAAAGGCCATGGTAGGCACAAAATCTCCAAGTCAACTCTTTGCGATCTTTCTTATCCACTAGGCTGCTCTGTCTCTCCTCGGTATTCTTGGCCTTAATGGAAATGATTTTTTTTTTGGTCATGGCAGGCGTGTGGCACTTTGATCAGAGGCTTCTCCATGAGGATGATGCTGTATGATGATATTCCTTGTTGAAGTCTGTCATCCTCTGTGGAAGTTCTCAGATTTTTCTTCCGCTGGAGCTGTAGCGCAGTCACAATAATGAATTGCATTTGTAGTGATGTATAATACAATGGCTATATCTGTTCTATTTCAAGTCGGTGTGCATTGCTGTCTAAAAACGAATTCCGTTGGGACATAAGTTTACTTTCTGGAATGTGTCAGAGTATTCAGATGTTGCTTAATCCATATTCTGTTCTTGAGTATCTGTCAAATGAACTTCAAGTTCAGGATCAATTCAGATGATTTCCTAGGTAAAAATGTTACTCGGGGACTGTTTTGCCTGCTTGACTAGCTCAAAAGGAGGCAACTGGAGTGTGTAGATGGGCTTTGAATAAGAGTTAGGTGAACTATTTCCAATAATGCCGACGGTTTAGTGTTTTGATACAGAAGATATGTAACAATCCTAAGAATACGGAATTGTACAGAGAAACAGTATTGAGGATGAACTCTTTGGATGGAGAAAGTTTTAGTGGTGAAGAACTAAAAGCAGACAACATTCACACTGTTCAACTGCCGATCTTTAAGTGAAAACTTTTGATGTGCCTTTTACTCCAGAAAAAGTTGTGATCAAAACTGCAAGCAGGGCAAGAACTTGCATATAAGTTCATCTAGGGTAATTCTTTACACATGAATGACAAGATTCAAGTTGGTCTGCAACAGAATTTCCAGTAAACCCTCCTCCTCCTGGCACTGTGAGCGGCTGGACAAGAAGAGGAGCGAAGCATCTCCCACATCACTTTTATATCTTCATATCCATCACAGGATTCCAAGTCCTTGTAGAGTACCGCCAACCCATGATTGTTTCCTGCCATTATCATCACCAAGAGTGCTGAGATAAGAGCATAGAAAAAGAACAGTTCGAGAAATTTGCAATCTACACAGCTCTGACTGAAAATTGTTAACACACTGCGGATGCCTGCGTACAGGAGAAAGCAGAATCGAATGAATCGACCCCTTACCTCTGGCCTTATGTCTCGAGCTTGAAGCGAGCTTCTGGAGGATACAGCTTGTTGACAAGAGAATTGTCTGCCTGAAGCATTGCCATGCCCTCCACTTCATCTTCCACTTCGTCACTTATCGTTACTTGGTACCCTTTTATATCTTCATTTCCCAATTTTTGTCTCACCTTCCCTTCCTAACAATTTAGGACCAGGCAAGATCCCAAATGAAGTCGACATTGCACAAAGCGACGTGCACCAAGACAAGAGGAGAGTCGAATTCGTGGACAAATTTTATTTGACAATTTTGACCTTCCAGGCTCCAACTTCTTAGTGGCAGCTTGGCCCCCATTTAATTGAAACTAGGATTCTAAGGTCAAGATTCATTATCGACATAAATCAATAAGATGGAAGAACAACAGCTCCCCGCTTTGATTCATATGATCAAGATTAAATTTACTGGACTAATTTCTGGGAAGTACACATCGGCTGTATACTTCAACAGGCAAAGGACATATGCGTCATTAAAAATATGTAGGGGCCCCTTAATAAAAATTAATTAAATCCACTCGTAAAGAATTAAAGATCAAAAACAGCACTAGCAAAGAACACACTGTACACAGCTGTGTTATTAAACCCGGCCGGTACACATCCAACCAGGAAAGTTGGCCGAGGGGTCAATGATATTTAAGGCGCACTATTTTTTATATTTAATATAATTTTATGTGTTATAAAGGTTTATAAATATCTTTATATAATAATAAAATATTATTGTGCTTATTTATTATTTGACTTTCAAGATAATTTCATTATTTCATAATATATTACAAATAAAATATATTTTGGTTAAAAATTTTAATTTGATAATTTTTACACTTCAACTTTAAATTAATTTCTTGTAATGATAAAATATTGTGATATAATTTTGAAAATAAAAATTAAATTTAAACAAGAAAATCCAATCCCGACCAATGTAAGGTTACCGCTCGACCGGTTCACTTGGATAAAAAGTCCATCTGGGTGCATCGAAGAACCGGCCGCTTTGGAGTCCAGATCACCAGTCGGGGCCGGTGGAATTTGTAAGAACCGCAGAGAGGATTGCTTGTTGTTAAGGAATGGACGACGAGCAGGCAAAGCCTCTTGGCACTATGCATATGGCGCTTTTGCTCTTACCAAAGATTCTGACGTCTATTGCATATGCTGAACGTTTTATTGCGGGACCCTGGTCAAACGGTTGGTTGGTGTTTCCCTCAGTGCCTTGTGTTTGTGACTCCCCTTTCACATATGCCATTGATTATATCATGAAATTAGTCAAAAGTGGGTCTTCACAAGTATTCAATAAGAGATGATTGGCACCAAATTATTGCACTAAATACGAGCACAATGAATATGATTAGTGCTGTTTGGCTCCAATTTATATCGCTTTCGATGTCAGCTTAATCTACCAAGTCACTGCTTGTGCTTGGTAGTAGGAAAACTGGAGCATGTGCATTGCAACCATTTCTGGTAATGTTCCGTGCTGCCTGCAGTGACATTTACCAACTCTACTCCACCCAAACTTGTTCCCTTGTGTCTTGTACTCTATTTCAGTTAAACTTCTCTGTTTGGTTGTCCTTGTTTTCCCTGTGCTGCGTGGGATTTATTAGTTGGAACTTATATCACTGCTGCTAAAATCTCAAGCTGAGCCTAAGTTGACTTTCTGTGGTAGGCCTTGTTAGCCTGGCCTCATGGCCCTTTTACCTAACGTCAAATAGGACCTGCTCTGGCACGAGGCCCTTTTTTTTTTTTTTTTTGTACTAATTTTTATCTGTGAGAAACTTTAGATTGATTGATGAACTTCTCCAATAAGCTAGGTCAGGCCCAGTTAACCCCATTTAGTTATTGCAGCTACACCCTCCCACACCTTGCAGTTTCGTATTTAGTTCGTACAGTAAAAGATCTAGACATTGCATCTAGTGCTACCACGTTAGAGGCATTTGCACGGGTCCCTCGGTGATTCTTTGCATGGGTCTTCAAACAGTTGCACCTAGAAATGAACAGATTTGGACAATTGATCTGATCCCTAAAGGAGATGATACATACTAAGCTTGGCATTGGTACGAGATCGCCGTACAGAATCCCCAACGCTGTTACGAGTTAAAATTTACAATTTTCTAGGGAACGGGAGCAGGAACATCCAAACATGTGTTCATAACAGACTTTTGGCAGATAACTAGATTCGATATACGAGTGCTGTGAATTTACCGGTCATTGTGAAATTAAGATGGTTAGACTAGACTCGACGGAGACAAACTCTTGAGAAATGCATTATCTACTTGTAAATGTAAAGCCAAAATTTCACCAACATAGCCAAAATTTGATCCGGAGCATTAACTATATAGCTCAAAATTGCTGAAAAATGCTAAAAGCAATTCGTTCGTTAAGGCACAAACCCATTGCAGCTTAAAGAGAAAACTAGCACTCAGTTTAACACAAGTAATTGCTAGAGCATCCAATGAATGGATAAACCATCAAAACCACAATAATTTCATGCAGCAGCTTGGGCTGCAAGCCTCTTCCTAGCCTCTTCAATGATTGATAACTTGATACCCTTGCCCTTGGGAAGAGAAACCCATGGCTTGGTCCCTTTTCCAATAATGAAGACATTGCCCATGCGAGTGGCAAACTCGTGACCCAGAGAATCTTGGACGTGGATGGTCTCAAAGCTTCCCTTATGCTTCTCTCTGCTCTTGATGACTCCAACACGCCCCCTGTTCCTTCCTCCAGTAACCATGACAATACTACCCACATCAAACTTGATGAAGTCAGTAATCTTGTTGGATTCAAGGTCCAGCTTGATGGTGTCATTAGCTTTGATGAGGGGATCTGGATAACGGATTGTGCGGCCATCATAGGTGTTTAAGTATGGGATGCCTTTGTCACCAAATTGAACAGATCGAACTTTGCAAAGCTTGAACTGCGTAGCATTAACCCAAGGATTCATTCAAAGTACAGGTACCATAATCAAAGATACGAGAAAAACATAAAGAAAAATAAATCTGGAAAAAACACAAAGATGCCTCAAATAGATCATAGAGAATCCTCAGGTCACTGAAAGAGCAGTTAGCAGTGAATTGATGTAAATTATAAAACTACAGACAATGCGCAAGAGTGCAGACAAACCTTTGCCTCATCATCTCTGATGCGATGAAGACGGAAGCGACCCTTGGTGTCATAAAGGAGTCGGAAGTTATCAGTTGTCTTGGGAATTGATACAACATCTGTTAACATAAGGCGATGAAAGGCAAACAACACAAACTAAAATCATTTCATTCAGGGGGCCAAATGTAAAGTTGAACAACAATTCAGCAGCATCAGAATGGGCCAAGATGGCATACCCATGAAACCAGAAGGGTAGGTTTTATCTGTCCTGACCTTCCCATCAACAAGGACATGCCGCTGCATCAGAATAGCAATAACTTCTCTATATGTCAAAGCATACTTCAGTCTGTTTCGCAAAATAAGAATCAGAGGCAAGCATTCCCTGGATTTATGAGGCCCAGATGATGGCTTTGGTGCCTGCACACAGGAACATAAAACAAAGCACATATGGAGTGATGTAGATCAGGTGGAAAAGAAGTTCAAACGATTAAACACAAGATTAAAAGGCACGAATTTTTTTAAATATTGACATACAAATGCACCGCCAAGTTTGTCAAGCATCCAATGCTTTGGGGCATTAAGCCTCTTCAAATGCTTCTTCAAACCCCTTGCCTGTAATGCAAGCGCACCATATTATGTAAGCACTCAACACAGAATAACACAACGGCAAACAATAAAGAAAAGTAATTTACAAACACTGGAAAGAACAACTAAACTAACATAGAGGACCAGAACGACCCATATTACAGCAAGAAATTAATGCATTTAAAAGAAACAACATGACGGAATAAAATAACAGAAATAAGAACATAATTTATCGAATTTTCACACTCACAAAGGATGAGAACTGGATTTCCGTTATAGATAAAGAAGCTCATAAAACAGTTGCTATCAAAAAGGGAATGCACGAGCCAATGAACTCTAAAGACATGCAAAGATTTCATCTCTTTTGCTGCTAACGACTATATCTCCGAACCTAATCCCCAATTCAAATAACTATACATATCAAGCTCAGATCTTAGTAACCAAACAAACGTAAAGCACACAGAAACTCGATAACCATTACACATACAGTAAAAAAAAAACCACGAAAACAAACACATAAGAAGAGAGAGGAGAAAATCAAGTAGAGGCTAAAAGAGAGATTGAGGAAGCTCTAACCATTTTGGAGTCGCTAGCTCACTGATCTCTCTACCGCTGTGGCTGTCCTACGGAGAAGCAACAGATGCAGGGAACGCTTGGGGGCGTGGTTTTATAACCCCCTCTGTTAGGGTTTCAGTTTCTGGATCACGAGTTGGGCCGGGCTTTTTTGGGTCAACTAGTTCTTAGCCCAATAGGCCTTTTAGTAACTGTTCATTTTATTATGATGATTTTAATAAAATAATACGCAATTATGGTTAAAAAAAAAAATCAGCGTATTTTATTTTGACGTATTCACAATCGAGCGTGGATTCGCGCAGATAGAGGGTAATAATGGGAAAAGGAAAAATCAGCATGGACAAAAATGGAAAAGAAAAGCTTGGCGTAGACTTGACGCTCAACTGTTCTAGTTCTACCCTCACTCTATAAATAGAGACTTCGGAACGCAGCCCAGCCCAGCCCGGAGACAACGTTACAAAAGTGATAAGTGTTAAAAGCGCTACGGGCCCGACTTGATTGGCGCTCTAGTTTCCAACTTCCCTGACTGGTGCTGTTGGCTCTAGTTTCTCTGAGCCGTGCTCTCTCTACCTTGTCAAAATCTTTTCTGGTTTTTCCAGCTTGAATCTATTTTTCTCTGACGGGCGCTTGATTTTCAAATCTTTTTCGCCTTTTGTCCTTCTTCCCCTGATCTTGCTTCATGAATCTTTTATTTTCTTTATTACATCCTTACTTTTCTTTTTGGGTTTTGTGTTGGATTTTCTTGAGAAAGAATAAAAAAAGTTTTTTGTTTCTTTACAATCAGCGAAAGCAATGCGGAACAAGAACCAATTGTGTTGAATTCAGTTCAAGAACCGTGGTTTTTATTGTTAAGGAGACCTGAGATTGATTGGCGGTTCTTGGCCACTGGCGAGTGCTGGGCGAAGGAAAAGTTTCCCCGAGTTCTTAAAGCTTAAAAGCGTAATTATTCTTGAAAATCGTTTCTGTTGTTGCAGATGAACAAGCGTTTCTTGTTTCTTGAAAATCGTCTTTGTTTCTCTGTTTGTCATTTTTTTTTTTTTACGCATATCTCGTTCCTTTCTCTCCTTCTTTCCTTCCTGTTGTTTTATTTTATTTTATTTTTTCAAGGGATCTTTAATCTTTTGTGTTTATGGACGGCGAAGTCTAAAGTTCTTGATTTTGAGTTTTCATAACAAAGTAACGGTTTTTATTGGGCCTGTCTCTATTGTTGAGATCTATAGAATCAGTAGTTTTTCGTCTGATTATTTTCCTTTTAATTTCTTTTCTCTTTGAATTTTTTTTTTTTTTCATGTCTGTTTTTAAGACTTCGGAATATTGAAGTGCGTTGTTTTAAGTTTCGCAGTTGTTTTCTGGTGCACTGCAGGTCTATTATTCAACGGCTACTATTGTAAATTCTGAACTAGTTTGCCTTCTTGTGCTTGGGTTTTACCATTTTGGTTCGGTACTGTACTGTCAAAGCCAATAAATTTCGTGGTTCTATTATTTTGTCTCCGACCCGCATTGCGTATTAGCATTGATCACATTGCGTTTGAATGTCAGTATGTCACTAAATTCATCATTAGGATGATTGATTTTTTGCTCTGTCAGTTTGGATGTAGAAAAATGTGATACATATAATCTCCCTTGGAGAATATCAGAAAGTGGAATAAAGGATTTTGGTTGAGCAATGCAGCCCCATTCCTTAAGGTAAATTTTGAATTTCCACCAATTCAATTTGGTTCATATGTAACTGTTCTCTATGGTGTCTTTGCAAATAGTGTCTTGTTTTTTGAGATTTTTTTTTGGATTTTTGACAAATAAATTTTTATGTGATGCCCTTGCTGCTGATAAAAATTGATGACTAAGCTATCGTTACAATTCAGTGTGCCTGGAGACTATGTAAGACACGGATACTTCTTCCAAATTAGTTTCATTTTGATGTAACGTAACAGTTATGGCGTGATTTTTAAAGGACTTAGGCTTTAACATACACACATGATTGCATGTATATTAAAATGCTAGGAAGATACTTTATGATTGGTTTCCTTTTTCAGGCAGCGCACTTTGTAAATGTATGTGGACCAGTTTGAAATCAGAAATCAAAACAATTGATAAGGTTAGGATCCTTTTAGATCAAATTTGCAGTCCTTCCATGATGAATAGGGGGTTAAAGTCTATGCTGCATACTTGAAGATTACCAATTGATATATGCTGTGTCTTGTAACTTTGCAGGCAGCGACGGGAACATAGGTTTCTGTTTTTGGTCTCATGTGCATCTGTTTTCCAGAAGTTGATCATGTTCTTGAAAGTGGTTCTTTGTTCTGATATTGGGCATCTTCCAAAGGTGACAATGGGATTGACAATAGCAAGATTGCTTATTGTGCAAGCATCTGATTGTCAAATGCCTAATGATCTAAAGTGATCCTTTGGAGTTCAGCCCTGTATGCAGCCTAACCAAGCTACCTATCTTTCTGTATGCCTATGAGGCACCTTGTGCTTGTAGACAAATTGGACACAATTTGCAGCCTCTAGTTTCAGGCCCAGCTTTCATTTTTCCTTTCCCTTTTCCCCTTCCATGCTAAATGCTGTTTATCATGTATGTCTTACAATTGGATGAGCATTCTTCCTCCTGTTTATGTCCCTAATCTAACCTCGTGCAGTAAATTCTAGATTCATGCCAATTAAGTCACTGTCAAATGGTATTGGTTGTGTAATGTGTATGCACAAAATTTGCAGTCTCCAGTTGCAAGCCTAGCTTCCATCTCTCTGTTTTTCTTTTCCTGGCTAACTGTGGTTCATAATCTATCCTGCCTCTCCATGTATATCTTACAATTAGCTAAGCACTCTTCATCCTATTTATGCCCTTAATCTGACCTCATGTGGTGAATTCTAGATTCCTGCCAACTAAGTTGGTTATTATTTGTTTAATGTGTGTGTATATAATTGACATGTATCTGCATATAAACAAATTTATGGATGGAAATTTACGATTGTTTTCCTTCATAATATCAATATTTCATGATACTAGATTATTGTCAAAAATGGAAGCATGTATTAAGCTCGTGATTTTCTTAGTTCTATTCATAGTTCTTCTAGTTAGATAAATGAGTTGGAGCTAATTGGGCCAGAGCTCAATTAGAGAGAAGGAATGAATATGCTTTACCTTTTAAAGATTATAAGTTCATGTACACAGCATCTCAAATTTGTAGTACGATAAGGTCTTGATGAAACTGATGTGCTTACCACTTGTAGCTGTTCTGCCTTAACAAGATAACCTATTGTAGATAGAGCCTAGAATTGAGGTTATTCTCTTGGATACTTATGTTTTCTTGAAAATCTTAGAAACAGTTCTTTGCTCTAATGTTAGGTGTATTCCAGGGCTAGGAGTGGGAGGATAGATCTTGACCATGTGATTGCTTATGATGCCAGCATGTTGATTTCTGAATCCAAAATGACTCAAAGTTATCCTTGTGAGGTTCAGTCCTGTATGCATCCTGTCTGAGCCATTTTTCTCTGCAGACAAGGGATATGCTGTGCACACTTGCAATCAAGGAGATGAACTAAGTGGCCACCTTCAATTGTGAAGATGGTTTTCTCATCTTTTTCTTTTTCAGGTTCTTTGTAGCTTATTCTCTGTTCATTCTTTTTTCTGCCCCTCTACGGGCCGTACAATTGGGTGAGCACTCTTTCTCCTGGTCTTTCTGTTCCTACCTCACTCAGCAGAGATGTTTTGTTTTCTTTTTGCATTCATATACAACTATTTGGATCTCTCTGTTTCTTTGTCATCATTATTTATTTATTTATTTTGTATGTGTGATTAAGTAAGTTTAGATCTGATGCACTTAACATTGATAAATAAAATTCTATGGTTATTGGCTATGCATGACCTGTTTGAATGTTTTCATCTTTTGCACAGAAATTGTAGACTAGTGCAACTTATATTGTGTGATTGAGAGGTGAATTTCTGTTGTGCAATTCTGCTCCAAGATATGTTCTTGAACTATCTTCATCTTCATTTTTTGCCCCTCTGTGCAAAGAGTTTGCTACCTAAGAATAGTTTAAAATATCTGTTTAATTAAAGACTAGTCAGCTTGCTGGATTATTGGAATTTCTACGGTTTCAGAGCTTAATGTTCTTCTCAAGGAATATGATGCCACTTTGATTAAATGGATCCAACAACTTTGGACTTGATTAGTGACCCCTTCCCCAATGGAAACCAGAAACTTTGGAAGCTAAGGTGTCAACGAGATCACTTTACTGTTCTTGTTCAACTAGTTATGTTGTGTATTGAACACAGGGCTTTTGGGTGTTCTGTTGATCATTTCTTATACAAATATTATTATGATTGTTATCATTATTCTCAAAAGCTTTACGGTGGACAAGGAAGACATAAAAGATCTAGTGGTAATAGTAAGATCTTCCAAATTTTAGGCAGCGGTAATTTTTTGCCTGACATTTATGGAACATCCAACGTCAGCCTAAAAATAGGATCTGCAAAATGGAAGATAATAATTGTGCTTTCGAACACGTGAAATTAATGCATGTTGAGAAAATTTTGTTGCATATTGGAACCTAGTTCTTCATTTCAGTGGTGTTTTTGCTTGGATTAGTTCTTTTCAATGACATTTCCACCTGAAGAACCTGTCAATTATATTGTGGGAAGAATAGAGAACAGGAAAGAGTTCTCCGCACTCCAGAGTGAGACAGAGATTTGCGGTCAAGAAGTGTGAAAAAGAATACTTTCCTTTGAATGCATCTCAAGAAGATGTGAAAACAGCCATTTCCGAGGAAATGTTTCTAGAACCTCCTTTTAAGATTCACAAATCACAGGGGGAGAAGGCGGGGTATGTTTGGAGAATAACTTCTACTGCCATCAGGACTATTTGAACTGAAGCTGAGGTGTTGAGGACTATTCACTGGTAATGGGAAGAATGAGCCAATGCCTCTAAACAAACATTTGCAATTATTGTTGCTCTTCTTTCATGTTTGCATATAGCTTCACATGCTTCGTGCCCTATGTCACACATTTGTTGACAGGTTGTCCATAAAACCCTAGTTATCTTCTTTTTCAAAGGATCTTCTTGTTGCCTTCTTTACATCCACTTGCTAGAAGGATACTGCATTAACTGCAAAGCAGCAGCCACAACTTCTTATGGATCACGAGGAGTCTGGCAATTCCAATTAAAATATTGAAAACTCTTGCAAAATTGGCATCGGTCCTTGCAAGCCCTGGTTGCAACAGTCCGAGGAATAGCCAAATGTGACAACTAAAGGATTATTTCCTTCAATTCATGGATGTGGAAGCCCGTGTAAGGACTCTTATCGTGGTACAGCATTATTCGACACTACACAACCATATACCGAAAATCGATGCAGCAGTTTCTGGATTTGCCAACAGACTTCTTTCCATGAGATTTATCGTTGAAAACTACAGGGCCCATGGCTTATCCGAACGAGGTAAAATCAGTTTTCTTTATATATTCTCAGTGTTCGACACTCACATTAAGACCTGGGAAAGGTCAGCCTTACCGCTGTTTCTTTATACATAAACAACATTTTTACAGAGTCTCCCACTGGTTCTGCTTGAAACTAAATTGCATGTGTATCACAAATTTGCAAAATTGGTGGTAGAGATGGCATGCATCAGAATAGTAAGAATGGTGCGGCCATTCCGTCGTTGCTACTAAAGTGATTAGTAATTATTCTTTTGATCCAGGGGGAGGTGGTGGTTGGGGGGGGGGGGCGGATGGGCAGGGAAACAGAGAGGGACGGTGTGAGTTTTGCATGGTTTTCACTCAATTTTTATTTTTAATACATATAAGATAGAATGTGTATATAATTATAAAAAAATTTAATATACACAATTAATATTTGTATGTATATAGATTTTAATTGTCTATATATTTTACACATAATTCTAAAAAATAAGAAAAAAAAAAAAAGAGGTTAAATTTGTACTAGGAGCCCACGCCCCATCTAGATCCATTACAAGACCCGTCTTCTTAGCAGGGTCCACGCGGGAAGAACGATGAGGCCATTCCATTGCATTATAAGAGCGGCCCACATTCAAAAGTCCCCGAAAGAGGTCAGAATTAAGTGAAAGCAGGGGAGAAAAAAATTCTCACGATGCTTACTTGTTGACAGCTACAAGTCTCTATTTTCGTATGGATTCCTACTTCTCCGGGTTAGTACATTGGACGATGTCATGAAGTGCCAGGTAATTGAGTTGATGCTTCACATTTACTTGTAAGAGACATCGCCTTATCAACTCCATCACCCCACGTCAGATAAATAAAGCAAAAAAAATAGACCTGCATTGAATCCCCCAAGAGATGACAAAATATTACTATCTGAAAGTGATGGGGAGAGGCGAAAAAAACACAACTAACGAAGTTGATGGGACACCAATTTGAAGTCACTTTCTTTCTTTCTGTATATGAATACCAATTCTTTGACCCAAAGGATTTTGATGTGGCAGTATGACGGTAAAAAAAATAATACCTTTTGGTTTGTTATCGTAGCATCCATACACTGCGTGCTCTTGCTGACATTAATGGCTCCACGGAAAGTAGCAGCCTTCTCATTCCTTGTTGCCTCACTGTTGATCTTCCTCGTATCTCCAGTTCGAGTTGGTTGTTATTTAACTGAATGTGGCGCCAAGGACTCGATTTCTGCCGATTCCCAGAAAGTTAATCTCTCAGTTTACTATGAAACGCTAAGTATACCTTCCGCAAAATTCATTGTCCAAAGTCTTGGCACTATCTTCAACAATGGTCTCAGCAACATCATCAATCTGAGGATGATACCCTGGGGCATTGCTCATGTCAACAAAGCTAACCACACCGTCGTCTGTCAGGTCAGTCTTGCATTCTTCATCTCGATTTTCTATGTTCTATGCCATTACCAGCTAGTGTCACTTTGGCTCAGCCAAGTCCTAACGGAGATCAAGCAGTACGCTGCACAATTGCAGTGACAAAATTGAGCCAATCTTCTCAGAGCCCAATATTTATTCTAGAACTTGTGTAGCCACAAGGTGTGCGCTAACATATCTGGTTTCAAGGATTAATTGACTAGGCTGGCTAAGTTTAATTGATTTACCCTGCACTTTCAAACTGAGCGCATTGGAAAATGAAGCTCCATCTTGGTGCTTCCGGGCTCAATTTTACCATCAAGATCAGTCAGTGCGTTGAATATGAAGGGCCAATCTTCTCTTTTTCCTTTATTTTATTTTACTTTTAACTGTAGTTCTCCCTTTTGGTCCAAAATTGTGAAAATCGCAAGGAGACAGCGTTTCTACTGTTAATCTTGTGTTCGATGCAATATATTCAGCTTTAGCACGTGTTCATTGCCTCCTTAGTTATTACATCATATGGCATCAGATTATTCCAGCCTAACAGGTACCACGTATGATGGTGGCTTCGATATGTCATCGTCATCAACATTTTCCCCTTTTTTGTCTTTTTTTCTGGGTATCCAAGTGTATTTCACTGTCTGATTGTAATTTCACGCAATTATGCAGCATGGTCCTGATGAATGCCAGCTAAATGCAATACAAGCCTGCGCTATTAATGTCTTTAATGATGTGGTATAACCTGCTTTCTCTGTTTAAATAGCCACAATTTAAACCCTTGTCATGGTATCTACATCTCAGTTCCAAGCTCATTATATGTACTGAAGTACAGATCAAAATTTAATCTGGTGCGCTCCACCATTCCAAACATATTGCGAGACCATATTGCATGGCCATTCAATTTGATAGTTAATATGTGTTCACATGTGCACTAGATGAACACTCTTGTAGATTTCTGTTCTCATTTTCCTTAATGATCTCTCTTTATCTACTCTGTACTGGTAGTCCATCAATACTATTACCCCTGCACATATAGGTGTTATGTTCTTCACTTGAGAAGAAGATTGCCAAAAAGGTTTACAACATCTGAATTTATTTACTCCTTTTGTTCAATGCAGAACAAAATTTATGCCTTGAGTTACTGCATTGAATTCCTGGTCATTGAAGGAAGCCACCAGCATTGGAATTCCTGCTTTGATTCACTGGGATTGCCGATAAAACCTGTTTTGGTCTGCTATAATAGTGGCAACAGAACAAAGGCCAGTTCTATACCTAATTCATCGCACTGAGCTAACTAGCAGATAGTGTGCTGGTTAATAGATATAATTGCTCATTGCAGAGGGTAGTTGTGGCCTTCTGTTGCTGCCCTTATTTTGAAGTGCTCTTTTCATAGTGTCAAGAATTCTGCTTTACGTGTTATATTCGCTCTGCATCTCTTTTGATTAGTTCTATAACTGGGTGCCAATGCAGCTCGAAATTTCACAAGGTTATAAAACTGGACACCTCAATCCGCCTCTTAGACTTTTGCCATGGGTAGTTGTCAATAATGTGCCAGTCCTAAATGTTAGCCCCTTTGTCCTTGTTTCCATCTCTTTGTCTTGCATATATCTCTTTAATCTTACCAACAACATATATGCTCGTTGTAATGCAGGACTATGAAAATTTTGCAACCTATGTGTGCAAAGAATTCAAAGGCAGTCCCGTACCCAACGCCTGCAAGACTTCCCTGTCTAAGATCAGCTCGACAGGTTCAGTTCGCTTAGAAAGAGGAGCTGATACGTGTACATCTTGGAGACCAATTAGCAGAATGCCAAAATCGAGCAATGTTGTCTACAGGGATCCTTCGAAGATGTCCAAATAGTACACCACAGATCTCATGGTAACGTTTTTGCTGATCATTGCGTGACTGAAGAAATTTTTAGAGGAATTCAATCCACCAGTATGGTTATTAGACTCCATTTATATAACAGAATCGTGCCTACTAAAGAACTAATGTGGCACAAAATATTATGAGAACAATTTTATCTTTTGAACTTATAGTCACGCGATGGAGCAGATTCACCTTGGGATTTCTAATAATTAATAATTAAATATTATGGATAATTACAACTAAATAAAATGTGTCTTGTTCGCCCAAAGATAACGATGGTGCTGTGACCAAGAAAAAAAAGAGAAACAAAGGATACTGTGAAATGATACCATTTGTTTAAATCAGTTGGTTTATGGACTTGTGCCAAGGAAAAAGGTAGTGTCGAATCCTATTTCTTGCATCTCTCTTTTCATATATACATGTAAGGTATACAAACTTCCCTTCAAACAAAAAATAAAAAAGTTGTATTTTTCTGTATGGAGTCAGACCCTTGAGAAAAGTTGTCAACAAATACAATGAATTGAAAGTTTCTGTATGGCTCAAAACCCAATCCACTCGAAAGTAGGAATATTGTCCTACCCACAAAAAGATACCTGTGGGCCTCTTTTATTTAACAGAAATAAATGGTTGCCTGGTTTCTTTAAGAACAGCAGTGGCTCAAAAGGCCCAAGAGAAGGGCAATCCTTCTAGGAGAGTAGCCCAAAAGGCCCAAGATATAGGGCAACCTCCCTCGGCTTGTCCTCCGGCACTTGCTCTCCCCCGCCTGCCGCGGTGGCCATGTCAATGCCGGCACCTCCCGTAAACTCACACCAGTACCTTCCCTTGTGGTATCGCTAAGTTTAATTAACAGCAGCATAATAGTTCACATAAAATGAAAAGCATTACGGTATTTCAGATCTTCTTGAAAACTACGGAGGTGAAAATGTCGTGGAGAATTATCTGTCACCCCGAAGTCAAGCTCCTAAATGCTGTAAAATAAGATAGCATCCAGCCACTCGTTTTATTGAGTGAGAAGCATTTTTCTGTATGTTTTACATTTACAGATAATCTGTGCTGCTTTAGACTAAATGAATTGTATTACATTCCGTATCTGTATGAAATGTGTTTGCTTGAAAAGAGAGGGGAACTTCAGAGAAGATCTCTCCACGTAGAGATCCTCACTAATGGTATACCTTTCCACTCCAAAACTATCTCACTGTCTCGGTCGTGTCCCCCAAGTTTCACCCCATATGCATTTTGCTCCAATAGTTTTACCATTTCTCTGGATTCTTCGAAGTTTGCTTTGCTCACCCTTCCAGCTTCCAATCCCGCTCCTATCCGAAAGTTGCAATCTTCCTGGATCTCCATCCAGTTTTGGTAACAAGCCTGAGAAGAGATGTAAGGCGCTGCTAAGAGACATTCAAAGGTAATTCTTGCCTGAGCAAGATGTGCTGGAAAACTGGACCCGATGGACTCAAGCAGGGCTTGGTAGTACCCCATGTTATCCTCCAAACATGACCCAAATATGCGCAATCGTTCGGATTTTCTAGAGCATCTCCATGGCCAGCTGTTATAATACTCCTGTTACTAGTATCACAGGCAACGGAAATGGCCATCAATTCCTTTGCTACCCTTAGAAACTCACTAACAAGCTTTCTACTCCTCACTCTCCACATATACGGAAGCCCCACCACGCAATTGATGGCTAACCATTCTTTCTTTCTTGCCTCCTCTTTTCTTCATTTTCTTTGCTCGCTCACCAATTCCTCAAGTCTCACCTCTTCTACCTTCAAATTTAGTCCAAAACGCCTTTCGTGATCAATGAGCCCCCGTGTTGCCTCCCGGAAGTTCCACATCAAAGGAACCCAATCGTAGTCCTCCTTTTTTCTATTCTGATTGCTGTCAGCTTTACTGCCTTTTGTTGCGCTGCTAAGGCCTCAATTACAGGAGCCCACTGAATGCCTTCGCCAACGTCAAAGTCGATTATGCGTATGTTCTCTGCATCAACTGGAAAAGCTTCTAACTTTGCTGAATTGGCGACAAAGTGAGCAAACCTCCATAAGGAAAGATATGGTAAAATGGCCAAAATGCTGCCGCAAAGTTCCTGCGGGGCTCTTGTTTCGCAAGATCGTGCAAGAAGTTGAAGGCAAATCGCTCCAAGATTTCCCCAGCCGGGCAAACTCTATGGCCCACGCGTCTCATGATGACATTGGCAAGCTCTCTTTGCCTTCTTTCAACGGCTTCTCCATAGGCCCTGAGCAGATGGAGGACAGCCATTTGGTTGTCCAATTCGAAGCCTTCTCCTGGCAGGACTAGCGAGGCTAGTGGCATTGATGCTAATGCTGATGCAACCGCGTTCATGAATGCCTCATTGGGCTCTACTTAGGCAGTGGGACTCGATAGTTCATTTTCCCCTGCATTACCATTAAACAGTTCCTGTGTAGGAAAATCCTCACTGATGTACGTCTCATATACGCACTCAATTCCATCGTTGAAATCAGGCTCGACCCCCTCTACGCCCATCAAGTGGTCTTCCGTTGGTAGCGTTACTTGTAAATGTACGGCATCATAACAAGGATCAGATTGGGGAAACTCGTCGGCAAACAAGGCAGGAAAAAAATGGACTTGAGACCACATGAGAAATTTCTTCTTGCTTGATAACTGCAGGATAGAATTCACAGGCTTCAACACCCATGTCTAGGCCATAGTCTCCGACTTGTTCATCAAGGCTTGAATCTATGACACTATTGAAGAATGGCCAGCAGGGCTGACCAATAGCTGCCACTGATTGCATCATCGTTTGAAGAGAGCTCGAGGGGAGACACTTGATTTTAAACTGTGATGATTGACGTATGTTACTATTTATAGGGAACAGTGTAAAAACAGTTTTTTCCTGTGCAAGGATAATTTTCTGCAATGAAAAGACAGTGTCCAAAGTAGGTTCCCTGTTATTCTGGTCCACCATCTGAAGAGTTTTTGGCCCTGTTGGGTACCACTTCCCTCGCTGAGTCCTCTTCCTTTCTTGTCAGCTTCAATTTGGAGAGGTGTACACCTTTCAATATTCACGCAATCCATTTGTATTAGCTATCTGAACATTTCAACTTTAATTTGGCCACGATTTTCATGAAAAAACAATTAGACCTAAAGAATATCGGCTTCCTCTTGGAATCGCAGAAGTAGAAGAAAAGACAGACGCAGAGGGGTTGTGGAGGGACGATCACCTTTTGATAAGAAAGAGGGTACTCAATGTGTCGACTTTTGTTACCAGACTTGGCTTATTCTCTTTCTTTTTTATTTTTTGTGGAAATAAATTAGCTTTCTTTAGATGCTTTAACGTCTCATTTCCGCTAATTTGAACCAGATTTTTGATTTAGTTATAAGAGGATCAAAAGCTTGTTCAGTAATTGTCTTATAAGTAAACAGGTTTTTTTTTCTCTTTGGGTTTGTCATTGACATGAGCAGAATGCCGAATGGCATGCATGCATGCATGCATGTGCTCCATGGACCTCCAAGTTCTATTTTGATTGTTCGTTGTACAGATTGGGCCCATGAGCCCATTATTCTTATATACTTCATTGATCTCGTGAGCCCACTTCTCTTGACCCAGTTTGCAGGGCCCATATCCAGTTAATGAGATAGATTGACACAACCGACGTCCCTGCTATTCTGTACTACTAATGTCAGACCCTCCGGCCACCTATTTAACTTTTTTTTTTTTTAAAAAAAAGGTGTCGGACGCCATCATTTTTAAGAGGAAAAAAAAAACGAGAAAAAAAAAAGTAAGAGATTTTGTTTTTCTGAAAAAGGTAATGTGAAGAAAAAAAGTTATAAATTTTTTGATTGAAAAGCAGTATAAAGTTGGAAGAAAGAAAATAATATGTGTCGTAATATTACTTTTCATAATAAAAAAACTAAATATAAATATATAATTAAAATCTTAAATTTCAAAAATTATTGTCTAAAACATCCATGTCAGCAAAAAGCTCGTGGACCATGGAAGAATATTAAGAATTTGGCCAATATAGAGGTTAGAAAAATACACTGACGGAAAGATTAATATTACGATATGTTTGTAATTTTGAGAATTCATTAAGGGTAATCATGTTTTTGTGTAAAATTTTCAAGGGACCATAACCACAAAAGATTTTATAAAAAAAAAAAACAAACGATTATCGTCGTCTGTTAATCCCCAGAAAAGCCCAAAAAAAAAAAAAAAAAGGAAGTTGGGCGATCCAGGTCTCCGCCCCTCAGCCAATGGTGTAATTCTGCTTTTCTTCGACTGCTCGATGACAGCGAGAAGGACATTTTACCATTTGGAGTCAGCCATCAGTTCTCACGACGTACGAGCGTCGTTTTGGCCAATGCACGCATTCACGCTGCGAACGAATGATAACAATGGAAAACGTCTTTTGTCTTCGACCGTACTCCGCACTCGTCACAATGTTCTTGAAAGGTAAAGCACTTGCCCCCCACAATAACTTGATTACTGAAACGAGCCGTTGGGCACACGCAGTGGCTGTGAAAACTATGATGTTGGCCAGCTTTGAAGCGACTGGTGAGTCAGTTGCGTCAAGCTTCGAACTCTAAAACTGTCCTCGCACAGTTTGGTATTACTCTTAGCAATTCAAGTGTTGACCAATAGGATGCTATGGCATAATAAGAGTTACTTCCCAAGCCGTGATTCGTTTGTAACCGTGTGACGGACTACCAATTAAATGCTTTTGCCGAATATCGATCGAGCCAATTGGTGGCCTTGGCCTGTGTCTCTAAACTCACGAATGGGTAACCAAAAAATCAGCTGCCCTCGTTGCCCATTACGAAAAACCTTGTGTGTATATGTAAATGTGCACAAATGAATACTACTGAGTACCCTTATTTATTAAAATTAAAATATATATAATAACTATGGAAGAATATTAAAATAACTTTGTCATTTTAAATTTTATTTATTTTTATTAATAACAAATATAATTGATCCATTATATATATATATATATATATATATATATATATATACGTAATTATGTTGGTCTAGTTTCCTCTGTGGGAATTCAACTTATTTATTTCGTAAGTTGATTCGGCAAAGCATTAATCGACCTTCCAACCAGGCAAGATATTTTGAGTCTGAAGGTTGCATCAAATTGGACTCTGAGATACGTGGGTTGGGTATGGGGGCAAAAATGGAAGAAAAAATAGAAATTTAATGTCACGGTAATAATTTTATAAATAAATAAATAAGTTGATGCAATATTATGTAAGGGTCTTACCGGATTGAGCTGGCAGATTACCTGAACCATCTGGTAATCGAGCTGACAGGAAATATCCCAACATTTGTTTTCTACTATACTCTTTATTGTTGACACCCATATATAACCGGATTTCTACTAGCCTCGCTCACCCCTACTGAACCTCAAGTTCAAAGATGTTTCCAAGCCCTCTCCGTAGCTTTTCAAACATGACAGAAACTGACTTCTCTCATCTTTCATGCCCGCAGTATACCGACAACATAGATCTATCTCTCGATGAATATACAAACTATGCGCTTGGCATGGACACCGATATGCATCACTTTGAGTTCTCTCCTTCAGTCACATCAACCAATAGCTCCCCTTCCCATGAATTTGTAGCTTTTCCTGCTCATGATACGCGGAGAACTAATGTTACGTTTGCATCTGATGATTCTTCGCCCCTTGACACGGAGGAATTGGAGCTCATTCTGAGGGGTGACATTGAGGACATCAGTGAATGGTTGAAGGTTGCTGAAGAAAAAGAAAGTTCCTTGATTCAATCCTCAGATGAAGGAATTAATAACGATAAAGGCAGCTGCAGCCTCAGTCCATCCATTACTTCAAGCGATCGGGCCTATGAGGAGACAACTTTGATCCAGCAACCACTGTCTTTGCCAACAGAAAGCCTGGAGATCAATATCCAACCTAGCTTAAATCATCTTGTCAAGGCCTACGTAGAAGCCAAGGAGAATGGACAATCGGAGCTTGCAGATGTTATCACGGGACGCATTAGTGAGAAGGTGATCCCTATTGGTGAGGTATGGGAGCGGCTTTTGTATCACACATTCCATCCCTCAGACCAGCAAGCAGATTATCTCAAGCAAGAGTCTTGCAAGAAATTCAACAGGGCTTTTGAGGCATTTTATCGGATTTTCCCTTTTGGGATGATCCCGCATTTCACAGCTAATTCAGCGATCCTTGATGCCAAGCCTCATGACGTTGAGGATTTACACATAGTAGACTTTGACATGAGAGAAGGGGTTCAGTGGTCTTCAATGATTATGTCTCTCGGCCAACAATATCAGCAACAAGAACGAGAGCACAAATATTACTGCCATGCTCATATTCCCTCACAACCCACCTTGAAGATAACAACAATCAGGTGGGAAGATGACGATCCTTACCATTTACCTTCATGGAGGAAGTTTGAGGAGACAAAGAGACGGCTCCAGGATTATGCACACTCTTTTGGTGTAACGTTGAAAGTGGAAGAGATGGATCTAAAAGATTTAGCGAGCGAGCCAAATAGAGATCGAGTGAGGAGAATGGGAGGCAATAAGAGAGAATATTTGGCATTTAATTGCATGTGGGCACTTCCCCACATGGGAAGGATGAGAAGTAGGAGACATGTCATGGAGTTTCTTGGTGTAGCCAAGGATTTATTAGCCAATAATAACAACGGCATTGTCACATTTGGTGATGGAGGTACTTGGGGGATCTTCAAAGGTTGTCCTAGTTTTGGAACATTCTTTAACCGTTACATGGAACATTACCAAGCCTTGTTAGAGTCAATTGAATGGCATCTGCCACTCCGTCTAGTGGAAGCACAAATTTCCATGGAGTGTCTCTTTGTGGCACCTTACGTGTCTTCTGTTGCTTGGATGCAAGAGTGGGAGGAAATAATGGAAGGTCGTGATTTTTCTTCGGCACATCGGAAAAGTATGGGAGGATGTAATTTGAAGATAGGATTTGGGTTTGAAGAGGTGAGACTGGGCAATGAGGAGAGCTTAATGGAAGCAAAAGAAATGGTGAGAGAAGGAGAGACCCCATATAGAGTGAGGATCGATGGAGATAAGAAAAATGAGATGGTCCTGGAGTGGACAAGAACTCCTTTGGTACGAGTTTCTGCATGGAGATGATTTTCACACATCATATTGAACATTTTTTCCTTTATTATTATTATTATTATTATTATTTTGCTTCTGTTGATCCATGGTTCCTTGTTCTTTTCTTTTTTTTTTTTTTTGTTCCTCTCTATCGAAAGACTTCTAGGCTATCAGATGGATAGCCATCTCCCTTATACAATAAAACCTCTTCCTACACCATCTTAATTAATAGGATTTGGGTACAGTACATTTCTCGTTATTTAAACTTTGAAATCACGTAACAAATCAATTATCCATGAATTTCTTGATCCGTGTCGTTGAAAGAAGATTGCAAATAAGATTATCATTCCTCGTCATTAATTTTTTTTTTTTAAAAAAACAAAGATGGCAAATAAGATACTATTGTTTGTTGCTTTTATGCTATGATTTTCCTTTGTTCTTCCGCTATGACGAGGGGATTCAGAGCGAGAGAGTCGAAAAGGAAAGTTACGTTGGGTTTATCAGGGGTTTGGGATTTCGGTTGCAATTATTTTTCATATTTTTCCCTCTGTTTCTTCGTTGATCTTCGCCTATGGATGTATATCGAGGTTGAACAAAAAAATCAAACTGCTTAACACTTTGTTATAGCATCCGAGTTGTTATTATCGATTTCCGAGTGTCCTCAAAATGTCCCCTTTATTGATCGAAACTGAAACTATTATTTCAAATATTTGATATTTCAAAATGGGCTTGCCTTCTTTTACGGTCGTACTTAATCCCATGCACTTTTTTCTACTCAGAAATAAAAATTAAAAAATTAACTTATTTTTATTTTATACAAATTACGATATCATCAGCTTTAAAAAATAACTAAAAATATACAAATACTTCACCCCTTTTATAACATTAACTTTCATTTACACAACATAAAATGTCAACTATGTTGTGTAGTGTAAAAACCAACTTTCATGTATAGCACATTAATATCATTATATTACTATAATACGATAGATATTAACAAGTTGTTGGAGTTATATACAAATATTTAGTATCTTTTCCAATCAAATCTAATTTTTTTCTAGCATAAGAAAAATCTCAATTTGCTTATTTTTTTGGTGTCATTAATATATATATTTTATTTATAAATAAGTCCATGAATTTTGGGTGTGTGTGTTGAGAACATAGTGATGCGTTTAGAATAATTTTTTGCTGTCGGGGTTACTAATCGTGTACAATAATCCGGTAATTTTGATTAACGTTGATCCTTTATTAGGCCGAGGTTGGGTTACGTATTGGACCCCTTCATGGATAAATTGCTTCTCAAGTGGCCCAATTTCTATGAAGCCCGCTTTAGTTTGGGTTTACGGTTTAGTATAAAGTAAAAAATAAATTGGGAAAGCAAGACCAAGTCGAACGACGTCGTTTTCGCGTAGTAAACAAATTGATGCGGTGAAACGGTAAGAATCTAGTACCATATCAATTTTTTTTTAAAAAAAAAAAAAGAAAAAAGCAAAAATTAAGGGAAGTCGGTTACCATCCATTTTATATAAATAGCCACTTCAACGGTAGAGTTTTGCATGAAGTTTTGCGTGTCTCTGTTGTTTTAACATCCCTCTTCAAACGTCTCTCTAGCGCTCCCGCGCGTAGCCCGCTCCTCACCGTCCCGCGCTCGATCCTGCGCCCCTCCAGAGTCTGATTTCTCGTTATTTTGTAATCGGAAGATTCCATTAGGGTTTTCGGTCGGTCATGGTTTTCTTCTCACTGTGTTGTTTGCGAGGTTTCTTGGTATCTCTCGTCTGAAAGTTTAACGGATGGCCATTTGGCTTCTAGGGTTTCTTGTGCGGCTGTTCTTCCAGGTCTAAAATAGGCGCTGCCAATCGCGTTTGGGCATCTTTCTGCTACTATTCCCTTGCTTTTTTTTTTTCTGATTCTTGAAGTTTTGAGACTTTTTTTTTTTTCTTAAATCGTTCTAGTGATTTTCTTTTTAAAATTACTTGGGTCTGTAGTTGATTTGCACTGTTCTTCTTGACGTTTCTTGTTATCTGTATAGATATATTCTTGTAATTTTCAGGGATTCGATTAGACAACAAAAGACTTACTGTGTTTTTTCTAAGAAAATTTTCCTAGTGGGCTTTCTTTTTGTTGCTTTTTGAGGTTCTAGAAAGTTAAATGTATTTTTTCTTTCTTTTTTTTTTCGAAAAAAAAAAAAAAAAACACTTGCAGTCTCTCTTTTCGAAAACCCAGTTGTTCGGCTAAAGGCGAAGGTGCCTTTTGCGGCGGGGTAACTTGGATGGCCACTCACTGGCAACCAATTGTTGCAGCCGAATTGGTGCTTTCTTTCCTTAGAATTTCTAACTTCAGATTTGCTAGGAGGGATCCGCTTTTTTTTTTTTTTTTCCTTCGTTAATAATTTCCTTTTTCTTTAAATTCCCGGAGTTCTGAATTTTCCGATATTTCTTTTTTTTTTTCTTATGAAATCAATTCTTTGAGAAAAGCTTTCATCGAGCCTGCCTCGAGGTGGTTCTTGGACTTTTCAGTTTTCTTCTTGGAAAGATTTTTCAAAATCATAGAAGTGGGAGGTGATTCTGTTTAGTTCTTTCCGTTCCTTATTTTTTCTTTATTTATTTATTTTTTTGTCCTATTCGCTTCCGATCTACACACAAATAAACAACAAAGGAACAGGGATCATTTTACGTTAAGTTGATTTTGATGAATCAATTGGGTTGAGATAGTATCATAGATCGCGTACTGGAGGTTTTGTATAGTCTTCCCTTTATTCTTGTTTTTTTGGTTCGTTTGTTTTTGGCTTTTTTGGCCTTTATGTTTTTCCTTTATTTATTTAAGTTACACCTGATGTACCATAAAATTGGACTTGCAGAATGAGTCAGATTTAAATGGGCGAATTCTGTTATACTGGTACTTAAGTCTCATTCTGGCTTTCACTTCTACATTCTGTTAATTTACTGCTGGTACCTACTGAGGATTCTGCATTAAAGTTCCCGTGTTCTGATGAATTGTTGCACAGTTGAGCAATTCTTATATGTTTGGTACTTTTGTAATGGCAGATTCCATTCTCGTACCACTTACGCTAGATTTTGACGGACCAGTTATCTCTTATGCTGATGGAGTTCTTGATCCAGGCTCTAACCATTTTATTACTGTAATGGAAGTTATATAACTAAGGATACTGTTAGACCGATATCTTTCTTTTTACGAAACATTGATTTCTGGAGAGAATTTTCTTTCCCTGTTATTTTGACAGATCATTGAGTAAGCAGTAAATGTAAGCACAACGATCTGTTACTAGGATTCTCTTTTTCTCTTTTTAAAGTAGGAATGTTCCTGTTCCATTCACCAACCCATTTGATTCTACCTATTTGTCGAGAAACTGTCATTCTTTGTGTTTCCACTATGGTGTATATATGTGGAGATACGCAGAACCACAAGTATTAGTAAGTAATGATTTCTGTGTGTTTCCATGATTGGACCCTGAGGGCAAACTAATGGAACTGGTTTTTAACATGCCATGGGATAAATCAGAACAGTGGGTTGGTTATATGGGTAAGTGAAAGTCCCTTTGCTTTCTTTTAAGAAGCCTCTACAGCAGAGTCATTATTTTTCCGTTTATTTATGATTAACAATTATGTGGACTCTGTTTTGTGTTATTTGTCATGGAGACATGCGTACTGGTATAAGCATGCATGAGCAACATAGAAATTTTGTTCATGTCTGTCCTTTTCCTTATCTCAGACATACTCTGAGATCTTTTATCTGGTTTTGCTGTTTGGTTCATTTAGTTCCTCTGAGACTGTCGGTATCTTGTTTTGTAATCTTCCTTGACAAAACACCTTGTAAGGGCAAGGTTGCCATTTCATTTATTTTCTGTTCTGAATGGATCCCTTTTTCCTATGACTGTGTGCACTAAATGGCATTGAAGTTATTCTTGGTTTCTTGCAGAGATGACTATAAGTGCATATGTGGTTCTGGTTGTGATCCCGCAGTTTGGAGTCTCCTACCGAACCCAAGTGGTCTTCCAAAGGTTCTTGTTTTTACTTTGTGTTGAGAAATTGCATATATAGCATATGCTTGTACACTCATTATTCCAACAAAGATAATTAAACATATGATATCATGACTATGGAACAAATTATTTTAGTGTTATTCGGAAAACATTAATATGCATCATTTTTGGTAAATACATGCTATGTCTGAAGGATCAATGATTTCTGACACCAATTCCTAAATTTTAAGTTTGGGACAAATTCCTGAAATCTACTTTGGTTCTTTTTATTAGACAAGAGTCACTTTGGGCAGGAACTTTTTGCTGCAAATTGTAAAATTTTTGGTTTTTATATGCAGGGAGACCATTCTTTTATCACTGAAGGAAAAAGTGGATTTTGGTTTTTTGACAAACGGGTAAGGTTTATGCCGGCAGAGTTCCAATTTGTTATTCTAGTAATTTTGCTTTAGGTTACAAAGATGCAGATGCATTGTTTAGTGCATTTGTCATAACTTGATTTTTTCATGGTTGACTTACTTGGAGATTCCACTATGTCTGTTACAGTTTGTGATGTAGCCATTTCATGCTTTATGGTTTTGTAATATACATACATTTTTATAATTTCTTCCACAAATTTGCTGTGGTGAGAGCTTTATGCTTCTCTCTCTCTCTCTCTCTCTCTTTTGAATCTTGGTGGGGAGATTATATGTTAATAGATTTTTGTTTTTTCTACAGAACTATGGTATCTCAACAATGCAGGGAAGAAAATATTCACCATGGGTCTGTTGGCCTGTTGAGCATAGACAATGAGAGGCATTGCTGAGATAGCAAACATTCTACTGGTGCCATGAAATGAACAAACCCAGTAAGCCAAAATGTTCTATCTGTTGATTAAACCATCCTGTAGGGTTTGATAGGATGAGGTGGAACTTAGCATCACAACCAACTTGATGTTTGTTAATTGTTGGATAGCTTGACAGGCAACAATTACCTGGCTTCATTGAATTGGTAAGTGATTTCTTAGTAGCAAAATGAATCTGTAAATGACATGAAATTACTTTACTCCTTAATTCCCAATGCTCAAGATCATTATGAGTCATTGGCATCAGTCCTTATGAGCTCATTCAGATTGATGAAGGAAAGAACTTAATTGCTTGCAGCTATAGGTGACTCTGAATAAGGTTATTGGCTTTTGTTCATATGTTGTGCTTTCCCTTTCTATGAAGCTTGTTCCTGTAATTCTGATGGATACTTGCACATGTTTGCCCAAAATCAATGTGACTTAGGCTTTGGTTTTCTGCTCAGAGGCTGGGCAGAAGATCAGATCTCGGTGCTGTGGATGATGTTCAAAATTATTAACTCTGCTTGATATTCCTTTAGCAGATATAGATAATACTTTCTTAAGTTGTGACGTGTGAGGAAGTCCCTTGAACTAGCTGCTGTTCACATGCTTCTCTTAGATCTGCAACTTTGCGCATGCAGACTTTGGGGTACCATTGCCAATAATTGAATGAAGCATCTGCAGTTCATCCATCATGAGTTGCTAAGGTGGTGCCACATATTCTATTCTGTACGACTTTCCTTTAACCATGAATACTTGTGACACTCATTCTAGGACATAGTAATCATCAAAGTTAGCAATTTGTTCCTGCCTTTTCAGGTGATTCTAGATGACTATGGATCCAATGGTAGTAGATCTACAAGTTGGTCATCCTCACCTGATAATTTACAGTGGGGTTCCTCCTCCAGCTTGCCAGAGTTAATTGAACTGTCAACAGAAGCTTCTGGTCAAAAGGTGTAGACGTTTTTTTTATCCACCTTCTAATCCGTATTTTGAAGGTGGTCAGGAAGAGCCCTCTTTGTTGTTGAAAAGTCATGGTATGTTTAGCTTGCACTCATCATAGTTTATTGGCTTGGCTAATTTTGGAACTTTCTTGTGTGCTTGCTTGATATATGCCTTAGGTGGCAATATGAAACTATTTTAGGCTTTGTAAACACAACTCAGAAATTTTGATGTACCATAAAATTGGACTTGCAGAGTGAGTCAGATTTAAGAGGGTGACTTCAGTCATACTGGTACTTAAGTTTCATTCTTGCTTTCACTTCAACATTCTGTTAATATACTGCTAGTACTTTCTTACGATTCTGCATTAATGTTCTGTATTTTGATAATTTTTCCACAGTTTGAGCAATTTTCATATGTTTGGTACTTTTGTAATGGCAGATTCCACTGTTGTACCACTTACAGAAGATTATGGCGGAATGGTTATCTCTTATGCTGAAGGAGTCCTTTTTCAACACTCTAACCATTTTATTGCAGTGGTGGAAAATATATAACTAGGAATACTGTTAGACATATATCTTTCTTTTTATGGAACATTGAGTTCTGGAGATATTTTTTCTTTCCTTGTCATTTTGACACATAATTGAGTAAGCAGCAAATGTAAGCGCAACGAATGTGGCTATAGACCTTAATGACAAGGATATTTAAGTTATGAACTTTTGGACTGTGTTTTTGCTGCATTTTCTGCCAAAAAAAAAAAAAGAAAAGAAAACATAAAAATGTAAATTTACAATTATGATGTGAAAAATAAAATTTATTATTGAGATATTGTGAGTTACTAGGATTCTCTGTTTTTTTAAGTAGGAATGTTCCTGTTCCCATTCACGAACTGGTTTGATTCTAGCTATATGTTGAGAAACTGACAATCTTTATGTTTCCACCATGGTGTATATATGTTGACATGCTGAACCACAAGTATTAGTCAGTAATGAATTCTGTGTGTTTCCGTGCTTGGACCCTGAGGGTGAACTAGCATGAATGGAACTGGTTTTTAGCATGCCATGAGATAAATCAGAACAGTGGGTTAGCTTTATTGGCAAGTGAAATTTCCTTTTGCCTTTTTTTAAGAAGTCTCTACAGTATGAGTCATCATCTTTTTGTTTATTTGTGATTAAAAATTATGTGGACTCGGTTTTGTTTTGTGATATGCATAGTGGTATAAACATTTATGGGCAAACTCGAAATTTTGTTCACGTCAGTCCTTTCTCTATCTAAGACATTTCGAGATCTTTATCTGCTTTTGCTGTTCTGCTGTTTGGTTCTTTTAGTACATCTGAGAGCATTGTAATCTTGTTTTGTAATTTTCCATAACAAAACACTTGTTTAGAAGTGAAGTTGTCCTTTTCTTTATTTGCTATGCTGAATGGCATCCATAATTTCTTTAACCATCTACACTAAATGGCATTGAAGTTCTTGGTTTCTTGCCGAGGCATCTACAAGTGCATATGTGGTGCTGGTTGTGATCCTGCACCTTGGAGTCCCCTACTGAATCCAAGTGGTCTTCCAAAGGCCCATTTTTTACTCGGTGGCAAGAGAAATTAGAAATAGCAGGTGTTTTGCAAACTCATTATTCCAACAGAACTGATAAAAGGTATAATATGCATGATTATGGAACAAATTATTTTAGTGTTATCCTGAAAACATTTATATGCATTATTTTTGGAAAATGCATGCTTTGTCTGAAGGATCAAAAATTTCTGACTCCAATTCCCAAATTTTGAGTTTGGGGCAAATTTCTAAAATCTAATATGGTTCTTTTTTATTAGACAATGGTCTCTTTGGACAGGAACATTTTGCTGCAAATTGTAACATTTTTGTCTTTTTATGTGCAGTGCAATCATTCTTTTATTGCTATGGAAAAAGTGGATTTTGGATTCTTTACAAATGGGTAAGTTTCATGCTTGGAGAGTTCCAATTTATTATTCCAGTGTGCACTTTCCTATGAATTTTGTTTTCTGTTACAAAGATGCAGACTGATTAGAACTCCAGTCAGGCTCAGGGCAGAGTGGATTTTGGATTCTTTACAAATGGGTAATGTGTATGCTTGGAGAGTTCCAATTTATTATTCCAGTGGGCACTCTCTTATGAATTTTGCTTTATGTTACAAAGATGCAGATGCAGTATTTAGTGCATTTGTCATAGCTTGATTTTTCATGGGCTGTTTTGGTGTTTCCACTGTCTATTACAGTTTGTGAAGTGGCCTTTTCATGGTTTATGGTATTTGTAATATACTTAGATTTTTTATATTTCTTCCCAAATCTGCAGTGTGAAGAGACTCTCTCTCTCTCTCTCTCTCTGTGGCTCTCTTAATCTTGTTGGAGGGATTATATGTCTTTAGAAATTTGTTTTTACTACAGATAACAATGGCATGCCAGCAGTGCTGGAAAGAAAATGTAGGGTCTGGGCACATCACAGCATGCCATGTGCTCTTGGTATAGACAATAATAGGCATTGCTGAGATAGAAAATATTCTACTGTTGCCTTGAAATGAACAAACCCAGTGGATGAAAATGTTCTATTTGTTGATTAAACCATCCCATGGAGTTTGATATGATGAGTTGGAACATAGCAGCATGACCAATTTATCTGATATTCGGGGGTGATGTAAGCCTGTTGCCTGCATAAGAAGGAAACTAAGCAACCATAAGAAGGAACTATTATGTCTATTTTGAAAAACTTGACTGCCCTCCATTGATGTTTAGTAATTGTTGGATGGCTTGACAGACAGCAATCACTTTGGTTTTATTGAATTGGTTAAGTGATGCCCTTCTTTGTAGCATAATGAATCTGTAAATGACAAGAAATTACTTCACTCCTTGATTTCAAATTTTCAAGACCATTACAAGTCACTGGCATTAATTCTTATGAACTCATTGAGATTGATGAGGGAAAGAACTTGATTGCTTGCAGCTATAAGTAACTCTTAAAAAGGTTATTGCCTTTGCATTCATAATTTGTGCTTCCCCTTTCTAACGAAGGTTTCTGTAATTTCTGATGGATACCTGCCAATGTATGCCCAAGATCAAGGTGTCTCAGGCTTTGGTTTCTTGGTGCTCTGGATGATGTTCAAAGTCATTAACCCTGCTTGATGTTCCTTTTTTAGATATAGATAATACTTTCTTAATTTGCAACATGGGATGGAATCCCTTGAACTAGCTGCTGTCCGTGCACTCCTTTTAGATGTGCAACTTTGTCTGTGCAGACTTCAAGGTACCATTACCGATATTTGGAGGGAGAATCTATTTTGTATTACATTCCTTAAACATGAATACTTGTGAAACTCATTCTAGGAGATGGTAATCTTCAAAGTTAGCAATTTGTTCCTTTCTTTTCAGGTGATTCTAGATGGCTACAGATTCAACGGTACTAGATTTCCATATTGGTCATCTTCAACTGATATTTTACAGTCTGGTTCCTACTCCAGCTTGCCAACTTTAATTGAATTGTCAACAGAAGCTTCTGGTCAAAAGGTGTACACATTTTTTTTTTAATACACATTCTAATCCCAATTTTGAAGGTGGGCAGGAAGAAAAGCCCTCTTCATTGAAAAGTCATGGTATGTTGAGCTTGCACTTGTCATAGTTGATTGGCCTGGCTAATTTTGACATTTTCTTGTTTGCTTGCTTGGTATATGCCTTAGGTGGTGATATGAAACTATTACAGGCTTTGTATCTAGTATAGAAGTTTTAGGGAAAAAAAATTAAAATTTTAATTTTGAGATTGATTGCTTTGAGATGGTTAGGTTTTTAAGAAGACAATCTAGATTGAGTGCTAGTATCCTTAAATGAAACTACTATTTGTTTCATCTATAACTTGAGCCCTACAGCATTTGACTGATCTTTGGAGTCTGTCCAACTAAGGAAATGATACCTTACTTATAACTAGTAGACTGGGAACTGCTGTTAGACACAAAAATGAAAAGGAAAGTTGAGTAATGATGTAACATTGATAGCTTAATACTAAAACACTAATTGTAAACACTTGTCTCTTGACACTGACAGAACCTGGAAGGATCATATATTTCAGGTGGAGGAAACTAGATTCCAGGGGAGGACTCATTCTAGTTATGTTTTTGGTCACTCTATTGAAATCATACTCTTTACTAATTAGGTGTCTATTGGTCACATTCTTCCTAAGTTGGATATCAATATCCACGTTTCTGTCCTTGTTCAGGGTTTATGAATACCCTGCTATTGGCTTAATCAAGGGCATGAATCCTGCACCCAGCTCTCTTAATTCTTATATATGACTGTTACAATCAGTCTAAAGAGTTTGAAAACAAAAGTAGGACACAGTACTTATCTTAGAAGATCATCAAGGAATTATAAATTATCATGTAAGACTAGGCATTTTGAATATTGATGGTCAGTAACTTTCAATTCCAGGTACCTTCTTATGATAAAACTGTAAAATGTTGGCTTTTTCTTTATTTCTGTTCAAAGAAATGCAATATTGGCCACAGCAGAAGCTAGAGCAGTAGAACTTTGCCTAGTTAAGATTAAGCCTGAAAATTTTTTTGGTGGGTGTTAATGGCTAATTTTTAAACTTGTTGAGTGTTGATTTGCTTTTTGCTTTTTAGTTTTTACCAATGAGCACATTTCTTTAGAATTTAAATTGTAATAGCATCTGCAGTGTGTAAAATTTTTCAGGATGTTCTTAAAAGTGAAACACATGGAATCTTAAATACCAGTTGAAGCTGGCATTTGCAGATGTAAACCATGATGGAAGTCCTGATTCGTACTTAATCTTCACTTTTACTTGGAGTAGCAAAACTATTCTTGTGCAGAAGGAAAATCTTACTCAGTGATTGATTGAAAGTCTAGATTCTACTTGATCACTGCCCCCTTCTTTTTATCGATGCAATTTAGTGTTATTCCACAAATGTTGATTGCAATTTCTTTTTGAATGAGTTGTTGAGGGAAAAATAATGCTCCTTTGTGATAACCTTGCTAGAGAACATCAACTTTCTGTAGATCATATCCTTCGCCTAAAGTTAAACGGACAAAATGTTGAAGGTTATGGTAGAGAATATTAAGAGCACTTGGTGGGAAAGTGAGGAATTGCTGATGTTCATTACTTGTGCTGAAATTTTTGTAATTATCCACCATTTTTAAGTTCTCTGTTTCTTGTTGGAGGCACATACTTCAAGAAAATATAAACGTTTCTGCGTGGAAATGCTGATGCAGAATGTATAACTGGAGGCTCAGCCAGTGTATATACCATAGTGGCTCCTGCTTTCAAATAAACATTGAAGACTGGAGATCCATCGTATGGGGTGAGTTCTTGACTTGTACTTCATTGAAGTTTAATTCAGTATAGTCAAGTTCTTGACTTTAACTTCAATCAAGTTTAATTCAATAAAGTTGATGACAATGCCTTGGTTGTTGAACATGGCTCCTGAAAGAGTTTAATCTGAAAACAGTGGCCAGTAATTGAATGGCTCTTGATCTACTTTTGTACTGCATTTTTAAAAATGTTGCTATTATTTTGTTTCCTGATGAAGTGTTGTCATGTATTCGTTATAAAACAGGTGCTTTTGTATGCCTGGCACACATTGAAGTGAGAGCAACAGGGAAGAATTTTGAGGGGAAAACTTGGCCGACCCTGGTCCTTCAGCAAGCTAACCATGCATTTGAAGGTGATGTTTTCTTACATCCATTATGTTCTTTTCTTAATCACTATTTGACAGAACTTGTGTGCCCCATTTGTAACAATTCCTCAATATACACAAGGATTTTCATACCCTCTGAGTACAGTTTGGGCAATTTCATGGACCTGTCAAGTTGCAAATGGAATTGTGGTCATTCATTTTTTTGTGAAGAAGCTGAGTACCTTTGAACTGATGACTGTTGCTGGCTGTTTGTCGGTAGTTCAGCTTCTTTCAGATATAAGTAACTATTGTAAGATCCTCTGTGATTCTATTCTTTCCAGTTCCCGGCAATGTAAGAGCTTTGTGCACTAAACTCACATTATGATTTATGTTTCTTTTTTATGTCTATGGATTCGTCCTGGATGGCCAATTTTTGACTGTTAAGGGCAGAAACTCATGAATTTGAGCTGCATTAACTTGACAAGCTTGTTGATAACTTGAACAGAAAGATTTCAATGTTTTAGTAGCTTTTGTGCTCCATTAATTTGATTAGTTGTGATGGCTTGCAGGTGCTGAAAAGGATATGACTATGAGAATTCCCCAATCACTTTGTTGATCATTTTTCCGGTCCCATTGAGTCCTTTTCAAGGATTGTAAGATAAGGGATGAATAAGGTATGAATTCTTTTCCAACAATCAGTAACTTCTTTCTTCTGTATAGGTTTCCCCTGTGCATGGAACAAGTGATAGTCTCTCTCGGCTTCGCTCTCTGTCTCTCTTCTAACATTTATGCCAACAATTGACTGCGCTAGTGTCTCTATCGCTTGATAAATGACATCTTTCTTATTTTCCCTGATTCATGTGAAACAGAAGAAACTTTTTTCCTTGTATGATTCGATCGGTGGGGACAACTTTTTGTTAAATTTGATTGAACTTGATTTAGAGTATGCATGTAATACAATTATGTCCTAATTGTATTTCTATTTATCATGTCATATGAAATACTATTCTCCTGCAAAGTGATTCCTTCTTCTTCATTGGCTGCTTCTATGATTTCCCCAACACATTCTTTTATCTTGTTGGAAGATTTTATACACGGGCACTATTTGTGTATGAGAATTTGGAAATGTACATTTGACCACTTTATTCTCATTCAATGAAAATGGCTGCAAGACATTTGCCTCGGGTGGACAAAAGAGGAATTAATTGTAGCATTTAAAAATAATTCTTTCGTGCTTTTTTTGGGGGGGGGTGTTCATCAAATGTGTAGATTCACAAACATTTTTAGGTCAATGCTTTTGGTTTTTGTGTATTTATAGGTGATGATTGTTACCTGAGATGATCGTCATCAAATGAGTTAATCATAGAAATACAAAATTAAGATTGATTATTTACCAAAATTTTCTCTTTTCTTTTTTTTTTTCTAAACCAAGAGATAGTAAAAAAAAATTAATAATTTATATTGTAATATTTTAGTGGGAGATCTATATAAATTGATCTACAATTTTTTTCTTTTTGTTCTTTCTGGCCCCAAATTCAACAGTCACTTCTATTATAGGAACGGGAAAATGTGGTTAAGTAATTTCGTGCAGTTCCGTTACATTTATAGAGTAGAAACCAGAGCAGTGCAGTTTTCCTGAAGACAGATTGGTGGGCGAGGGGGCTGGGGGTTGTGGTGGGGGGAGAAATGAAAATAAGAGGAATACATGAATCCTAATAAAAGAGAGAAAACGTAAATTCTTTTGTGGCCCGTGGGGGCCCGCTTTTCTCGAAAAGAAACAGCATTTAATAGGTCAAGTCACCAATGGGCTGTTTTTCTTTGCAGAAAGTCGTCGGTCACCCCGGATAATTCTCTCTTTTTTCGTTTTATGTTTTGATAATCACCCCAGATTTTTCTCTAAACTACTGAACACGGCTAATCGAGGACGTCTCCATACTAGAAAGACGTCCAAATACTTCTTTTTCTGCAGTTTTCCAATTAAAACGGATCATTTCCATGAGTTGCCTTGGAAACTCATTTTTGGCTGAGATTTTCTTTTTCACATTATATTTGAAAATTATCCCATTGATTCTTTTGGGGGACGGGGGTAGAAATTGTCCTTTACTGCCCTTTTTTAAAAAAAGAACTACATGACCATAAAAAAATAAAAAAGGGTTACATACAACGTTGACTATACCAATTCATGAAACCATGACGCGTGCAATCATGGCCTGGACCCAATTTGCAGTCTCCTTGATCTGCTCGTCATCAGACTGAAGACACTCACCTAGAAATTCAACACAGAATGCATTGTCTTTAAACAGAATCTTTGAGTTTGAACCAAGTGCGTCTGCCAGATCACCCATCACTGCAACTGCAGCTTTGGTCACACTCTCATCCCTGAGAAACATTGCCGAAGTCATATCACAAAGAATGAAATTGAAGTCAAAAGAAGTAGAGGAATGGAAATGAGAACGGAAAAAAGAACCTTTGAATGTCTCTGAATACCAGCTCTATAAATTGCAAAAGATGGCCACCATGTGGCAGCATCACCTCGGGCTTGGAGTCTTTGAACCCCTGAAGAATACCAGAATAAGCTTCAAAGATACTACGCTTTAAAGAATTTCCATACTCCACGAGCTCCTCATCACTGTCATCTATCTGGCTACAAATCTGGGAGGCACTCTGCATCATTGCAAGTGCAGATTCGACATACTTTAGGAACTGCTCCCCTACAGCAAGAGCAACATCCCCAAAGCACGAAAATATAGGAGGCTTAACAGACCGGTGGAGTTCAGCACTTCGGAGATCGTTGATAAGGTGGCTTATGATAACATCACAGTATGGCAAGATCCTGTCATCAATAGCACGACAAATGTCACCAACAACCCCAATGGTGATTGCACAAACTTGATACTCCTCAAAATTCTGTAATCCCATCTCTATATATTTGGACAAATCAGGCATATACTTAGCAAATTCAGGTCCAGAGGCATATGCCAGGGAACCAATAGCCAGCATTGCCTCCTCATGCACTGTGGAGCTGCGGCAAGCCAGCACCCGGAGGAAAAGTATCATGATTGGATCTGCTGCCTGGAGTATAATGGGCTTGGTCTGGTCAGTGCTGCTTAGTTTCTGGATAATAACCTGGAGAACACCACAAAGAGAAGCTTGCAAGTCTCCTTGCTTCTCCCTGTCATCTGATGATACAATCTCAAGCTCTAAAGTCTGACTCAATTTATTCATAATGACTGGAAGCAGCTCTGCAATGATCTGGGATGTTTCTATAATACTGGAAGACCTGACAATCTCATTCAAAGTTTCGTATGCAGAAGACCTGAGCTTGGAGTCAGCCCCATCTCTACGCTCAGCCACACGAAGAAGTTGAGAAATGATGCTGGTAAGAAATGGAGTAAAGAGGGAAGAGCTTATTCCATCATCATCGTATCCCTGGGCAAGATAATAAATTGCCCCACAAACCTTCTCAGCTACATGTGGAGCATCATTAAGACTCTGTAGCAAGACTGCCACAACTTTGTGGAGATTCTTATCAGAAGTTACAGAATATCCATCAGCAAGACCATGCAACAGCTCGAATATACGACTAAGAGTCCAAGCAGTTGTGTCCTTGACATGGCTATTTTCATCATTCATTGCATTCAGCAGAAAATCCAAGCCAGTGTTGACCAGAGGATCTAGTCTTTGTAAACTTGGGCCTTCAAGAATTGAGCCAAATGCAAAGGTAGCTGCCTCACGACAATGCCAATCTGGCTTTCTTATGTTAGCCTCCACAAAAGGCAGCACAAGGTCCACAACAGGATCCCCAACAGTTCTGGCAACAAGACCAAGACACGTCCCACCTGCCATGGATATGTTCCAGAGGCTATCATCCTGATCTTGATCCTCTTCTTGCTTCAGTAACGTTTCCAACAATACAGGAACCAGAGATGTTAGGGCCTTCTCTATAAAGCAGGAATGAGCTTGCCCAGAAGTCTCACTCTCAGGAATTCCATATTCTTGAATCTCTATCTCTTCATCACAGATTGAGCTCCAGAATTCGATGGCTTGGAGAGCAACCATCTCTTCATCTCCTTTTATAGCATTTGAGGTAAGCTGAAAGAGTGTCTGCATATATGGTTCAAGCACCTCATAGTATGATGATGCTATGGAAACAAGGCACTCAAAAGCAGCCTGCCTGATCTCTGCCTCTTTAGACAAAGCTGTATCGCACACCACGTTCATGATATAGTTTCGCTCCATTTCATTCTTAAAATTGTTCTGTGCAAAATCCAAGGCATTATATAAAGCCCTTGTTGCCGCAGAGCGGACTTCAGAACTGTTTTCAGCAGAGTTCATGCCTTGCACAACTGCTGTAAGAACTGAATTTACCTCATCTTGCCCAAGATCCTGATCTGATATCTCCTCACAAATATATCCTAGAGTTTCAAGGGTTGCCTGTTTCAGTGCCGGAGGACTATCTTGCTGGGTCATATTGTTGAGCAATGAGCCAATTAGCTCAGGCCATTGCTGTCGAGGAATCTCAATCGCAGCAACCTTAGCAATTACTTGCGCAGAAGTGTGCCCTGCCTCTAGCACAGGAGAGCCAAGGGTTCTGAATAGCAGATCTTTGATCTGTGACTTAATAGAAATTTCAATTGCCATCCACTGTTGAACTAGATGTTCCCTTCTGATGGAATCTTTGGCATCTAAAGAGTTTTTAAGGACAATACCGGCTAAACGACGAGATTCATTAGGCTTGGCATTATGTGCAAGCTCAACTGACAAGGACAGAAGAAAGAGTGGCAAGTTCTGTTCTTGGAACTGTCTTAGAGTAGCCTCTGCCTCAGTCCGGACCTTTGTATCCGCTGATTGCGCAGACAACAGAAACTGAGTGATCTCCAAAGCCATTTCTTTGATCTCTGAAATGGAAAACACAATCCAAATTTATACAAATTAAAACAGCCACAACAAGAAAGTAAGAATGTAATAGCAGATAACAATCAAGCGAAACCCCAAGGAACGAATAAAGAGAGATGGGGATAGAACCCGATACATAGACAAACAAAGATTTGCACCTTTACAGTTCCGCTATCAAATTGAATCAAATTGTCGTTGACTCATAAACTATAATTCAAGCAAGACATAATAAAAATTTTCATTAGAAAAAAAAAAGAAAAAGAAAAAAAATGTAATACAACCCAATATTTTCTAAAAAGCAAATTACTCCACTAACAATTCTTTTCAGCAGTTGACACCATAAAGCACGGAAAGTGAAAAGAGAAAAAACATCCACGTACTCATTCCATTTAGTTTGCGATGATATTGTTAAAAAATTTTTAAAAAAAATATATATAAAAAGAACAAAACTCACTCACCAAAGGTCAACCTAATTACACCACCCTCTCTACGTCCTAGAAATCAAACAAAACTAACCATAGAAAACTAAGATAAACCAAGTAGCTTCCGAGGGGCGCAAACACAAAACTTCTAGTTATCTGAAATCGATATGTTATTTCAACGTATTTAAATTCTCCCCAGCAATCAAACGAAGCATTAAGTGGACACTAGAAAACAGAAACAACAAAGAAAAAGAGAAAAAAAGGCAAAAAGAAAGTGACAAGGAAAATTTGACAAGCACAACAAAAGTTTCAATTCGTTCACGATCGAAAACGACCAGACCGAAGCCTAGAAAATTCACCATAAAATCAGCACGTGCGAAACCCTAGCTCGGCAAACCCACAGAAGAATCAGACACAGACAGCAGATCTTTTGGCTAACACAAAATCGAAGTAGGCTATATTTAACTTACCTGGAATACAGCAACAATCTGATACCGATCGAAGTAGAGACACACACTTAAACCTTCAAAAATCACTCTCTCTCTCTCTCTCTCTCTCTCTCTCTCTCTCTCTCTCTTCCTTTCTGTGCTAATCTATTGTTGTTTCTTGCTCGAGCGAAGCAAGGGGAAACGCGAGAGAGAGAGAGAGAGAGAAGAGTAGATGTCGGTGGATTTAATTTATTTATTAATGCTTCTGAACGCTTAAATTTCTGTGATTTTTTTCCACGAATTTTATAGCAATGCGAATTCGAATGCTTTGGAAGAAGCGGGAGGAAGAAGGGAGATGAAGCCAGCGGGCAGGGTTCTTTTTGGCTGCCCGTCGCTGCCCGATGTCACGTAACCCAAAAACCCTAACTTTTTTGAATTCTCCTACGTGTGTAGCCTGGCTCACGCGTTTGTTCTTCCAACGGTTGAAAGGGAAGGGTGTGTTTATCTTTTGGGCCTTTTGGGGTTTTGAAATGGATTGGGCTTTTTGGGCTTTAAGAAGTACGCGGTGCCGGCCCATTATGGACCTCTTTCAACGAATTCCGGCTCACCCAAGGATTGAACGGCAATGCCAATCGTATAGGCTCACAGATTTTTGTAAGCATGATTCTTAGCACTCTAGAATTATTTCTAATTTAGAGAAAAAAGTGCGAATAAAAATAAAAATAAATTCACTGTACTTGAAGTATATTATTTGTCTGCTTACATGCTATTTACGAAGTCTATGGGTTGAACAATCTTTCTTTTGTTTAGGATTGCAGTTGGGCCGGACAAAAGTTGGTGAGAAATGGCTCGCAGAGCTCTTCACGCCACAAAGCCTGTGCTTAATGCGCCAAGGCAAAAGAACTTCCAGCCCACAGCCTTTAGTAAGTGAAGACTGCTCGGAAGAAGATTTACGATATGGTGGGCCGACTTTTGCGGAAGCAAACTCGTTCCCCTGGTTACAGGAATAGTATGCGAGCTTCTTGTTCAAATTCTTGGACGCGTACAATGCGGATGATGATGCAGCCAATGCCGTAGCATCTGGAAGAAAGCGCTCGATCATGAAATTTGGGGACTGGCCGTGATGGCTAAGCTCCTCGCTCTCTAAATTCAGCCCATCTAAACCGTGGTCATGGTCCTCGGCTTTCTGGACAATGTCTATTGCTTCTGTCAACGACAGCACGTCCAGAGCATCTGAATACATGACATCATCGTCGCCCTCCTCGTCGTCGTCGTCGTCGTCAACGTCGGCATCGCAACCATCATCATGATGAAGAACATTAACGGCTCGCTCCTTATTGTCACGATCAACTTCGTTTTGTGGAAGCCACCGGCATGGTGGGAGCCTCGGACGAGGAGTGATGTCCCCTGTCTCTGCAGGGAAGTCATTTCTCTCCAGGTCCTTGGGCTTGCCTGGAGCTTTTTCCCAACAAAATGGGATCCGATTACTGGCATCCCGTGAGGCAAAATGTGAATGTGCCGTTGCAGAAGAATGTTCCTGAACGGTGTTTATGCAAAGCCGTCTAGTTGACAAGAGTGGCAAGTTGAAATCGAGTTTTTGGAAACCATGCTCTTCCATAGACTCTTCTCTTGCTTCTCCCATGTAGATTATAGAAAGGGAAGATGGCTGATGGTATTTGGTATTGAAAAGGTGTGGCAGAAGTAGAAAAGTATTCACATGATATTGTCGAAGGGCAGTTGAAGCTATGAGGTTCTCGTGCGAACAATTAAAACCACTCGGCACTTTATGAGTTGCTCACAGGGAAGTGAGAAAGGACAACCGTCTAATAAGGGAGTGAAAAGGATTCGCTTGAGTTGTTTCCAATTACTCGGGGTCTGACTTGTACACCAACTGTAAATCATTAAAGCTTTAGCTTCACTTTCCACCTTGCAGCTTCCTCTTGCTCTCTTTCAGTATGATAGACTCTTTTCTTCGTGACGTGTGTGTGCACGCGTGCCAGCGTGGCTTGACCATAATGATTTATAATGTAGCCTAATGCAGGAGGGAAAAAGAATTTATGACGGTAGAAAATGCAAAGGAAGATGCAAGTCCTCGAGGAATGAAAGAAATGAAGAGCTGGGTACCGTTAAAGTCTCTTAGGAAATCAATTGTGGGAAAATTGTGAAGCTCGTAAAAAAACAGAAAGAACAATCCGAGAGACGTTACAACATGGTAACCTGCTTAACAAAAAACAATTCATCTGTAAAACTCTAAACTCGTTGCCACCAAGGAATCCTTTGCCGACCATGTTACTTCTCTGATATTTGCTGAGTGGGGAATGTTGTTCTGTAGCAGCAGAAGCAGCATGCACCAAATCGCAATGCAGGATGCCTATATTTACATATCATCTTACTCTCCACTTTCCCACTTTCCCTGCCTTTTCTTGCTCCAATCACTTTTTGCTGCTAAAAATTCATTTCTGTCGGAGACCATCTGCATGTAGCTTGTAGAATGAAAATCCTGAAGATTCTCTGCCCCGGCGGGCACTCTCAATCCTGATACCATAAAATGAAATTGGGCATCATTTGTTTAGGTCATGATTAAGACCACGGAAGTGTGGATCTCTGGCTCTCACTTCTGCTGGTCATTCACCCGCTCACGTGCTTTACTGATGAGCTCAATAGTGTCACCATGAGAGGGATCGAGACAGAGTGCTGCTTCACAATCTCGAAGGGTAGAAATATGATCACCCATTGAGTCAAAAAATGCCGATCGAAGATGCAGAAGCTGTAAGTCTGGCTTGAATGCTATGGCCCTTGTAAGCTCCGCTATGGCTTCAGCTTCTTTGTGGTTGTCCATCAAAACTGAAAGGGAAGTTACAAGATTTAACAGTGCAAATGCAAACTTTCACAGCATACAATCAAGCTTACATCTATACATACACAGCAGTTAAACCATATGGAATCAAATTGCAACCACAGAACAGAATTTTGAAAGAAACAACGTAAAGCTATCTTGAAAGGAGGGAGAGAAGAATAAGAGCAAAAGAAGTTGCTCACTAAAGCAAACGAACACATTGTTTCTTCCCCTACAGGCTACAGCAATTAAATAGAACACATGTTCTGCCACCTTGTCCCCAACAAAGCTAAATCCAGCAACAATCACATAGCTCCACTTGATTCCCAGGTTACAGATGTCAAAGTCTAGCCAACCATACAACTATTAATATCATTTTCTACACAGCACGCATGTCTGCCCAGCCTTATAAGGATCTCATTTGTGTAACTTATTTGCTGATCAAAAACTACAAATACCCCAGATAATTAGAAAAGTGAAATTTTGGAACACAACTCCTGTTAAGAGTATATTTACATTGAGCCTCATATAACTTAGCAAACCTCTGAAACGCCAAGCAAAATATTTTCCAGGAGCTGGGAACAATAAATCTTACCTGCTGCCCTGTATCTGTATGGGTAGGTCCTCAGAGGATCTAGCAATGTTGCCATGTGAAGGTCACTCTTTGCCATGTCAGGATCACAATACTCGGATCGCTTCTCATAAGCTGAGGCATTATTCCTGGCTTTCTCTATCAGATTTGTCATCTCATCATGTGCAGCTTTCCGTTCATTTTTTAGATAATAAACACGTGCCAGACCTTGGTGTGCCCTTGTATGTTTGATATTCAGTGCATTCATGTAGCTGTCAGCAGCAAGATCGAGCATGCCGCAATCAACATAGACACTACCTAGATTATTTAGTGCCTGCAGAACGGCAAAGTTAAAACAGCACATCGAGATGAATACAAAATACTAGGATCACTTTCATGTTGAGACTCACTTGTCCTTTCCGTAGGCCATCTGAGGGGCATCTAAGGGCTTCCTCTAGTAGTTCAATAACATACATTGAAGATCGAGGATCAAGGCTTGAGTCTGCTAAAACATAAGCTTTAAGGAAAAAGGCTTCAAAGGATCTCTGAATTGCTATGGACTCCTCGGCCTTAGCCAGTGCTTCTTCGCGATGGCTGGTGTCATATAAGATCCATCCTTCATAGACTAGTCTTTCATGCTCAGAAGTAGAATAATTTCTGGCCAACCGCAGACTACGCATGGCAGCCTTTTGACAATTCAACCTGCAAAATTGAGAACAAGAGGAAGCTGATTAAAAAAGACAAGAAATCAAAAAGATAAGGTTAGTCCAATAAATTCCTCTGGTGAATTCCGATTTCTGATGCGGCCAATTCACATAATTAACAAATCTTGGTACTGATATATAAAAGTTCTCTTCTTTTCCCCATTTCCATTACTAAAAGTTCATGAAAAGTAGTCCACAAAACAGCATAAAATCAAGAGATGCAGAAAGCTGCAAAAGACCTCTAAAGAGCATGCATAACAGGAAAAAGGATGTTGAATTGAAACTCAAGCAATAACTTCGTATCTATGAGATCCTTGCTGATCAAATCCAATTCTAAATGTCTTAGATGACAGTTAAGCTTTTCTATCAGTTATTGCATACGCTATGAAAATAGTTGTTCTTGTAGCAAACTTTCATACAACCCAACTCTATAAACCAATTGGGTTCTCTTGAATCCACTCATTCTCATCCAAACTTCCTCATATTTTGACATAGTTATCTTGCTTCCATCTCTATTATTGTTTTCAAAGGTAAACAGCATCATCACCACAGAACTCTCATTAAAGCTTGCATAGAAGCCAAATTGAAGTTTGGTAAAATTACCAATACTTTAGGAGGAACCTACAATTACACAGTGCTTTTATTGCACTCCACAATTTTGGGCACCCACCGACATTTTGGGTCAGGTCCTCTCCAATATTGTATTCTTTTGTATGCATGGCTTAGGCATTGAATATAATCACATTAAAACGGACCCTAAAAATTGCAATATGTATAAGAGTTAAACCACGTTCACAATAGCATACAAAATTTGAAACATAATGTTTGATTTTTTTTATCCATCTTAAAAGACAAGCCATAACAGAGGTGTTCCCATAACAGAAAATTTGAATCACTAGTGCATTCCTATGACAGAAAATTTGAAGTCAAATTTTATCCAGTCATAAAAGCTGTTCATCAAGCTTCAAATATCATTAATCTTACTTTAGCCTACAGATGTGTCAGAGAGTAACAGCCTAATAGGAATTTACAGAAGCAGCCAAGCCATATTGCATGCATACCGTAAAAGGAGGAGAGACTGCCGAAACCATAGGAGGCTCTTCCCAGGGTCATTTGCCAACATATAGCCAACAACAGCCAGGGAGCCTATATCATCAACACAGGACCATCTATCATACAGTTGCATCCAGCAGTCAGCCAGACTCCACTGCTGAGCCAGAGGACAAAGGAGTTCTAAAATGTGTTCACCGTGCATCTTCCCATGGAACATCATGCACTGTGGGTCCAGAGTCAACAGTGCTCGGACATCCCTGAGAGCACCTTCATAATCCTCCAAAGCAATTAAAATCCAAGCCCGTAGTTCGAGGCAGTCAGGAGAGACCTTGAAACCAATTATTTTATTGAGTTCTAAAACTGCTGCTCCCAATTTGTTCTCCTCCACCAACAAAACAGCCCTGTATTTGTATGGAAAAGATAGAGTTGGATCCAATTCAGTTGCCATGTTCAGATCCATCATCTTCTCACTTCCAACACAATACAATGACCTCTCCTGATACATCCACCCGACTGGCATATAATCAGAAACCAGCATGTTCATCATTTTGAAGGCTGAATATTTATGTCCACGCTTGTACTTAGACCTTGCAACACCCACTGACGAATAAATATGACCTGCTTCAACTGCAGCTTCAAAACAATTCTGAGAATCTTTATATTCCTTCCTCTCAAGCATCACAACACCCATCTGGTGATATGCAAGTTGCTTCTGCCAACCTTCAGTTGCACACTCCACCAATCTCTCCAAAAGCATCACAGTCATGTTGGATTTCATGTCTTCCTCCATGGCGATCTGGCTCAAAAAAAAATACAACAAAAATGAAGCATGGCCAACCTGAGCCAATCTCTCCTTACCCTCCAAACTACAAAACAATTTCATCACATAAGGACTGTTCATCGAACTTGGAAGCTCCCTTAAAAACACCTGTAAACAAGCAGCCACTAAAAGATACCCATTCTCCTCCAATCCATACTCGATCAATAACACTGCGCCTTCGATGTCACAAACCAAAGATGCCAAATGAGCATCACAAGCCAATTTCAGTTCCTCACAACAAAACCTGTTTGCCAAAGAAAGAAGCTCTAAAACAGTTGGTAGATCAAAAGAACCTACTCGTTTTGTCCTGCTAAAGATCGCCGCGGCTCTCATTCCCTGTGCGGATATCCCATTCTGCGTGAAATTAATCTTCTCTCTACGTGATTCCCTGAAACTACCATACAACATTGCTTTAAAAGGTCTGGAAAGCACGGCCATTTTGGACCGAACACACCTAATCTCATCATCACCAATACAAAATGACATATCACCATCTTCATCAGATGTTGAACATTCCTCATCTTCCATTGATACATCACCATTGAGTTCTCCTCTGGGAGACCGCGAACATGCACAAAGATCATTTGTGGATTCAGGATCATAACCGGAAACCAAACAAGCCCTGGGACATTCTAGATTTCTTCCACAGCAATCCATGGCTGATGTACCAATAAGTTCATCTTCTCTCCTCTCGAACCTCAGCCACGAGGCCAGCACAATTTTGGAGTGCACGTCCACGGCGTGCTGCCTCGCCAACCGAAGGCTCCTCCGGAACAATTTTAGATCCAAGAAGCCCCGATATATAGCGCATTGCTCTAAATACACCTTGGATTTCTCAAATTGTGGGCAATTTGCAATTTTGCGATATAATCCGGCCAGAGTCTCAACAAAATCAACCGACCTGAGACAGGGCTCGATGGGTGGCTCGAGGAGATCGGCCACGGGGAGGCCGCAAGGGAGTAGATTTTCAACTGGGACGTTCGTTGCGGTCCGGTTAGGTGGCGGTTGGTAGTTCCGGCCCGATTTGGCTCGAGCTGAATTGACTCTGAGATCTTGGAGGTGTTGCAGAAACTTCTCTCCCACACTGCCGCAGGAACCTCCGCCGCTGCCGCCGGTGGTGGTGCCGTTGGTATTGAGGGCATAAACCTGGGTGCCTTTGCACCCTTCTATAAATTTCAAGCTACGCATTGTTGCGAATATATTGTACTGCATATTTTTGCGCGCAATTTAACGGTATAATTGTCCGAACATTGACAGTTAGCCTGCAAAAACCTCCGTATTGGCGCAAATAAATAAATAAATAAGAGAATAAAAGACGATGGCGGATGCAGATGCAGGCCGGCCGAAGTGAAATTTTCTAGGATTTTGATTTTCCCGAGAAAGTGGGAAAGGAAAAGGGCGGTGGCGGCCTCGGGTGGGCAGGAAAATGGGACTTGACAATTTCGTGTACGAGATATGATAACGTTGACGGCCAACCAGAGATTGGTGAGGTGGAGTTGGCCGTTGAAACGGCCACTCTCTTGCAAATCTCTATTCTTCCTCTCCCTCTCTCTCTCTCTCTCTCTCTCTCTCTCAATTGCTGTGTCTTGTTGTGCTATGTATAATCCAGTCTTCCTCTCCCCTAAACCTGTTTATTGCTCATTTAAAATATCTCGCTGTTCTTATACTTCTATTTATTTTTCTTTGTTTATTTTTAATGCGTTTGATCAATGTCGTGTTTCTAATGTACGCATTTCCTTTTCCAATAATCTCTCTTTTTTCGACTCACCGGTTAAGGTATATATATATATATATATATATATAGACGTGCCCTGCCCTGTCACAGTAACATCATCATCATCCGGTAGAAGTGGAGAGAGCCACTAAACTTGGTGGGCATCCCTTGCCGGTCTAATATTATTCTTGCATTTTTCTGACCCGAATCTGTGGCATCCGATCACGGGTGCGTCCAGACGGCAAACTATCCATTTCAGTCCCCATTTTGAAGCGCGTCGTTGCCTTGTACGAGACAGTCGTTCCCTACTCTTATTCCGACTGACGAACAGTAGACCGACTGATTTTCCATGTTTTTATGGTAGATTTCTCTACGAAGGACTCCGATTGACAATACCCGTGAAATGGCCTTCGCTCTTGCTCTCCTCACTCGTGTTTGTGGCACCAAATCATCAGCCCCTATGCACGGCCTAAGCGCGAGATGTAGGTTTTTACCGCCTTCCTTCTTTTAATCCATAGATGGGCCATGATTGTGGGTTCCGATTGAAGCAAACTTCTGCTATTACGGGCCCCTTTTTTCTCCGTCAGTGCTCTCGAAGGCATAAAAAACCGAGGTGGATCTTTTTCGAACGTGGCACGGCATGCTCCAAAATAGCGACGACTACGACGAATCTACCTTGGATTTGGACTTGCGAAATAGTCACACGTCCTGTAGAAAATCTACACGCACACAATATTAGAAAATACAAGTCTGATTCATCGATGCAAACTTGTGACGGGATCAAAATTGACGATTATCAATTCCAATATTAGAAAATACACCAGTCATTTATGATTATAGTTACTGAATTTATTTTTCATTTTTTTATTTTATCACTTTTTTTAATTTATTATAATTAAACTATTTAACTTTAATTTAATTATTATGTCACTTTATTAAATAAAAATTTACAAAATTTATTATTAAAAATATACGTTTTTATAAAATCAAAACCACCAATCAATATATTAATAACAATTAGGTTAAATTTTCAAAATTAAAACATTGCAATTGAAAATAAAATTAAATAATTTACAAATATTAACAAATATCTCAAAAAAAATTATTTTCTCTATTTAACAACCTGCTCACCCGAAAAATAATTCAATTCAAAATATGGTTCGACAATTAAAAGAACATCCCACATCATACAAGATCCAATGTGTCAAATAGAAAAAAAAAAAAATCTTCGTTTCTTTTTTTTTTTGTTAATTTTTTAAAAAGTAGGATTTTATTAATATTTATGTAAATTTTTAAAAATGATCTAAAATTTAATGAAAAATTTACTCTTTTAAAAAATAAAAAATAACAATTTTTTTATTTTTTTTCCATCGTGAGGCACATTGGATCACGTGCAATGTCCTTATAATCATTAAACTATATTTTAAATTGAATTATTTTCAAAATAAGTATATTGTTAAATAAAAATATAATTTTTTCATAAAAAAATCTTTAATATTTTAAAATTTTTTGATTTTATTGTTACTTATAGTATCTTGAATCAAAAAGTTTATTTTAATTCATATTAATGTATTGATTAATAAAATTAATTATATAAGAATTTTTTTTAAAAAAATGAAATTTATAAACTTTTATTTGATAGAATGATAGAATAATTAAAATAATTAAATTAAAATAGAATTAAAGTGAGTGATTTAATTATAATAAATTAAAATTAAATAATAAAAATAAAAATAATTTTACTAAAAGAGTACACGTATAAAGTAAATGACGCTGTCTCTTCTTGATCGTTGTCTGCTTTCGTCCAAACATGAAAACAATTAAACAAGAAAAATCAAATTACAATCTGCCTTCCCAGTTGGCTTTCTCGCTTTATTGGAAAAGTTTGCGAGCGTGATGAAACAGAAAAAAGAGCTAATCATCATCAACTCATCATGTTGGGTTCAGGCCCCGTAATTGTTCAGTTTTTTTTTTTTTTTTTTCGGTGGATCGATGAGGTGACTGTTCCGTTTCATTGGAAGGAAATTTCTAATGGATGGCCTTCTTGCTCCCGCTTTGGATGCACAATCATGGAAGGGGAAACGCTAGTGAGTCTCACGTCTGGAAATCGTGGGAGGGACGAGGCCTGTGAAGAATACTAGGATAAATTTGTTTTTAGCAAATGTATCGAGTTACACGTTGAAATTTTTTGAAAATATATCAAATTTTGGATAAAAAATATACCAAATTTTTATCGTTAAAAAAAAAAAAATAGAGTGTGCTTTTGCTCTTTATGCAGTAAAGTTATGATCAAGATCTAAAAGACTTCAGCAGTAAAGAAAGCCAAATGAATTGAAGATCTCATACTACGTCAATCTTACGTATTGACAACCGAATCTACTTATATTATATCATATGCTACGTCAAACTGAAGAAATTCAAATGTATCTGGCACAGTTGCATTGGACATGTACATTTTACGTGTCACGATCTCAAAGGCACCATCCTTCAGTTGATCAGTTTCCTTCTTATGAACAACTCCTTTTTTTACGATTATTTTTGTGTGTACGTGTGTCTTCTTCACTACAATTTCCAGAAGCAGCCTCAAGGCTTGTACTGTCGTCTTCTTTTTGAAAAGAAGGTAAAGTCAAAGTGATTTAAACCGTGAAATTGGTTCGCACTCTTCTTGTCCATGGAAGGAAAGCTTGCTGGCTGCAATAATCTGAATATGCACCCCCTTTCAAGGATATATTCATAAGCATAATATTCTCAAATCTAGTTTTCTGATGTAGCACCGCAGTCGACAATGTGCTTTTGCATTGGCTTCGCTGATGTAGCACTTCGCCCGCCACCTTGAGAGGCACAATTTGTCGGCCTGCTTAACCATTGTAAATTGTTTAAAACAATTTTATTAAGAAGCTGTTGGATCATGTGGAAAACTTATTCAGATATCAACACGCTGCCGGGTAATGACAGCTCAGGATGTATCACCGTTCACCAAGCAAGGAGTTGTACTAAATACTAATTAAGCAGGGATCGTACGGTGCCCTTGCTTTTTTTTTTTTAGTTCAAGTTATTCGAAAGAATGGCCATATCCGTTTAGCCGTGGCCAAGTCAAAATCCCACAAGATTCTAACTTTAGAGAATGAAAAATCCCTGCTCGATACCTTTTGGGTTTTTGTCCCTACAACTTTCTTGAATTTAAAACGCACATGGGCAAGAGATTTTTTGTCAAAAAAAAAAAAAAAAGAAAAGAAAAAAGGAATAATTGGGCCTGTCCATTGTGAGGGACCCGGCCTCTTACCCTGTTGAACGAAAGCAAAGGTGCGGCTTGAGAGCAGAAGAGTGTGAAAACCGGTCTAACCGGCATAAAAACTGCGTAACAGCTGTCAGTGGCCGGATAATGTTAATAACCTCAAAGCCCATCTCAAACTTGGGAGTCCAATTTTTGAGGGATGCCTATTCTGCAGGCGCAACGAAGTCATCATTCATCAACATTAATTTGTGTTGGAACCTTGAAGTCCAAATAAAGAAAGTGAGAGTCAAAACTGATATCTGAGTGGCAAGGACCATTTCCAGGGATTATTCTTCTTGTTTTCAATGTCTTCAGCTTCCTTAATTGACCAAGAAGAGAAGAAATGAAGACGTTACTCTACTGTGTGAAACCAATACGCAAGAGATTGGAAATAAAGAAATAGATAATAGTTTAGTCTTTGCATATTCTGCGAGCCAAGTCTGATAAAGAAAATGTGGAATCTTTGTATTACTTAAGGACTGACAATTTCGTGAAGTGGGAACCAGAAAAAACATTTATATAACATCGATCCTTTTATATATATATATATATATATATATGATGAAATCATCCCTTAATCGGACTAGTCTTCTTCGTAGGGTTTTGTTTATTTGATAGATGCACGTTGTCTCTGCTTTATATTTGTTTTTTGGTGCCACCTTCAGTGTCCTAGAAAGACAAAGAAATGAAGTTCCATAGATGGGTCTTCTAGACGGGTCATACACATGGGAGGATTATCAATTAATGTAAACTTTTTTCCTTCTAGTTCTCCCCATGTTATAAGTGAGGGTCACCGGATATTGGTTCAGATTACCATAGATCTGAAAGCTGAATGTTCAAAGAGATCATGTCTTTGCGTGACAATTGACAAAAATAGCATTAATATTTCATTACTAGGTAGATGTCTATATATTTTTAAGGAATCCACCTTTAAATTGAAAATCGAGAAAAGGAAGAACAAGGATACAAAAATGGGAAAAAAAAATCTAATTTTGAGTAATCAGTTATGTCACAATTGTAGATGCATAATGACCATTGACTCCATTGTCCTATTATAATATTTAAGATGTAGTTATACCTTGAAATTGGACTGATTAATATTTTTTCTCATTCATTGGAAATTCTAACGACGATGAACTACTACAGATATGGTGTCTTAGGTGTGAATGAGAGTTGATACACTCATTGGAAATAAGGCAGGAGACTAAATAAAAAAAATCGTTATCTTACCAGATAAGCTAATTGACACATACATTAAAAAACAAAAAATCCTTCAGCTTTTTCCTCCGGGAACTAAATAATTATTCAAATTATGATTGGGAAATCATCCATAATTATTTCAATATTTTCATGTTGGAGCAATAACGATTTATAAAACAAGCTGAATAGCTATTCTTTGTCATAAATGGTTATTCTGTTTTACGTAATTCGAATTCAATATAGAGGCTTGTAGAGTTTTCCTCCTCTTTTTTTTTTTTTTTTTTCATTTTTTCATGCATGAGGTTCATTAGTCATTTGCATCAATGTAGATTATAAGTACATGTAGAATGAAGTTTTCCACACCATACATACCACGACAAAAAAAAAAATGTTTTTGACTTCCTGACCATGATAATACATTGCTCAAGTATGACATCAGTTTAGAAGAACACGTGAAATTACTATTTTGGTCATTGATATGGACTAAATAAATAGCAATAATAAAATGAATATCATAACAATTTTACTATTCAGAGTAATTAACGGGAATAACCGGTAAGGGATGGGGACGCTAGAGTGGGACGTAACGATGCATTGGGCCCATATGACACATGAAAAAAGGCAATTTATACCTTTGACGTGAATTAAGTATTATCGTGCTCGACTGATACGTTGTTCCTACCATGCGTACGTATGATGCGAAGACACTTTAATATAAAAATAATTTAGTAGAACAAATTGGGTTTGACCTTCAATCCACTTGCCATACAATGACGTATTAAGTTATTGTTTTGAGTAAAGGAAGCCAATTATATATTTAGGAAAGACAACTTAACAATGAGAAAAGAAATTTGAATATGCTTGCAGTTTGTTTCGAAATGATGCCACCTAGAATAAATTTTTCATTTGTTGTTTTTGGGGAGCATATGTGTGTGTGTGTGTGTGTGTGTGTGTGTGTGTGAAGATTTTGTCCTCAGTTCAAATGTCTCATATATATATAAATCAGCTCCATTTTTCTTCCTAAATTTATCAAAAAATTCAATGCAAAAGAGGCAATCCATGAATCGAAGGAGGAAAATCATAGTATACTTTGACCAATTTTACCTAGACATAGTGGAAAAACTTGTGATATGGTAAATTTATATGATATTTGAAGTAGAAATGCCACATTTTTATTTGTTCAGTTGTTTTCATACATGTTGAACAAGATTTCAGGCTTCTTTGCAGTAAGAAATTAAACTTCAAGCAACCCAGGATATACAAGAAAAATGGTAGAACAATAAAGCTAAAAGGGAAACGACAATGCCCGAAATGCTACACTTTAAACACTCAGAAAGACAATAGTTAAACATATATATATAATATTGGACCAAAAAAACTATAAAATAGAATGTTGTGCTTTAAAAATACCTTCCGTGACTTTTTGTCAGATCCAGAGAGGTGCGGACTGTTTTGCGTCTTAAGGCAGTAGGGCTACCTGGGCATCAAGGAAAAGCATTGGTTCACTGCCTAATTCTAAGTTGGCCTGTCCCATTCCCATTTTATTATATTTGCATGGGATGTTTTTATCTACCTTGCAATTAAGATATCTTGACGAGAATACCTTCAACTACCAAAATGCATAGACACGTGCTCTAAAACCAAAAAAAAAAAAAAAAAAAAAAAACAACATAGACAATAGATATACAAACAAAATGTACTAAGGAAAAACTAAATCGAATAAAAAATCGTGGCAGGTGGGAGCGATTCCAAGAAACTTCATAGCACATTTCCGATTGGAAGGCCAGCAAGGGCACCGTGCAAGGTAGACAATGTAACAAAATATTATGATTATAATTTGTATGTATGAGACTGCAGAATGGCCATACATGGGGATGCACAACGATAACACGAATATCATTGCATTTTGTCTCTATTATAATGTGGTGGTTGGCGGATTTGCATTAGACGACAGACATCCTCATTCTCAAATGAATGTAGATCCGCATTAAGAGGCTCACGTATTCTCATGAGACAATAGAAAATACATAAAGGACAACAAAAAGAGCATCAAAGTACTGTTAGGGGTTGACTTCACAGGCTAGGTGTTGGGAGTATACCTTTCCAGAGTGCCATTTTTCTACATTATTTTGATGCACTCCGCAGCGATTGGTCATCTACAATAATTTCGCCAAATACAAATTTTCCGTTCCCATTTTTTTTTTCCCTCCATTTTATTTCTCCTTTTTGGCGGATTAATATTAAGATTTGCCTAAATTGAGCTTCACGACGGCTCATAACAAACGGTATGAGTTTTTGAGTTGAGTGGACATACATACACAGGATAAAGAGAACAGTACAATTATATCCAGAACAATCCTGTCGTCATTCCAATTTATGAAATGTTGCATGGATTGAGTTAAAATCTCCTATTGAAAGTAGTTGATCATTAATTGTTCATTATTCAATATTCGTTGCTTAAAAATTTTTTTTATGGATTTATTATTTTCGAGTATTCTAACTAAATTTTAAGTTTTGGCGACTGCAATCTGCAAATAAGGAAAACAGTAGATAATTACGCGTAACCGTTTTATTACAATTGTTTGATGGAAAAAAAAAAAAAAAGAAAACACTTTCGCTCTCTCCCAAAATTGGGGCTCGGGATGTTGTGATTGCGAACTGTTGGGATCTCAATTTCTGAATCTTTTTCCGTCATCTTGTGTAAATTAATGGAGCTTGCATTATCTTTGTATATCTTCGAGCTGCTATCACCTCGTATAATTATCAATTGATGTATGCTTTATTGCCAATAAAACCTGGAGGGGTGGCCCAGGAGGTGGGGAGGGACGGAAAGGAAGGAAGACCGATTTAGGTCGATCATCGCCGATTGGCTAGCTGAGATACAAAGAACTCTACACCGGCGAGTGATCTCTCATCGCTGACCACAATAGTCAAGATCAATTTGATTAAAGAACAGCAATTAAGAAAAGGGCCAAAGTTTTTATTTTCCAACTCTTACATTGCAAGACCCCCGTGAACAATTGGCTACTGGAGCGAGCAAGACATAGACAAGGGCAATAATGCTAAGTCCGCACACGTGGGAGGAACGGAAAGTTTCTGAAGGTTGCAACTGAAAGGCGCTACCATTTTCATAGTTCATAAAAAGCCGTAGGTGAATCCCTTTCCTACACGAGGCGACGGATACCTGTTGGGCTGGCTATTATAGATTTTCTAGGTGAATGAATAGACATTTTTAATGTCATTTTACGTGTTAATAAATTTTAGTAACTAAATTTTAATGTCTGTTGTAGTAATACATGGGTTTGATGTACAATTTAATTATATTTATTAAAATATATATCTTTTTATATTTTAAAAGATAAATGTAAAAAATATTATTTTTTAAAAAAATTAGAATTATCTTTTTAAAAATTATTTTTAATTATAAATATTCATACTATATAAATTTTAAACATATATATATATAAATTATTCAAATAGATTAGGTAAATTGTAATATATATTATATTCTAATTAAGTAGATTAAATGTATAATAAAATATTATAAATTAATTATTAAATTAATATTAAATATTATAAATTATAAAATTTATAAAAAATTAAAATTAAAATATTTTCAAAATTAAATAAGTATTACTCTATAAATACTTCATTATTTTCTTATTACTCTATATATATATATAAAAGCACACACACTAATTATCTTATTCACATTATGGACTATGTGAATAAAATTTTATTTTAACATAACTCTACTTATAAAAGTTAAAGAAAAATTATGAAAGAAATTAACACGGGTTAAGAACTCAAATTACAAGTTTTAGTTTTGAATCTATAGAATAGAATGACAGTCATTCCAAAAAAAAAAAAAAAAGAAAAAAAACGAAGGAATAAAAAAACAGGAATAGAAAGTCAGTTGAAAGTTTTGAGTTGGGGGTAAAAAGCATTGTTGTGTGATTAAAAGACCTTCAATTGACCCCATAAAACTGAGGAATCCATTCGATATCTGGGTCGGTGTTTCCAAATTTGAAAGCCTGATGGCGTGCCATTAGTGCTTGTATGGTTCCAATTTACCCATTTCCGGAGAAGTATCAGATATCCGTGGTTTCTCTACCTTTTCATTTGGGAAATCGTCGTTTGAGTTAGCATCAGCCCAAAGTGGAATTGCCGTAGTGTATGAAAGCGTGATAATCCCAAGTGCCAGCCACCAACAACATTCTAACCGCGCTTTATTTATCCAAGTAAAATTCCAATCATATTTTCAGTATTCCAATTAGTAAGTCGCGTTTTCCTTCTTTCTCCTTTATGGTTATTATAATTCTTCACTTTTTTTTGTGTTTTTTTTCATTTTTGACATTAATTAATTTTTATTGACTTTAAGATCTATAAACGATGATTATAATATCACTGAGTCACAATTTATTGGTCACCTTTTTTTAGTTTTCTTTGCTTTTATTTGTTTAGACAAACAAAAATAGAGAAACTAAGACATTCCCGCAAGAAATTTAAGGCGTCTGCCACGCTCTCCGTTAAAGGATATTGTTTATTATACACCAAGTTCAAGGACAAGAAACAAAAATCCATTTTGGACAAGAAACAAAAATCCATTTTTACCGAAAAAGACAAAAATTCATTGGAAACCCTTTTTGGAACTCTATGTACCAGCCAAAGTGAGAATTCATAGTGTTTTTTTTTTTTTTTTTTTTTAGGGACTGAGAAAGAGAGAAAAGAGAGAAGGGGGGAACACGAGATGGAAAAAAAAAAAAGTTATTTCTTGCATTGAATATATAACATCTACATTATGCATATGTATGCCTACCGTGAGCTGTATAAATACAATAATAATCAAATTGGCATATACAAAGATTTAGGTGGGTAAAGGGTTATTGTTTACGTGTCCCAACGCAAAGGGAGAGACCATCGTCCTCGTCAAGATCTAGGGTTTCTCTATCCTCTCTTTTTGCACATAGAACTGCAAACCGATCTTTTGTCTTGCCTACGTTTGTAAGCTATCCCTCCCAAAATCTATGTCTTGTGTCTCCTAAACGACAGTTTTTCCTTTCTTTTTCTTTCATTTTTACCTCGCCTCTCTATCTCACTTTAGACTAGAGTAAGACGATATAGAAGGTGCCTGACTCATCATGCTCACTTTAATTTGATCAGTGGCCCTAATCCCAAATCTTCATTTTCTAGCCTTACTGTACATATCTGTAAATGTCTTTTCTCTGGCTCATGTTGAATTAGAGGGGGAAAGAAATAAGAAGGAAGGAGCCAAATTAAGTAGATATGGATGGAAGCCAGGGTTCTGAATGCTCAAAAACGAGTGGCTCTTGGAAAGAGCAAGAGGAGGAAAGCGACCATGATGAAGATCACGAAAGCAGGCCGGAAAATAATAATAATAATAATAATGGAGGAAGCTCGAGCAACAGCACGGTGGAAGAGAGTGAGAAGAAGCCTTCGGTGAGACCTTATGTCAGATCCAAGATGCCAAGGCTCCGTTGGACGCCTGAGCTCCATCTTTGTTTCGTTAAAGCAGTGGAAAAACTTGGTGGACAAGATAGTAAGCGCTGATTATTAGTTCTTTTTTTCTGCCTTCCTAATTATTCTAGCAGATATAATTAGTATCTTTCTAAAACTATACGATGTTCTTGTCGACTTGTGTGACTCACGCTAATTATTTCCTAATTCAGAAGCGACTCCAAAGTTGGTTCTTCAATTGATGAGCGTCAATGGACTTAGCATTGCCCATGTCAAGAGCCATCTACAGGTTATCTGACTAAACAATCCTTATTCCTTTGTATAAAGTCTTGGACATAATCTATACCATGCGAAATGGTTTGTGATATATATATATATATATATATATATATAATTATCCGCTCCTTCTTTACCTCCTTGCTGTTCTCCTCAGATGTACAGAAGCAAGAAGATCGGCGAACCAAGTCAAGGTATATAAGCCACTTTTTCCTCTCATGTTGATTTTTTTTTGGGGGGGGGGGGGTTAGTTAATAGGAGTTGGGGTTTCTGATCACTGGGTTCCTAATGAACAAAGCTGTCTTTCCATAACAGTTATGGCTAATCATAGGCATCTTGTGGAAAGTGGAGATCGCAATATTTACAATCTCAGCCAGCTTCCCATGCTGCAAGGATATAACCATCGCCACGGCTACAGGTATCAAATGAATCCTTGACCTTAATTACTTGGTCTTCTTTCTTCCCTTTCCTTTTCTGTTTACAATTTTGATGGGAAAAATACGTCAATGACGCTGAAAAATGGAAAGAAATAAAAGAGCTAAACTTCCCTTTTCTTTTTTCAATTGACCATTGCATTAACAATTCCTCTTTTCTGAAGATTTGGCGATGCCTCTTGGAATGCTCACGAAAAGTTTGTCTATAGCTCCCCAATGGGTCGGTATTTGATGGACCAAACCAAAAGAGGATTGTATGGAACAGTGCCTGATCGGGCCTTTGGGAGCAGCAATTTTAGCAACTGGACAAATTGCCATTTCCGAATGGGCACTTCCTTTGAGGGCACACAATTTGCTTCGAAAACTGGAGAAGTAGTCACGAAGAATGAATCACTCCAGTCATTGCAGAATCAAATATCCGCCCAATTACGACCGAATTCAAGCCTTGCTAATCTTGGCACTCTAGCTCAAAATCAAACCAAAGTGGGGGAGATGGAGAGCAATCGTTTTGATAGAAATGTCCCTGCTACAACGAAGAGGAAGGCAACAGATTGCAATCTTGACCTGGGTCTGTCGCTTAGAGTGCCACCAAGGAAGGAAGACGGTCAACGAAGTCTAGTCGACTCTGAAGTGGACAGCGAGTTATGTCTGTCTCTGTACTCGCCAAAACCAACAAAGCTCAGCAGATTGAAGGAAGCGAAGGAAGAGAATGGAGATCGTGCAAAAAGGGCGAGTACTCTGGATCTGACTATTTGAATGAGACAACTCTAAGTGAGATCTCGAGGTACTTGTCCGAAAGAATGCATTTCACGAATTTGCTGTTGAATAATTAATTAATAGCCCCCATATAATTGTAATTTGTCTCGTTACTAATATTTCGTGTTATCAGCATAATCTTTCTGTGTCCAGAGACTATAGTGACAAATATACGTATAACAGTGTGTATGCAGCAATGTTTTGCTTTCGCCTCCGAAAAGGATTTGCCATGGCAGTTGAGTCTGCTAAAGCGAACATAGATATGGGATATTTAAGTTTTAAGGCACATAGCGAACCTTCGAATGGGAGGCCCCGTATTTCATTTTTCTTATACATATACTCATATTCATTATTTGGAAAGATTTAAATTGTGGAATTGCACGTAACATGTACTGGCAGCTGCAACTATAGTTAATCGTAGGCTTTGTAGGGCTATAAAATGTAATCGCCACAGCTATCGTTATTGCGGTATTACAAATTATAATTATAATCACAAGCTTCATTTTAAATTTTGATTTCTGTTAACTGAACTACGTATCCTTAAGAGAAGCTCATGAAAAATTTTCGTACAAATTGCTAACTTTTGGGTAGTATGATGGTAATGCATGCTCATGCGATTTTTTTTATTTATCGGAATTGTTTAGTGGAAGGCCGAAATTTAAAAATTGTGGGTATATCATTATATTTTAGAACCCCAGGTATTAAAAAGGCCTATTAGCTCAGTTGGTTAGAGCGTCGTGCTAATAACGCGAAGGTCGCAGGTTCGAGACCTGCATGGGCCATCTCGGTGAAATTTATTTTGCATGGGCCAAAATGCAAGTTGGGCTAGGAGGGAAATTGTAAATCTGCATGGCTGAAATTTTTGTTTTTTCTGGATCTTACGATGTCCAATACGTGTTGCAATGTCAGAGTTTCATTTTTGGGCCATGTAAAAGAGTCGAATATTTCAGAAGAATATTTCAGAAGACTGTAATAAATGCATGTCGAAGGGAGCGAGGCTTCTTGATGGACGGTGAGCCCACCTAAACAAAAAACTTTCTTATATGGAAGAAAATGTCACTGCCACGGTCAAATAATCAAATGATATATATATATATATATATATATATATATATATATATATAATATTACTCATATTTGATATCTTCTACTTCTTTATTGTACAATATGATATTTAAAACAATTCAAACAAATATTAATCAAAAGAATATTAATTAAGAGTATATATATTAATATTAAAAGTTTTGTATCTTAATTTTTAAAATAAATGTAAAATTTATAAGAGAGTTATCTTTCTTTGTTGCATAAATTCGACCGTGATAAATTCGACCCATTTAGGAGCCAGAACAATAAGATATTTGAGCGAACCGGTTACTAAAATGCTTGTTTTCAAGACTTTGGAATATAGATATTTAATGAAATTTTTTCTTATAGAAGAATTTCAATTCCCGACGCACAAATGATATAAACTGACAGCGATATTGCTTTCTCAATGATGAATAAAGTAAAAAAAAACAACTCAATAATAGGCTAAAGGGTAAAACAAAGAAGATTCAAGATTACGCTTCACAGTATTGATTGCATGATCTTTTGAAGAAAAATCAGGTAGGTAATTCTTAAACAGCCTTCCAAGCCTTTCATCCTGAAGTTGCATGACCTATGTCGCTTTAAATTGGCATGGCTTCCCACACCCATTTAAAGAAATTAACAATTCGCGTTGATATATAGTAAAGGCAAAGCACAACTTAAACCCCATCCATGCTAATCCCTGGATTATCCTGCATTCCTCGGACTTTTTGAACAAATTTGACCCATGGGCAATCTGACCCTTCACCATGGCATGCGAACACTTATTCGGTGAAACACACTCTGATAATCCCGGCTTCTGGGGTCATCATCTAGCCGCTTTACGCAGAAAAAAAAGATAGACAATAAAAAGCAAAAGGACAACGAAAAGCGAGACTAGAACTACCATCATGATCTCACCTTGGACAGCGAAACTGCGGTCACCGGAGAACGAAAGCTCATCTGATGGAGAGTAATCAGGTGCCAATGAAACTGCAGGCGGTGCACTGCTGGCGTTCGACGTAGAATTGTTCATCAGTAACCTTTCCATCTAATGATTCGAAACTTCAAGCCAAACTACAGGGAATTTCGCATCCAAAATGCTGGCATTCAGTTGACGTCTCGGACTATAGGGTATGATAATGATATTTTAGAAGAGAACATGGTGTGCGGCCCTTTGCCCTTGGGACGATGGAAAACACAGAGAACTGAAAACCCGAGATTTTGATACAATGAGAACTGAGCCAGGGACAACTGATTGGAGATGTGATAGACAGGGAGAAAGCAACCAATATTTGCACAGAAACGTGCCCCTAGCCTGATGTTAACTTATCTCGGTAATTGAGTTAATAAAAAATTTAAGAGTCAAGATAATATAAAAAGAGTTAAAAGAGAGAGAGAGAGAGAGAGAGAGAGAGAGAGAGAGAGAGAGAGAGTATACGAAATATATTTTTGTTGTGAAAAATAAAAATATTTTTATTTATAAAATTAAAAACATTCTTAATTTAATAGGTTTCGTTGTTCATTTGAGTAATAAAAATGCACATTATAATAACTATAAATTAAAAAAAAAAACAATTAACTTTAGTTAATTTAACTAGAGAGTAAAAAATCTAGAAGGCAGCAAATAGTCGGATCCAATTTAGCCCTATCACTTGTTATCGGTGACAAGCATGTCTGTCGTTACTACTATCACAGATACAATGAAATCATTGTCCTATTCATGTAAGCTTTTTTGGTTGATTAATTTACCGGCTTCCATCACCACTAGGAAAATGCATCGAGGAATGCTAGGAACACTGAGGTTTTTACTAGAATTTCTTTATTAAATGATGTGACATATCACAAAACGAATTGCATGTTATGTTAAGTAGTGGAATATGCGTACCGAAGAAAAAACAAAATAGTCACATCCCATTTGATATATAAAAAAAAAAACAAAAAAAAAAATCATACGAAAGTCTAAATGCCTCTTAAAATTATTCAAATGCCCGACTTTCCCATTTCATTTTCAAGGAAGGGTCTAAAATAGCCCTCCTTGAGTTGTCCCTTTTCTTCAATCGAGCTTCACTTTGGCATAATATTTTTAAAAAAAAAAAAAAAACTGCACAGGAAAATATCCGGAAACAACGAGCCAATATTGATCGCAAGGTCACAAAGTACGCCAACGCAAACTAGATAGATATTAACAAACAAGAAATTGCGGACTGGGTCCTGTAAAGCGTTTTCTAGTTCAAAAAAGGAAGGGACACACGTGGGAAATCACATGCAGCTCAATTTTCCCAAAAATCTCCATTATCTTTATTCGCAAAAACTACCGTTAATTACCTAAGGCTACCGGGTATAAAAGAAATAGCGACAATCTCTCGCACCATAGCGACATTGTATATTCCCTAAGGCCCGATTGATAGAATTGATATGATTTTTACAATGTACAATAGTAAGAGATTCTTGGAGTCGGACTTTTGAGGTTGCCTTTTCCTTGGAGACCAGGAGAAACCATTATTATTAATTTAATTTAACCAGAATAATTGTATAGAACCGTCTCAACCTGTAAACATATTGAGTTGTTGGGATCATCCGATGTAAAACTTTCCGGAACTTGCCTCTGGTCTTACTCCCAAGTCCCACCAACTCTGGTGCTTGGTTAGTGGGGTTTTCCCAAGCAAAATCACTTAATTTAGAACTCGGAATTGGACATACGGCCCACCGTTTACCTAGAATAATCTTGAAATGCTCTCACATTTCAGCAATGGCCGAAGGATGGCATCTTACGAAAGTCGGTTACTTTGGCCCATTATTATCTACAACGATTTAGCCTTTAACGTGGTTACACTATCTTGAAAGTTTGGACTTGGGCCCACCTAAACCCAGCTCGAATCCAATGGAGACCAATGCTAATTCTACAGAGGGTCTTTCTTCGGGCAGTTTGGTTGGGTAACAGGGGAATTCATGGGCCGTCGCTATACTACTGTTTATGCATTCTTCTTTCATTTTATTAGTCCATCAATTTTTTGTTTAAAAAGGTTCTATCTTTGACTTTCCACGTTGATTTAACTCTTGACTGAAGCAAAAATGTTGGTAGGAAATTGTAATCGGTGCCAGAAATTAAAGATTGAAAGGGGGTAAAACTTGCATGCCACCAATATTATTAAACGTTTACACACTTTTATATATATATATTATATTATATTTAGTTTTCTAATCCCACATCGACATTACGACTAAAGAAATTCATAAATTTTCGTTATTATCAGTGGAATATTCGACAACTAGCATCAAGTCCTCCTTTCGTTGCACTGTGTCACGGGATCATTACTCTCTGCTTAAAAAGCAGCCTTTTGGGTTAAGCAGCCTTTTGGGGTGTGCAGCACTCACGTTTATATACTCTCAGATCCCCCTCTTCCTATCCGATATAAGAAACGAGTTTTATACACCAGTCCGTCACACTCTCTTTCACCGAATCCATCAATGTCAATATTTGACAACTAGCAAGTCCTCATTTTGTTGCACTGTGTCACAGAATCATTACTTTCTCCTCAAAAAGTAGCTTTTTAGGGTGTGCAGTACTCACGTTCATATACTCTCAGATCCCCCTTTTACTATCCAATGTGAGAAACGAGTTTCATACACCGGTCCGTCACACTCTCTCACCGAATCCATCGACGTCCTTGTCGAGAATCGGGACCTTCTCTTGTCTACTCCTACACGAAGCGCTTAATAGGAGACGGAAACATCGGAATAAGGGTTAGGGTTAGCTCTGATCCAAATACATCGACGTGCTCGTCGAGAATCGAAACCTCCTCTTATCTACTCCTTCCACACGAAGCGCTTAGTAAGAGATATCAAAACATCGAAATAAGGGTCGGGGTTAGCTCTGATCCGAATACATCGACATTCTCGTCGATAATCGAGACCTTCTTTTGCCTACTCCTTCCATGCGAAGCGTTTAGTAAGAGATATCAAAATAAGGATCGGAGATGACTCTGATACCACTTGTTATGGTGTTATTATTCTCTTCCCAAAAGATTACCTTTTAGGGTGTGCAGTACCCACGTTTATATACCCCAGATCTCTTTCTTCCTATCCAATGTGGGAGACGGGTTTCAAACACCGGTCCGTCACAACTGGTTTTGAACCATTCCCTTCGGATTTCAATGTTGCTACCGACAAACGAATGTGCACAAAAAACCAAAGCATCTCATTTCTTTGTACGGTATTAATTTGCTCAACGGTGCGCATTAGGCATTAAGGAAGCAAAACTAGATTGAAAATTGAAAGGACACTGAGTAGATTCAAACTCAAAGAAAATTGTGAATTAATTAACATTAACATTTGCGTATCGCTGCTTATTATTAGTCTAACGAAAAAAGAACTCAGAAAAAATTACTGCTAGGCAGCCGTCTTCTTCTGATACGCAACGCCAAAAAGCGGATCAAATTGCCAGAAAGTGTCAGCTTCAGTTTAGCCTTCCGGCATCATAGCCATCCAACATCGGGGCCAAGGAAAGCACCAACGCATGGACCAAAGAAAAAAAGCACCAAAGTCACTGATTCTCTGGATTGCAGCTTAGAATATATTCAGAATTGGGTTATATTCCTGCAGAATTGTTCTCCCATATATGTCGTGGCACATACATATCTACACATTTTCTAATCTCGAATTTGTTACATATTGGAAAAATATATTAATCTCCAACTATATGCATAAGCATACTAACATATATACAATATGGCTAAGACTTTTCCCTATGTGCACGCGTAGCGAGATGGGGGTGCCTAGAAGGACAAGTTTTCCGCAGCCAAACTCTCCAAAAACTTGCGAAGCAGCTTCCAGTTTCCACAGAGACAAATATTCATACAGCAGTAGAGAAACAGTTTGACGACAGTTTCTCAAAGCTTGAGACCAAGGAGCCTGTGGCCAATAGGCCTCGTGTGTAGATTGGAGAGAGAGATGAGAGCAGCTGCATTGATTTGCCTATTTGAAGGCGATGGGGGCGAGCTACGTGTTATCCTTACTAACACATCCGTGAAGTTGTCTTCTCACCCCGGTATTGACATTGACAGGGTCTGAATATATATATAACTAAGAAACAAGAGATGTAGCATTGCCGGGAGGAAAGATGGAAGAAGGAGACTCGGATGACTCCGCAACAGCATTAAGAGAAGCCATGGAAGAGATTGGCCTGGACCCTGGTCTTGCTCAGGTCATCGCGAACTGGGAGCCATTTATTTCCCAGGTATTTACTTCTGGTTATTATGGATATAAAAACTAAAACCATCCTATGCTTTAAATATCCAGTTTAAATCAGCCCGATTGGGTGCAGAACCAATTAAGCGTAGCACCTGTGGTGGGTCTACTTATAAGGATTGAAGACTTCAAGCCTATTGTAAATACCCATGAAGTGGATGGATGCCGTTTTCGATGTCCCATTGGAGAAGTTTCTCAGGGTCTTCACTCTATCCCCCTATTTAATGGTTCTATGTCTATTTTTCAATTATCATTTTGTTGTAATTGATGAATTTTCTTCTTCTGTTTTTTTATATGTAGGAAGAAGAAAATTATCGGTGCGAAGAGAGGGAATGCATGGGTAGGAAATATATTCTGCATCTCTTCGGTTTTAAATCGGGACAAGGAATGTTTCTCGTATGGGGCTTGACAGCAAGCATTCTTATTAGAGCAGCCTCTGTGATCTACCAGCGGCATCCCAGTTTTAAGTTCAACCAGAGTCTCCCCGACTTCCAACAATTGCAGAAATCCTAGAGAGATCTTGCAATGGAAGAAGACGTCTAAACATCTCCCAATCAAGCGAAGTCGCAAAGATGCAACACTTTGATGCGCTTTTTCTCCCCCCCTCCCCCTCCTTAAAGGTTGTCCCATCTAAATAATCTCATGAATGCTCAAACTTATATATGAAAATCTAAATAGCCGCCGGCGATGTAAAAGCAAGGCATGATATTGGGGAAAAATCAGAAATTATTTGGAAAAAAAAAAGAAGAAAAATATACAAATTTATGTAGACATTGCCTTAGCCTCGTTTTTGGTGGGCCTACAATTTGGGCCTGGACGGTGGCTTGAGCAGGGACATGGACGGTGGACCTCATGCTGGGTGAGAGGCGATGATCCTGATCAGAGGTCCGCAATGGTCCCGATGATGATCGTCATCATGACCAGCGTCTCTTCTCTGGACGACCATGCCACCTGGCCGCTTCTCCCAATCCATTGCTTCACTCCGGGAGCTTGAATTCATCATCGGGTCAAACCGGAGAGGGCGTGACTGGGTGTGTCTTTGGGTTATAGTATTTGGAGTTTTAATTACTTGCAAACAGAGAGCAAACGAAGAAGAAAGGGTTGACTTTTGACTTTTGAGGATTGCTGCTGAACGTATTATTATTATTATTATTATTTGATAAACTAATATATATATATTTTTTTGTTTATTTTATCACATAACACACATAACGTCAGTTATTTCGGTTGCATGATCCGTCTTCTTTTCTCTCTATTAATTTTACTCCGTTTCAATCAATTTGGAATGCAATGAATTCCATTCATATTCATTCATTTTATATTTCAATCAGATTCTAATTTATAGATATTTTTATTAAAAAAATTAATATAAAAATTATTGAAGAGCGAGACTAAAAATTTGAAAAACAAATATATAAAAGATTAAAAAAAAAGATCCAAATAACTAAAAAAAGTTCAAATTTAATTTTAGTTTAAATTTGTAATCAAAACTTATCTAAAAGTATACACGAAACCATAGATAAATGATGTACAAATTGACTCACGATCCCTTCACCTGAGAGTATTACATCGCGTACCAGAACTCATATTGAAACTTTAAATGACGCAACACATCATAAAAACTACGATCAGGCACATGTTATGTTAAGTGATAGAGTGCACATAAGAGAAAAAAAATTAATTGAACTCCACGTTTAGTAAAACCTTAGTTCCCGAGCATCACTCTTCAAATAATTAGCCTTCATGTACAATCAAAATTTGCACATCAAGACAGCTTCTCCAAGGACATGCCCTTCAATTGCTTCCAACAGCTTTTCCTTTGTCACCTGCGAGCCCATCCAACAAGAAACATCCAACATTTAAATCAAAGTGATTACTAATACAAAAAAAGATATCAAGTGCACATATATAGGTAGTGACCATACGAGTACCGTATCAAACAGACTTATATGGTACATACCTTATGTCCAAGATGCATTTCGTCGTCCAAAGCATAGAGTTTGAATTCGAATCTATGTCCATGAGACGGCAGCTTCGGTCCACGCCAGCCAGGAACCTTCCAGTCATTGTTGCCTTCCTTGATCCCAGCATAATCGCCGCCCATTTCCTCTTCTTTTCCGGAGAACGCTTCAGGGAGGCCCTTTAAGTTGGGTGGTATATTAACCGCGACCCAATGGGTCCAGGGGACGACTGGACCATCTGGGTCCGGTGCATCTATGTCCTGCACCACCAGGCCCAGGCTCTTGGTTCCTTCCGGCACATTGTACCATTCTAGATGTGGAGAGAAATTCTTCTTGGCACCTTGACCCTCTCCTGTGTACTTCCTTGGCATCCTTCCTTCGTGATCTACGCCAGGTGATACCAGCCTGAATTCATCGGCCATGGCTACAATCGCAAAAGCTTATGTCGATTGGATTTTCTAAAGATGTGCCTATTTGATTGCGTAGGAAGGCGGCCTATATAGGATAGACTTTGATGGGGTATGGGGTCCTGGACACGTGTTTGAAGAAGTTTCGTCGTGTTGGCGAGAGAGAGAAGGTGCAAGGAGGATTTCTGGAGACACGTGGATCCTATGTACTTCAAGACGGTCAAAGTTCAAAGGGAAAGCGAACCATTCTCAAATTTTCTGTGATTGGCCAGAAGAACATTTGATTAAGCTGAAGAATTCGATCTCCTTTTCAAGTGCCGAGAGATGCGCTTGTGTGTGTGTGTGTGTGTGTGTGTGGGGACTGTTGTCTCTTGACAACAAAGACGAAAAACAATCATTACGGGGCAGATGGCACGGTAACTCAGGCGAGCCTCATCCTAAAATGTAATCCGCATTCGGTTATCATGATCTTGGATTGGATGACAATTTTCTACGGTCGGATTCTATATTTGTACTCATACGTGCTCTCTTTTTTCGTGCTCTCTAAGGGGCTTCATTTGTCTCACACGTCATTCCATATGTGTGATTGTGGGGCCTTCGCAATTATTATTATTATTATTTTTATTTTTTTTAATCCAAAGAGTTGACCTGAGCGGCTGAACCTTGTTTCCACGCCGCTGGGGTGTCGCTGCCACCACACCTAGCCACCCAATGCGTGGAACCTGATCTAAATCTCTACGTCGTACACCCAACTCAGGGGCCACCTGATCCCATCGCAGCACTGTAGACATGTTCGACCAAAACTAAGATTGCGTTGTGACTGATCATTATTTTAAATTGTTAACCACTTTTTATAAAGTAAATTTTATTTTTATAATAATATAATTAATTTTTTATAAAATAAAATAAAATATATTTAATTATATTTTATATTATTAAAATTAAAATTTTTTAAAAATTATTATATTATTTAAAATTATTTTATTAAAAAATAATATATTCTTATATTCTTTTTAAATTATTTAGTTAAAAATATTTTTTAATAATGTTTTTTTATAATTGTTAAATAAAATAAGAGATATATTTAATTTTTATTTTAAAAAATATTATTGACTTTTTGTTAATCAGTATAAAGTCAAAAAACTCTAATTTATACGGTGTTTGCTCTTCACTAATGTTAAAAATAGCAACCATGGTCACTGTGGAAGAGTTGACTGATGTGCTTTGCCAGAAGGGAAAGCTAAAGATCTGGAGTGGACATGTAAAGCGGGCTATTTCAATTGAACGAGGAATAATATTAGTGTTCTATCCACCCCAAAACGTGAAAGCTGGGAGTCACGCGGGGTTCCCTTCCGTTCCTCGTCGCTCTGTTGGGCATATCGCATAGGCGGTATTCATTCTCCCCGTGTGTCATTCACTTTTCTGATTTTTCTTACTAGATTGAACAGGCAAGCATGGTATCAATTGATTGATGATCAGTTTATAAGCTTGCTATAATGAGTTTTTTAGTGCACGAAATTGATTAATACAATATCAGCATAACATACAATGATTATTTAGTTCGAGAAAAAAAAAAAAAGAAGATTATTTACAAAATGCACTACTCACTTGTTATTTCTAGCATTATTTTCAAATAAAAAACTAACTTTCGCCATGAAAGTGCCCACTGGTTTTTAATTAGATCGTACATGCTGAGGTTCTAGGTTAATTAACAGTCAAGCCTTATTTTGGATGTTTAGATAATCGAGTAGTTAGCAGTAGTTATTGGTAGAACTTGTCTGTCACACAGCGTTTCGCGGCACTGCGTATTACTAGCGCTCGAGATCAGCAGAGGAGGAGATCACTAATAAATGTGTAATATGGACTCACATGAACATCTAGATCGATAGTTATGCAATTGGAAATCGTCAAGACACAAAAAAACAGGCCGTGGATCAAAATAATAAGAAGTAAGAGGGGTCTGTGGGGGCGTGCATCTTCATCTTGGCCTGCTTCGTAAACATGCACGTCTTATTGCCTGACAAGCTGACTGATCAGCTGTTTCGGAGAGAGGGATCTCGATGACACTTTCAAGATGGATCTAGGATCAATCAAATATCATTCGTTGCAATAACTTTGCCTCGAAATTCTCTTTAAAAGAAAAGCTGATAAGACCTTTATTAAGGTCTTTTCTCTCCTACATAAAAGGGTGCTGATCAAATGGAACATGAATTTTTTTTTATTCTCTCTCTCAGCAAACATCGTGTGACCTTAGGAGAAAAAGAATATCGTTCGTACAACAAAAAGCCGGACAACGATATGGTCTTTGGATTTGGACATACCTGCTACTATGATACATCCATTTCGGTTTCAGAGGCAGGACCCAGCCCCCATTGCTCCTTCACTCCTTTTTCGTTCTCTCTTTTATGTGATCAAAGGGATGACTCACACGAAGACATGTTCTTTATTAGTCATTTGAAGTGAACGAACATCATGTATTTGATGTTTCTATTCTCTAAATATATATGCCACCAATTTAACACCGACCCCTACCATGTTCTTAATTACTTGAACGTAATTCAAGGTGTGTGAACCTTGAACATGGACCATTTTTCTACTACGAATCCTATCTCATCTTCAAAGCCAAGCAATAATTGCAAAGAAAAGATGAAGAAAGGCAGCAAGAGGAACAACAATAATGGAGTTAATGTCACGGAATTAAACATTGTTTGTACTAATTCACATAATACTAATTCATACAGCAGGCAATCTTGTATAAAAAAATAATTTAATTAAATTTTACAGAGTTGAGAGAATAAGTAAAAAATATTAAAACTAATAAAAATGTTAAATTGATAGAGAAATAAGGTATAAAAAAGAAAATTATGTAAATAAAAATTTTATTGAGTAAGTAAATTGTATAAAATGTGAAAATTTAAGTGTATCTAAGTATATGATATAAATGAGAAAAATAATTTATTTATATTTTAAAAAAATTTGAAATACATATTTTTCCATAATTTTATATCTTTTCCTTATTATATCTGAGCAACCAAAGGGCTGAACAATATCAACAGCCTGCAGAGGCTAAATCTAGCTTGGTTTTCCCTTTCCAAAGCGTTTGATGGGCTGGAAACGTGACATTAAGCTACCATCTGACCCACAAAGCGTAGCCGCGAGAGAAAGAAGGCATCGCATCAGTGACCGGTTGAAAATCTTGCAGAGCTTGGTTCCTGGAGGGACTAAGAAAGACACAGTTTCCATGCTAGAGGATGCTATTAACTACGCCAAGTTTTTAGAGACCCAGATAGAGCTCCATCCAACCGTCATCAACTCTGGATGATGACCTATCCATTGACCATGCTGCTTATTTTTATCCTCCCCAGCTCGAAAACGATTTTGTGCCGGAAGTACTGCAGCCACCTACTTCTCAGTCCCTGCTCCTCATCCTTGCTTCCAATGTCAAGAAGATACGTGTTTTGATGCATTTCTCCACAACTAGCTAGTTATTCTTCTTTCTTCCTCCGTATCAGGTTCTCTCGGTTTTTTTTTTATTTTTTTTTCAATGGGTATTAGATTTATACTGTGGGTTAGTTTGATCGTGATGTTGTACCTTGATCTTGTAATTGCATTGTAGTGTGTTGCATGCTAAGTCAAGTTCTGGAATAAGAGAATTTTTAATAGTAAATCTCTAATCTTACCAGCTAATGATCTGGATTTATGCACACATATGCTGCTCAGCCTTCTTCCCCCGGGAGGGGGGAATAAAACAAGAAGAAGATGTGCTTTAATGAATTATGAAAATTAGTCTTATTTTAACTTTTTTTTTTTTATAAGATTTATGAGGAGTGGACCGTGAGAAACAACCGACCTTGTAGTATGTGACAATCGACACACATACAAACTGACATACGCTCTCTTCCCTGTTAAAGTGTAAGCTATACTTTAATTTGCTAGAGATCATTTTTTCCCTGGTGTAAGCCTATTTCTTTGTAATAGGGTGTATGATGTACCCTTATTTTTTTGCTAGAGAAAAAAGAGCATTGCTCAATCAGCAAAGCCGATGTCAATGTTTTTCTCGGACATGGAGTTTGTGGGTTGTAGGCTAAATAGAAACATGTGAATTTCGATGGACGTGGAAAAGAAATCAAGATGCCGGACAAGACTGGTAGCTTTATTTTTCAAATTGGAGGTTGTGAGTATGACCTTACTAAGATCGACCGATTCCTAATCTAACAGATGCAAGACAATTCACCATATACCAGGATAAAAATTTCAATGATATGTCGATGTTCTGACGTAAGAAAGGGAATGAAAAAGACAGAATATCCGTATCTCAGTTTTCCGTATATGTCGGCAGGTTCAGATTCCCCAATCTCCATCCTATGAGAACCAAAAGTGAACAGAAATGGAAGGAAAAAGAAAATCCCTTAAAAAATAACAAAAAAGTTAAGAAGTCATGTAAAATAATCAATAAACGTGAGAAAATCCCTTATAATTATTTTATACAAAAATTTATGTTAATTATAATCAACCTGTATCTAATCTTAGATTTATTTTAGAACTTAAAAAAATAAAGAGGTTCAATCTGATGAATTCTGACGGGCCAGCTTACAGCTTATATCCAGAATGTGACGCACAGGAGAGCAACCCAACTTAACGGACGCATAACGGTCACTGACGCTGGGAGCACTGGGCCAGTTCCGTAACGACCCCATCTCCGAGAAGCGCAGATGAAAAGCCACGAACCTTGGGATCTTTCTTTTGGGCATTTTAATGGTCCAGTCTCAGTTTTGGGTATTGGGTATTATGATGATTTCAATTAAAAAATAAATCCCAAAAAAGAAAAAAGTACCGAATAAAAGATGGCTTCTTGATTATGCAATTTGTGGACTTCTCTGAACTTGTAGGCATATTTGCTTGAGAACGTGTTTGTTCTTTTATTCAATTTGCGTTTGTGTTTTTTCCTTGCTCTAATTCAATTCCTTCTACTTCCGTTTCTTTTTGGGTAAAAACGTCTTTTAGGGAATGAGGAATCTTTTAAGGAGAGCGTTTAAGTCAGGAAAGTGACGCAGCAGAGCCGGGACTTCAGAATTATCTTTCGGCTTAATTAGCCTTTACAATTAAAAAGTCTCAACCCGTTTGATTATATTCCTTAACGGATATAAAAATCGATTTAATTGAACTATATGTATTATTTAAATAGATTTAAGTGTATTATTATATAAAAATATATTATTTATGTTATTGTGTATAATTTTTAATGGCATTTTATTATATTATTAAAGTTAGAGTATTTCTTATCTAATAATGATATGATAGCTATTGTGCCGTAACACGGATGTCGGTCTCACCATGCCAATCTTTGCCAGGAAATCAAGGGAAATACTGATTAATACAAGAAAACAACATTATATGTTTAATTTTTTGTTCTCGTAGCCTCCACGGTTTCTGTACATGTAAATTACATACAAGAAAGAAAGAAAGAAAGAAAGATAAAATGAAAAGAAAATACAGAGAAGAGGAAAGAGGAAAGGTCGCGTCAATCCCTTTTCTCAAGATGAAAATGAGGACGAGAAGGAGAGAGAAAAAGAAGTTGGGGGAGAGTGATGGCAATTGCATTTGGGGTCATGAATGGCCTTTTTTCTTGTGATGTCTAGCTTTGTACAAAACACACAGTACTTCCCTACGAAACCATCTTCATGTTCCTCTTCCTCATCAATGTCCGTGTCGTCGTCTTCTTCAAAACTCTCCTTAGGCCCAATTCTCCAATCACCACTTTTGTAGTACACCAATCCCAACAGTGCAAGAAGCGCTGAAAGGATTCTGTCTATGCCATCGTCGTACTGTTTTTGCACTTTCTTGCAGAATATTAAAGGTGCAGCCGCCACTCCTGCTCCAATTCCAAATCCCACTCCAGTGAATATGAATTGCCAATCAAATTCATTTTTCTGTTGCTGCATCGCAGGCGGTGAGGCACGACTTGCTTCTAAAGGAGGGCCCCATAATCCGTCATTACCTTCGAAAGAGGCCGGTGAGAACGACTGCAGCTGTGTACTCGTTGGTATCATTCCAACTAGCCTATTGTATGAGAGGTTCAGGAATGAGAGGAATGTCAATTGTGCAAGCTGCTGTGGAATTGAGCCATTCAGATTGTTACTTGAGAGGTCTAAGGACTCCAGCTGCGACAAGTCGCCTAAAGATGATGGAATGGTGCCATTGAGAGCATTATGTGACAGGTTCAATACATAGAGCCCTTTGAATTGTCCAAAAACTTCTGGAATTGATCCTTCAAAGTTGTTGCAGGAGACGTCGATGGAAGTGTATACAGTTAGGATCTTCACCAGCTCCATCTCCCGACCTTTGCTTGTAACTGTTACTGAATCTTGGTAATACAGTTGACTGAGCCATAAGGGCTCGAATTTGAGGTGATCATATATGACATTTCCATTTCCCATCATTGCCTTCCAGGTCGCTAAACAATTATGTGGCAGGCTTCCATTAAAATTGTTGGATGAAAGGTCGACTATCTGAAGCCCTGGCCAAGTGCCACCAATATGCGGACACCCAATGCGCCCATAGAATCTGTTTTGTCGCAGAACAACGACGCGCAAACTGGATACGCTTTTTAAAAGACAGGGAAAAGCGTCCTTGATCTGATTGCTCCGAAGGTCTAAAACCTCCAACCTTGAACAGTTAGACAGGGATTCTGGAACCTTCCCATCTAGTAGATTTCCGCTCAGATCCAGAGTCCTTAATTCACAACCACCATCAAACTCATCAGGAATACTGCCAGTGAAATTGTTTCTCCCCAAATTCAGCACACGAAGTGCGCTGCTCATCCGAATCAGACAGCCAGGTATTGCGCCAATCAAATTATTATAAGACAAGTCAAGAACTTGCAGAAAAGTAGCGATGCATAGTGAATCTGGTACAGAACCTGTGAGGCTATTGTTTGAAAGGGAAAAGAAAAGTGTGAAAGAAATGTTTTTACCGATGTCCTCTGGTATGGAAGAATTGAATTTATTGCACGAGTAATCGACAAAGGCAGCGGTTGATGGAGGGGGTGGGATATTCCCATGCAGCTGGTTGTCATGCAGGTCCAGCACGCTTAGATTAGGAATGGAATAGGGCTTTTCTAAATCCGTCAGCAGATTATGTGAAAGATTCAGATTGAGAAGACTCTCGTTACCGACTTCCCATATCCAACGAGGTACTGAACCTATGATTTTGTTGTCCGAGAGGTCTAAATGGATCAGTTTTGATTGGCTGCTTAGATTTGGAAAGAAGCCAAGATTGCAAGAAGCAAGTTTCAATGTGCCGAGCTTGGGAAAGGAAGGCGAGATTGAATTGCTGGTATTTGGATCCACCGTCAACTTGTTGTACGACAAGTCAAGCGAAGTGAGACTCGGAAGCTTCGAAATCCAATTTAGCTGTATGGTGCCATTAAAGTTGTTGGATGAAAGCGAGAGAACATTAAGTCTTTGGAGATCAAAGATAGACGGAGGAATAGGCCCTTCCAAATTGTTGCTACTCAAATCCAGTGTATC
>CM034048.1:2921757-2933414 GCA_019804595.1 Bruguiera parviflora
AAACCCGTTAGTAGGAAACCAGATGGTCGCTGGTTTAACAAAAGGACAATGGCTAATCCAACTTCACTAATCATGGGCCTATGGCTACCCCTTCCCATAAGATGGAATCAAAAGATTTAAATGTCCCTTTTATGCTTTCGTTCTTTCTTTTAATATTTTATAATTTAGCTTATATACACATATACCAATGATTAAATATCAAGACATATAGCCAATAATAGTTTTTTCTTTTTCTTTTTCTTTTTTTGCAGTTATCAATTAATTGGTACAAAAAACTAGATTTCGATCTCCTATAGATAAAAAAAAAAAAGAAAAAAAAAAGCCTAAACCAAACAGCCATATTGGATCATTCCGGTTCAGTCTAGGTTTCACTTCTTTATATATGGGCTTGTAGAACCCATTCCTTCGCTTTGGATATTTTTACGTTTCTAGACGATTTAGGGTTTTCAAAAAGGAACAGAGACAACAAGGAACCGCTATCGCCATGAGAGCAAAAGTAAGATCTAAATCTCTCGCATAATTTTAATTCTCTTTGGTTTTTTTTTCTCGAATTTCTTTGGTGAAAATACTCGGTTTTTTTTGTCGTTGTTTTTTTTTTTTTAAGTGGAAGAAGAAGCGGATGAGGAGATTGAAGAGGAAACGCAGAAAGATGAGGCAGCGATCCAAGTAGACAGGGAACCTCCTCATCTTCTCCTAGGTTTCATCGTCGTGGTCTTTCTTGGCGTCTGTTATAAGTTTTCTCTCTTTCAATTAAGTGCTGTCCCGGTTGCTTCAAGTCAGACAGTGGATTGTGTAATTTTTGCTATATTTTGATAAACATACGTAGATTCTATTTACTGGTCTCCTACGCGTGAATCTTGTTTGGATTGTGTTCCGTTAAAGATTGGCCGATGCATTCAGTGTTTAGGGTGTGGTGCTGCGTTTTCTGCAGTTTGGTATGGTTGACGCATCCAGTGCTTTGTTTTATGATTTATCCTTCTAATAGGAGGATCGTTGATTGTAAGGTACGATCTTGAGAAGCGGGAATCAAGATCTAATCTGAGTCCTTTGTAACAGAAGGCTTGAATTAGGAGGGCTCACCATTTTCCATAGATACCTCATTGGGCAACATGTAGGGATGAGTGCACATTTGGCATGTCCTTACCTTTAACTCGTTGGAGAGCTGGTATTCCCTTTCACGCATTTGATTCCACAACACACTGGTGGTTTGGTTGTGTTGCATCTTGAAAGATTGTGCAATGATTGAATGTTCTGTGAGCAATTTGGGATTTGAACAGAATCATGGCCGGTCGTTCTGCATTGCCTTATACCATGGATAAGGTAATCATGGATGATGTTTGGATGCTATATGCTTGCTTCACCTCGCCATCCAATATTATATTTGAGGCTATGAGCAATTGCCTGTCACTTCAACTTGTGTTGTGAATGAAAAGGATGACACTTGATGGAATTAAGCTATCTAACATCACAGGTTACGCGCTTTTCCTAAACTGGGTCGTATGAAATTATTCAGAGTAATTTGTTGTAATAATTATGATTGCTTGTTTTGGCGGTGGGCTTCCATGCATGGCTATAATTCTTCATGCAATTTGTGCAACCTTTTAAGTCTCTCTCTACTTGCTTGAACGATTAACTTAGTCTTACATGCATATGAAACAAAGAATGCTGGAGCCAAAAAGATTTTTTTTTTTTTTTTTTAAACAGAGAGAGAGAGAGAGAGAGAGAAGAAGAAGGAAAGTATGGCGACGTGTGGCACACAGATTGACATTCTCCATCTTCGACTCTGGGTGCTTTGTTAATTACTAATTAGTGCGCCCGCCCGCCCACAATCTGATCGTAAGATTGAACGTGATGTGTAAACCTCTGTATTATGAGTGAAGTTTCAGATTGGTGCCAAAAAGTTGTAATAGTAGACTAAGAGGAACTTAGCTGTCGAATGAACAAGAAGCAGGGAATGCCCCATTTGTAGTTTGTAGTAAACTAATTGTTCAAGCACCCGGTTCCCACTAAGGCTCTATTTAATGACCTTCCCCGAGCATCCATTATGTTCTGGTAAATGGTTTCTGGGGGTCTTATATAATGTGCATAACAGGTTCAATATTTCACTAAACTGCAAACTGGAATTCAACCGATGAGTATAGCTGATTCGGCGTTTCGGGACGGTTGTTCGGGTTTGTAACGTAAATGGTGGCAGAGCTGAAGAGACAAGTTTAGGCCCTATTTTATGCTCCTTGTCTTTAACTTTCTGTGTTTTTCTTTTTTTTTTTTTTCTTAAAAAAAAAAAACAAGAAAGAACTTTTTTATTAACGTTTTCATATGCACAAAAAAAAAAAAAAAAAAGAATCCAGATTTTCTCCCGCAAAAATAAAGCCAAATTTACTTACATCTATAAAGCTCAAACTCCCGACTATTTCTTATTTTTTATACTTCGTTTTGTCAGTATCATTTTATAAATTATTTTGGTAAAAACAAAATAACAGATTAAAGAGGTCTGAAATAAGTAATGCGTGACCATCTTTGAAAATGTTAATGCCTGCAAAAAAAATTCTATCATAACTGGAAAAAAGACCGTATAAGAAGCTGAATAACAGATCATGCCCTTAAGTGTAAACTTACACTTAATTATCACACAAAATATCACCTAATTTTACCGGACACTTTCAATATCGCAGCTATTAGCTATCAGAGTCCGTGATACCCGACATCGCAGCAACAATTTAAGCAGTGTCGGTTCAAAAAATTTTCCATCTCCCGCGCCCGTTCAGTCGTTGGCGATCACGACACTCTTGGGCCTTGGCATGTAAAATACAAAGAAATTGGACATGGACGTCGATGACGATTCTATGCCCAAAGGTAGCTTTCGATCGCTTGATTTAGGGTTTTTATTTGCCTATTAAAATCTTCTCTAACATTTCGGGAAATCATGGATTGGTTGAAAAACGGTGGAGAAGAGAAGGGAAAGCCAACCGTAGTGATCCTGGTCGGCGCACCGGGTAGTGGCAAATCCACTTTCTGCCAACACGTTATGGATTCCTCTTCGCGCCCTTGGGCTCGCATTTGTCAGGTAAGGTGTTTCTGACTTTTTTTTCATTCACCTGTTCGTTGAAATGCTTCACTGGGTGATTTTTATTTTTTATTTTTTTTCCTTTGGTACAGGATGTCATTAATAATGGTAAAGCAGGAACAAAGCCTCAGTGCCTAAAGAGTGCAGCGAGTGCGCTGAAGGAAGGAAAAAGTGTGCTTATTGACAGATGCAATTTGGACAGAGAACAGCGTGCTGAGTTTCTGAAGCTTGGTGGGCAACAAGTAGATGTGCATGCTGTGGTGCTTGATCTTCCTGCTAAGCTTTGCATATCTCGTTCTGTGAAGCGCACCGGGCACGAAGGGAACTTGCAAGGAGGAAAAGCCGCTGCTGCTGTGAATAGAATGCTTCAAAAGAAAGAATTGCCTAAGCTTAGTGAAGGTTTCACTCGAATTATGTTTTGCCAAAATGAGAGTGATGTTCAAGATGCAGTTAAGACCTACGGTGCACTTGGCCCATGTGATGTGCTACCAAATGGTTGTTTTGGTCAGAAGAATCCAGATACTAAAATCCAGGTTGGTATAATGAAGTTCTTAAAAAAAGTTGAGGTCCCTTCCAACGTAGAATCAAATTCAGATCGTGTTCAAAATTCTACATCTCCTGTGATCAGTGAGGAAAGTGATTCTTCTTGCAAAGGATCAGATACCAAGTCATTATCAGGTATTGTGGTTGATGAGGTGAATGAAAGCATGGACTTGCCAAAAGGCTCTGTGGGTGATGATTCTTCTCTTGACAATGTTCCCACCCTGGCATTTCCATCTATTTCAACTGCTGATTTTCAATTTAACAATGAGAAGGCGTCTGACATCATTGTCGAGAAAGTTGAAGAATTCATGGATAAGCTTGGAAATGCTAGGCTTGTTTTAGTGGACTTGAGTCATGGATCAAAGATTTTGTCTTTGGTAAGGGCAAAAGCTGCACAAAGGAATATTGACTCAAGAAAATTCTTCACTTTTGTCGGAGATATAACTCGTCTTTATTCACAAGGAGGTTTATGCTGCAATGCAATAGCTAATGCTGCTAATTGGTGAGCTGCACACAGTATAGTATTGAGTTAAGACATCAGGAATTCCGGGACAAACTGTAATCTATTTTCTTCAGTTCTTACATCCTGTGCATGCATGGAGTATGACCTTAGAATGTTTTATATCTTAATAGAGCTTCTGTTTGAAAAAGTTGTTCCCTCATTTTCAAGTTACAATGCACCCGGTATAAAAGCTAATTCTCCTTTTATGCACCATATTGCTACTTGCAGGCGTCTGAAGCCTGGTGGTGGAGGTGTGAATGCTGCTGTTTTCAGTGCTGCAGGTCCAGCATTAAACGTTGCAACCATGGAGAAGGCAAAATCCATTCTACCAGGACAAGCCATGGTTGTTCCCCTCCCCTTGGGTGCCCCCTTGTATACCAGGGAAGGAGTGTCTCACGTCATACATGTTCTTGGTCCAAATATGAACCCACAAAGGCCAAACTGTCTCAATAATGACTATAATAGAGGCTGTGAAGTTCTCCGGGAAGCTTACACATCACTTTTTGATGGTTTTCTATCTATATTGAAGAACCAGACAAGGTTACCAAGCAAAAGTGGGAAAAACCTTGTATCAGAGTCCTCTGAGTTAAAGGATCCCTCTTGGAGTGCCCCTAGATATCATTTTACTAATAGCAATCAAAAGATTAAGAGAGATAATGAGTGTGTCTCTGAGAGAAGCAAAAAGTGCAAGGGTTCTGAGGATGAAATAAGAGCCTGTAGTCCTGGTTCTAGTTATATGTGTGGAAAGGCAAGTATTGACAAAGGAAATGTTGACAAAAACATTTCAAAGAGCTGGGGTTCCTGGGCTCAAGCCCTTTACCACACTGCCATGCATCCTGAGATGCACAAGGATGAGTTGCTGGAGATATCAGATGATTTTGTTGTTTTAAATGATCTTTATCCAAAGGTAGAAGTCTCAATTACCATCTCCATAGTGTTGTATGCTGAAGTTGAACTAGTCTTTAGTAAAACTGTAACACTTGTCTCAGGCACAGAAGCATCTACTAGTGGTGGCAAGATGTGAAGGTCTTGATCGCCTAGCAGATGTGTGCCAAGAGCACCTTGGTTTGTTATTGGCAATGCATGCTGTGGGTTTGAAATGGGCAGAAAAGTTCTTGAATGAAAATCCATCAATGATCTTCCGCCTTGGATATCATTCGGTATGCAATACTTTGTGTTTAAAAGCTTTTTACCCATTCTGCTCCTCTTTTTGCACATTCATTACCCGGTAAATTTTCTTTTACTTAATGCTGCTTGCAAATAATTCTACGGATCTTCTCTCCATTTATGTCACAAGGCATGATCATGATCACGAAAAGGGAAGTCTGCTCCAAAACGTTTTGGGAATAAATTGTGAGGTCCACAAGGAGTTAGCTAAAGTGACCTTGGGCCACATGATCAAGAAGATAATAATGACAGCTGAAGAGCCTTGGCTTGGGTTATGGTTGTGGTTAGATCAATCATTTAATGAACCAGAATGTGATTCTCAACTGGTACACTTTACCGATCCACATGCAAAATTAAGGCTGATGTACACAATAACGATATGTTTTGTCTTTCCATTTGCTGGGTGATGTTCTGTTGCATTTTGTTGTGTTATGTCCATCTGTAACTTAGCCTATTTCATGCATTATGTTCACATTAGCCCCACTGCACTCTGATGTCTGCAGTTCGTCCTTCTTTTGGCAACCCTTTTTGTTTTTTCTGCCAAATGCTCTATGAACAGTTGTGCGTCAATTACAGGCATTGGAAAAGGTGGCTTTCATATAATGATTTTGGACCCTACTTTTGCAGGCACCCTCGTTGCGACAATTGCACTTGCATGTTATTAGCCAGGACTTCAATTCAAACCATCTAAAGAACAAGAAGCACTGGAACTCTTTTAACACTGCCTTTTTCCGAGATTCAGTTGATGTAATTGAAGGGGTCAGGACCTATGGGAAAGCAGAGATAAAAGATGAGGAAAGCCGCTTGTCAATGGAGTTGCGCTGTCACCGATGTAGAAGTGCACACCCTAACATGCCCAGGCTGAAATCTCATATCAGCAACTGTAGCGCCCCCTTCCTCCCTTCTCTGCTCGGAAATGGCCGTTTGGTGCGTGCACCAGATAACACTAAGCTTGATACCTAGTTATCTAGAAATCATGTTATTGCCAAAAATCGTGGTGTATATAAACTTTTCCCTCACTCAAAACACACCACAGGTCTTTCGTCCTAACCTACAGGCAAATGAGTATTTTATATAGCCATTCTACAACCCAAAATGTAGAGCGAATATCTGTGGCTGAATTCTTGGGCAAGATGGGATGTTTTGCAGGCGGAATGACGAATTTATGAGATTGCTTTTGATGAACTTAAATAGACGAAATGTAATCCCCAATGATTTGTTATTTTTTATCAACCAAATTGTTGCTCAAAAATTTTTTTTTAAAAAAAACGTCAACTAAATTGCAATAGGAAAAGAACTGAAAACCCTTTTGTTTCTCTTTTTTAGTTGGGGGAGGGGGTAATGTATAAGTTGTTAGATCAGACTAGTCAGTAACAGTAACCTAGGTTGGGCATCTTTGTCGGCAGCTGCCATCCAATTGTTAAGAGGCTAGCGGAACCGTAACGTAAAGAGCGATGTAACACGCCGCTGGGACATCAAGTTTAGAAGTCGGAATTGGGATCTCCTTTATTCTGATTCCTCGGTAGATATTTGTAACTACTAGAAGCGATGGCTGGTCCACACGCAGAAACCATAATGCGATAACCCGATGTGATATCTCATAAAGGAAAATGTAGAGATGTTTTTATTAGAGTTTAGGCGGCACATGCGATAATCCTATGTGCCCAGTTGGTTCCCATTCCGGGTCGCGTCAATTTGGTGTCCCTACAACTGTTGTCCAATTCAGAGAGAGAGAATCCAACCTTAAAACCAATATAACACAGAAATCTGATGTATACTCCGGCAAAAAGGTTTAAGAACCCAAACTCTACTCTTGCACTTGAACGGAAATAAAACTAAGACTCGTGCACTTAAGCTAAAATGGCAACCGCAGTTTGCCACAGTAACTGTAAAGTTTACTGAGGATTCGGTGGGCGGCTATTAGCATTCGAGACCCTGGAGCCCCATTCCAAAAGTTCTTTGCTGGTATCATCCTTGTGAACAATGACCTCAATGAAGCAAAGACAGTCTTTTTTCGTCCCCGTTGCAGTCTCAATCGCTTGATTGAGTTCTTCCTCACAGCGAACCTGCAACAACCATTTCATCTAAAAAAGAATTAAATATCCGATTCCATCCACATTGACATTTAGGAAGTGAAACAAACTGAACTGTACTCACAATCTCACCTTAGTGGTCCAGCACTTGCCTTCACCGTTATGAATAGCATCAACCAAGGCAGTGTAGTTCCAATTTTTTATCACATTATATGGACCATCATGGATCTCAACTTCAATGGTATATCCACCATTGTTGATCAGGAAAATGATGCTGTTCTGTACACATCGTATCATTGTTGACACATCTTGAGCAGTCACCTATAAGTCACGGACAGAAAGGTGAATGAATTTACTGACACTGTGAACAAGTATTATCAGCAGCACTATATTCAGAGGAGAACATAGGATTGAGAATACCTACAAACACTTGGTTAAGCTAGAGTTTTAAATGCAATTCATAAATGCATGTGTCAGACAATCAAGTCACAGAATTGAGAATTTGGAAAAAGTTGTGATATGTCTAAGCCAGAGTTTTAAGTTGTATACCTGAAAACTTCCGTCACCAATACAAGCGATGACACGCTTCTCTGGCACAGCCTGAGCATACCCAAGAGTCGCACCAACCGACCAGCCAATTGATCCATATTGCATTTGGAACTCATACCTACAAAAAATGGGTTAAATCTCTGAATCAAAGCTCAAAGCCAACCACCATCTATCAGATTCTATAAGGCTTACCCGCATCCTCTTGGCAATTTCAGCTTCTGGCAGTTGAACCATGAATCCCCTGTCTCAGCAATCACAGCCGTCTCACTAGAAAGCATATTTTGTATGTGTTGGAACAGAACATTAACCCTCAATGGTTCTTTGGGATCGCTCTTCAAAGGATATCCATCAGGAATGAAAATTCTGTGGTAGTTCTCAAAAGAGGCAGGGTTGTGCTTGATTTTCTTTGCCAGAGCTTTGAGAAAATCCTTCATTAAAACACATCCAAACGCGGGTCCATTTGCAATCACCACCCTTTCAGGCTGCACAATGATTGCCTTCTCTTTCTTGAGAAGTAGAGAGTACCCAACAGAGCTATAGTCATTAAAAATGGGTCCAGCAAACAGGTAAGCATCAGCAGATTCCACAATCTCAGAACAGAAGGCAGTGCTCACTGCTCCCCAGTAAGTGCCAATGAAATGGGAATGATACTCTGGCACAAGCCCTTTAGCCGATGGCATCACAGCAAGCGCATAGCCAGACGCATCGGCTAACTCAACAAAGGCATCGGATGCCTTTGCAACTCTCAGTTTCGGGCCTCCCACCAAAACTGGTTTCACTGCTTTGTTCAAGAACTCTGCGGCCGCTTCCACTGCCGCCTCTAAGCCCAGCTTATTACTTATTCTGTACCACGAAAATCAGCAGAAATTCTATAAATGCACTTAAGCAAAAAATACCCTCCCAGGAAAAATAATTAAGAAGCCAAAAAATTACTTGGGAGAGAGTGAAAATGGAACCGGCTCGCGGCTAAAAGTAGGGTGAGGGATTGCAGGCAGGTTACAACTAACGCTGATATAGACGGGCTTGCTTTCTTTCAGAGCAGTCGATATGGCAGTGTCAATCAGCTCATGTGCATCTTCCAAGTTATTCACTACAGCCTATCAAAATATAGAAACATTAATCTCAGCAATTAGCATTTTGAAAACTGGAAAAACATTAGTACAAAGAATTTCAATTACCTGATAGCAAGTGACGCTCTGGAAACACCTTAGCTCCTGGCTAAAATCAGGCAACCCAATCGTGTGGTGGAGAATCCTGTTGGTGCCATAGTCGTTGGAGTTGGGTCCCCCAACGATACATATAACGGGCAGATTTTCACTGTAAGCACCGGCAATGGCATTAAGGACGCTAAGCCCGCCGACGGAGAAGGTAACGGCGCAGGCGCCGACCCCGCGAGAGCGCGCGTAGCCGTCAGCGGCGTAGCCGGCGTTGAGCTCGTTACAGCAGCCAACGTTATTGAGCCCAGGCTCAGCGATCAAGTGATCCAGGAGGGTGAGGTTAAAATCACCTGGGACAGAGAAAACGTCAGTAACGCCAATCTGCACGAGGCGCCGGGCGATGTGGCGGCCCAAGGTTGAGTCCGGCGAGTTGAAAACGGTGGGTGCGACGGTGCCCTGGATGGTCGAAACGGCAACGTCGGCGGGGCTGCACATGTCGCTGCATGCCGGCTTGCACGCGTCCAGCGATCCTAATTGTGTGTCCATCGCGAGAGCTGAAGACTTTGACGCTTTCGGCGGAAGCGAAGAAATAAAAAGCACTACAAGTATCACAAAAATAGAGTTTTTTTTTTTTTCTTTTCTTTTCTTTTTAACTTTGAGACTACGAGCAGTGAAGAAACTTCTAGAGAGAATAAAGGACAAATTTGCTTTGGAGATTTTTTTTTTTTTTTGACAAATGTGCTTTTGAGAGATCTTTTTTTTCTATGAAATTGAGTCGAATGAGAGAGAGGAAGAGGGAAGGAACGTATTTATAGTGTGAGAGCAATTATCGAGAAGGGAGAGTGTTGAGAGAAATAGTTGCCGTATTGCGGGCGATTCCGGGGGCGATTTCAGCCACAATCTTGTTCGGCGTGCAAAAATGAGTTTTAGCAGCGAGGGTTGGGCGAGTAAAGATACGAACGTCACGGGCCCCGTTTAAGAGCTCCTCCTTAATTGTAACAGATTATTCTGGAAAGTTGACGACCTTCTAGCACAGTGTGATTACGGACCTTGGTCCAAAGTGACTGGCAAAAGATGTCAAATGGCGTGATTTATGGGAATATTTTAACTTAATTAGACACCTATTTAAGCTATCTCTTCATACTAAAATGGTACTCTTGGAGGCTCCTCTGTCCTCAGTCTTGCGATTGGACCTCTCTAAACAATAATTAAAATTCACCCAAGTTTAACTAATCATTGTTTACCGTCTAACTAATTAAAATTCCGAGTCTAAAAATTGCTTTTTTTTGGGGGGGAGGGTGGGTCTATACTCTCTATACAAGTGCCGTTAGGTCGTCGCTCAAAAAATGCTACCTAGGAGTTTTTTTTTTTTAATTTTTAAAATTTATTTATTTTATTTTTTGGGGTCTTCGGGCTTTTCGGATGGTAGTCAAAGAAAGTGTCATTGGTATATTATCAAAAAGGAAATGGCAGCTCTTCCTCCGATTCGAAGTGTGGCCAAATAGACCTGCGTGCACTTGAAATTGGATTATAATAATGTAATCAAAGCGACAACTGTCAAATGCAAATAAATCTTTTTTCCCCCCGACCTTTGACCGGGCTAATTGGATTCAAGGCACAATGAGTCGTGCCCTGGGTTTGTAAAGCGGTTTTCTATAAACAACCCAAAAACCCCTAGCAAAATTCGTGAACCAATTAAAAACCACAGAATTTGAATACCATAGGAGTTGCTGGTTATTCGAAAAACAAAATAAATGTGGACAATTTAGGTTAAAAGAACCAACTGGCCAGGCATGGGCCACGCGGGGTGCTCGCAGACGGCGGTCGACACACATCTACAGCCTAATGGCCTCGATCAGGCGGCGTGATTGGTGACACCGAACTTTTCCTCCTGAGTGAAACACGCACCTGGAAAAGAGCCCGTGGACTAGAATGAGGTGGGGGAGCAAATCGGGGGCGTGGCTCCCCGTGCCTAATTTTTTTTAAAAATATATAATGTGTATATAATTGAAAAAATATACGTGAATAAATAAAATAATTTATGTATATAATTATTAAAATATTTTATATACACAAAATTATAATATATATATATATATATATATATATATATATATATATATATATATATATGTGTTGAATAGACATTTATATTACCTCAGTACACATCACATATTCTCTTAATTAAAAAAAAAAAAAAAAAAACAAAACCAAACAAACCCCCGATATTATAATGACCGAATGAAGTTGGTTCCGAGGGTAATGTCGTGGCTAAATTGTATCTTTCAGAATTTTGACATTAAAATAATACGTTTAGTCATATCAAAAATTTCATTACCAACATTGTAATCCTGAGACAGCAACAGGGAAACAAATCCTGACATTTACCGGCAACTGTCTCCGTTATCTCTCATTTCTTGTCTGCTTGCTTACGTGACCCTTCTTATTTATTTTTTTATTTATTTTTGAACAATGATCCTTCTCCTTTTCCTTGGACGTCAGAATTATAAAGAATTGGTGAGCGTTCTTTCCTGTATCGGGAATATTCTTTTTTGATGCTCAAATCGGGTGAAGTCACAGTTATACTAGATGAAGAAGAAAGTGTTGGATGACCACTAATAAAACTTCTTTTTTTTTTTTTT
>CM034048.1:2933514-3040825 GCA_019804595.1 Bruguiera parviflora
ATAATCTTAAATTTTATTCTTAAATTTTATATTTAATGATCATTAATTATTCTGGTTATTGAAAAACAAAACAATTCCATTAAAAGTAAAATATTAGTATTTCTAAAGGTTTCTTCAAAATAAAATGTATACATGTACCACAATTCTACCAAAACTAAAACAAATCCTTTTAGTTTTTCTTTTCTTAAAATAAATTTGATATCAAATTTTTAGGGTCTAAAAATTGTGCTAAAATTTGTGAAATATTCACGTCTTGCATTCACCTTTTTGTTTGGACAACTAAAGCCTGACTTTCCTCGATAACGGTAAGAGAAAAAGCCTTTTCGCATTGTTGCTGGTGCCGAGAGAAACAATTGCTCATGTTTATGATAACCCTGCCAAATAACAACGGTAATTTATGGTCTCACGGTAATTTATTTGAGAAAATTAGCTCCGCAGAATTTTTTTGAGCAAGAGTCCCCACAGGCTGATGGGAGTAGGTTGTGCTCTGCGGTGACTCTTGTCTAGTAAAATGGGGGATATTTATTCTGACTCATAATTTTATAAAATCGCCATACCAATATAACAGGTTAATTAATTAAAAGGACAATCAACGGGTTCATCATTGGTTGTCCAAATTTATCAAGTAAAAATATATCAGCCATTTTTTTTTTATATAATAAAAATAGTTTTCCAACCATTTGTCTATTGCAGCGTGGCATCGTCGCCACGGCAAGCGTGGCCACATGAGATTGGCTGTGGCCGAACAAAAAGAAAAGGTAGTGGCCAAGGATGCAAGGGACTGGCTGGCGATGGTATTATGGCCGAAGCCAATTACTGTCAATCAATTTGATTAGGCCCGATGGCCATTAGGGTCTCGCTGGCGCCGCACATGCTATCGCGTTACAGCCACGGGAGAGAATTTTTCACGTGCTGTTGCTAGATCATTTCGGTATTCATCATGCGTAGGATTAAATCCTCGTTTACCGGTCGTAGGATTAAATCCTCGTTTACCGAAGTAGCTATGGACGCACAGCCCCGGGCCCCATCCCAGCCGCACACTGCACACCCCAAAAGTTTTTTTATTAAATAAAATTGCAGTGCCATTAAACCCAAAACTATTCCAGAAAAAAAAAAAGATTGAATAAGAGTTTCATTCAGTAAAAAAATTATTTTTAAAATTTCTTATTTTTATTTTTTTACATAAAATAATATATTAAACCACCAACCTTACAAAATATGCTATTCAAAACAAGAAATATATAATCAAATGGCAATTTACATTACATATTTTATCGAATATAATATGTATTGTATATTTTACTAATTTAACTAATATAAAATTTAAATTATTATATATATATATTATTTAAAAAAAAAAATCAGTTTAGCCATCGTCTAGCCAGATCTTGCACGAATTGGCGGATCGGACCCAAACAATATACTCGTACCATAAATTCATATATTATCAAAGTTGAAAAAATCCGTATATGTTCCAAAAAAGGCTCCGAAGTGCTTAACAGAATCTCCCCCCGATGGCAGTTTTTTCCTTGTTTCTACTTCAGAGCGTCTGGCAACTGCACTGTTGCGGTATGACTCCTATCGCTACAACAAGATAGCGGCAATTGGGGTATTGCCGCCGCTCCCCACTCTGTATATGTGTTCTTGATCAGTGATGAAGCTTTTGATGGTTGTCTCTCAACTCTCCAGCTCTGTACATCGCCTATGAGAAACCTAAACACTCTTACGCCCCACAGCTCATTTGATCACAGGCTTCTGCCGAATCGTTGTAAAGTCCACATCTCCATTGAGAACAGAGCTGATGAATGTCTCTACTTCTTCTGCGGTCGTTTCCTTAACGAATTTCGCAAACTTCCCCCTTCGAGGTTTGTAAGCCAATAATACGTTATCTGCTGATTTAAATCCATATTTGTCAAAGGCATTTAAGAACGCCGTTTGCTTCGTAGCATCCAACAGTGCATATGAAATGACGTCCCTAGAGCCAGAGGCTGCATTCTGTCGCCTTGATAATGATTTTTGAGAGACCTAGGTGCCAATTCACGCAGCAAACAACCAAAACAAAGCCAAAGAAAAGATTTTAAAATCATCCAAGCTTTAAACTCATTTCTTGTGGGGATAATTGACTTCCCACAATAATTAAGTGGATGATTGAGACATGCAAGCATACATTTCAATAGGTTTGAGTTTTGTTTTGCCTTTTTATTTTGGGAGGGGGGGGGGGGGGGGGGGGGTGTATTATGCCGTTGTGCGCACATTTTAGGGTGAAGCTAAGACCTTACCATGGACAAAATGGCTTCCACCTTCTCCCTTGCTTTTGGAGATCTGAAAGCACTTATGATGCAAACAGGGGTCTTCTCACCGCATAAAGCATCGAAATTTGAATTTGTCAGTAATGGTACCTTTTCCTCATCTGAGTCAGCCTGTGATTTACTTGCCTGACTTGATGTCACCCTTTTGTTTTTCTTCTCAAATCCATCAAGCAAGACACTGAGGTCATGAACTGCTGATTTCAAATCTTTCACAGAGACATCCGTTCTTAAGACATGCTTTTCTCCATTCGATAACCAACCCACTATAGCTGGGAGTGCATCAACTCCTAACTCCTTTAGCGTTGGATCAGTAACATCATGGACCTACATAAAACATTTCCCAGGGTTATCTTCACCTAAACAAAAGGCATACATATTTTTTTTCCTCAATAGGAAGACCCAAAAAAAAAAAAGGCTCGTTCTTTTTCTGTGAGAATGAGACTGCAGATCAAGAAATAAGCTTCAGCTAAGTTATGGAAAATAAAATATCTATAAACAAATTTGTTATATTACAAAAACATGTTATACCAATAAAAAATTGTTATTGGAAATGTAGGTCCCATAACTAAATTAATAATAAGATAATGTGATTGGTGAAAAAGATGTTTGTACAATCTGTTTGTAGAATAACATAATCTTAAGTTCTTATGCATGAAATTTGCATGCATATTTTATGGTCATCAAGAACCTTTGGCTCCAAGGCAGGAACATTGTCAAAAGTAAATTGGAACCAAGAGAACATACCTCCACATCATGGAAATTGAAGTATTTATGGTACAAGCCACTGAGGACACGCCAGATCACAGGTGTACTTTTCTTGGTGGAAAGAAGCAAAACTCTTGGTAATTTGCCCCTTCTACCGGTAGAAGACACCAGGTGTTTCAGGTCAGACCGTGTTGAAAAACTTGGCAAATGGTCTTGGACAAATGTTTTCAAATTCTTGGTAACCAAATCACCACTATACTCCACCAAAGAACCTCTACCGCTGTTTTTATATGAGTAAACAAATAACCTTGGCACTCGGCGAGGTTGTATCCCGAGTTCCCTGCAAGAGGACATCTCAGTTTCACAATTTATGCTTCCGACCTGTCAGAGCAAGAAAAATATACTAACATTGTGATATATAAAAAAGTGAGTGAAAGAAAGTGATTAGGTGCAAAAGTACCTTTAAAGCTCCTTGTAATGAATCAGCAACCTGCTGCACAGTGAATTCATGATGTTCACTCCCCCTCAGTGATGGAGTATAAGATAATAGTAGCCAAGTCATCCCTTGATCAACAATTTCTTTCTTAAAGACCTTAGGGTTTATGGCCCTGATGCCCTTAGGGGAACTTCTGGAACCAGACTGAGACCTAGATTGAGACCTGGTGCTGAAACCACCAAACCAACCACCACCAAGGTCATTCCCAAAAAGGTTGGAGAAGATATCACCAAAGCCAAATGAGCTTGGTGCACTGGGGCCACCAAAAGAAAATGAAAATGATTGTGAACCTCTTTGTCCTCCTGTACTCTGCCATTCACCTGGTCTGAAATTAAACTGATTTTGCCCCTGCCCACTGCTTGTGAAGTGAGTATATCCACCCTGGTCTCCTGGATGACCAGCCTCAAATCCAGGATTACCCTCCTCATCACCATATAGATCATAATTTTTTCTCTTCTCTTCATCAGAGAGTATCTCATATGCTGGTAAAATAAGAAAATTTGAGTCAACCATCTCACAGGAGCACATTAGAAAGCAACAAGAAAAATATTAAGATTTCCTATAGTCTTTTCATGTCCAAAAGATCACTCAAACTCAGTCATGATCACTGTGTACAAAACCAGAAGTAAATGCATTTTATTAGAAGATGAATATCTATTCACACAGTGGAGAAAGAAAATGATGAATTCAAGCAATAAAGAGATCGGTAGCAAAAGGTGGGGAGAACAAATGATACAGAAGGGAAAGAACAAAATGATACCAGAAAAATACAAAATGAAGATGAAATCAGAACAGTTCAGTACCATTATTAATCTCAGCGAACTTCCCTTGAGCACCTTTATTTTTGTTCTTGTCGGGGTGATATTGAAGAGAGAGCCTACAAAAAGTAGATGGATCCCAGGATGTTCAATTAGAAACAATGACATGGGCATATGAGTATGCATGTAAAATGGGGTTCAGGTCAGGGGATGGATGCTGCTTTATGCACTGTTCTGCGGTTACATTCCCATGCAAAGCATGTCAGATGAGATATGCAATATGCACATATATTGTGCATGTATTACCATACAACGCACAATCAAATACATACAATCCTACTTCTCATAAATATATTCAAAAAGCACAGACAATATATATGCACTACAAGCAAAGAGTTCATTTTGAAAGGAGATCATACTTGTGGAAAGCTTTCTGTATTTCACGCTGACTTGCATCCTTCTCAACCCCTAGAACCTGAAGTCAACACGTGATGCAGAATCAGCCCAAAAAGTTGCAAATCGGATAATTAACAAAACCGTAAATAAAAATAAACTTCACATTTACAAGAATGCATATATAAGTGTTCTATAGACATTGAATTCTATGGGTACTGTCTTTTTCTACCCCACCTAAGTTGCTATCTTTACAACTAGCCGCCGGGTGGCCTCCTAGTCCCAGCGAATCTTGCACCAATCAACCAAAAAAATTGATATCTTTACAGTTTCCCCAAACTATAGATAAACACTACTCCCATACCCAAATAATTCGCACAGAAACCCTTTTAACAAGTTTAAACTTAATTAGAAAGTTCACTAAATTAGAAAGAGTTGCCAGAAACTAACTAAATCTTTAACAAGAAAGAAAGAAAGAAAGAAAGAAAACGCTTCGAGAACATTAAATTAAGTTTAAATTTCAATAAATCTTATAATCGGCATAAATCGATTAAAAACAAAAAACAAAAAAGAAAAAAAAAAAAAAAGGGCAATAGAAGGTGCCAATAAGCCCGACGAACATACTTACAATTTCTAGTAACGTAAGTTCGCGCACAACAAAAAATCATCCAAAACTACAAGAAGGGCCCAATTCAACTTACCTTGTAGGGGTCAATGGTTTTCGCCTCCATTGTCAACAGAATCAAAGTTAAAACGGCGATCGACAACAATGTAAAACGCCTACACGCCTTTAGATTCAAAAATTGCAACAACATCTCCATTGGCGAACCCGTATCGCAAAAGAAATTTGTGTGCGTTTCAAGAATTCTCAGCGAGTGAGAGAGCGACAGAGAGGCAGGCAGGTGAAGACGGGCGGAGGGTTGCGAGAGGGATTAAAAAGAGCCGAGAATTAATAGTTTCGCGGGGTCGGGAAAATCCAGATGCTTCGGGGCCTGGGGCCTTTAGGTACACGTGGCGTTTGAGAGGAATTCCACGCTAATTGACCAATAGGATTTCAGAATTCTCGGATTGATTCCGTGAGGTCTAAGGACAATGGATTTTCAACTGCTTGCATGCCACAAGAGGCCTTTGCTCGGTATTGGGCTTCAAAGAGTTCTCGCTCCGTCTTCTATGTTTCTTAGGATCCAATTTCTCGTTTCATGGGCTTCTATTGCCCAAATAGTGGCGACTCAAATAGAAGTGGGCTAATTTGGCGAGCCAGCATTCGGATTTGAGTTTGTCGGATCCGAGGAGGGATAGACTTAGTATTTTGATTTTGTTTTGCGAGCATTCAGACAGAACGGGACTTCCACTCGTCAATCTTGCACATTTGTGAACCTGATCATCAGATTTCGAGTCCTTCGATTTGTGGGCCCTAGTTTCGTTTTCGACCGACAGACAACCAAGCCTGTATTCATCTCGTAGCCCTACCTTTCTTAAGGTTGGGTGCGCCGTAGACGTTAGGGAGTGTGGACAAGAAAAACGAAAGGAAGCCTTATTTTGAAAAGTAGAGTAACAAGAAAATCTTTTCAACATTGACGGTCAACTTTTTGCAAGTTTCAGACTACAAGGAAACACGATCCAAAACTGACGTGCAATAGGCTACGATCCCAAGCTGACACACCAAAGCCATCCACAAGTTCCAACACAATCTCACAATGTGTACAGAGATCAACAATCGGAAACCTGCTGGAAATTAACTCCCGCTAACCATTAAAAAACCCAGCGTATGACAAGCTCTGTTGGTACATTTCTTCAACGACTATGCCGATGTGGCAGGTTCGTCTATCCTTTCTGTCTCGGATGTTGCTTTCTCTACCGTGGTTTCGCAGTCCTCCTTGGCTACAACAGGGGCATCTTCCTTTTCTTTACCCTCAGTTTTACTATCCCCCACACTCAACTTCTCCAGAAGTCCAGCAGCTTCTGCAGCATCTTTACTCTCCTCTTTCTTTCCCTGACCTTCAGCTACCTCCTGAACTCTCTCCTTGAAGGTCTTGCAATCTAATGAAAACCAAAGATACCAGCAATGAGGTACAACACAAACAACAATCCAAAAAATTAGCCCTGGAGAGAGGGAGAGAGAGAGAGGAGCACCGAGTTGTATGAATAAACTATATTTGAAAATTGTTAATAATGATTAATAGATCTGCCAGCTTGACTGCATTTTAGGGGAAATCTTGAAATGAAAAATGAAAGTCAAACAACAGACTGAAACTAATGTATGCACCTGTGTGCACACAAATGCTGAATTAGCTTTTACAACATGAAGCTATTTACATGGCATAAATCAGGTTGTATAGAAATACTATGGTGTGTAGCTAGTCATAGGACGAATGCTTAATATACTATTACAGCCACTAGAATATGAGAGCAACTGGTAAAGTGACGCTTCACGGTGCTGTAATGACTTTCTCTTAACACACCAGCAAATTCTTAAGGCATATTGTCACCTTTCTGAAATTTTTCATAATAAAAATCCTATCTTCAAAAGTGTACGCTTCATTTAAAAAAAATTCACAGGAATAAATACTTGGAATTAAAAACAACTTTAGGCAAGTCAAATTGCAACACCAGCACTTCCAAGCAGATTTTCTACAGTAAAGGTTCATGCAATACCAAGTTCACCACACTAACTGATACCTTTTCTTTTTCTCCCCCCTAATAAAAAGTAAATGATTACTCATACCACTTGAGTGGCATACAGAGCTGAAGTTTTTAAACCCTAAAATGCAGTAGTGCTGGAGCACATCCATTTAGCTAGGTCCATTTTTCCACAAACTTGCCAGTCAATTATCTATATCTAACATCCAAATTCAAAACCAAAAGAAGAGAAAAACCATAGGACCAGTCAAACAACAATCACCACAGTACACATGGTATAACAATTTTGTCGATATTTTCTTCTCAGATGGGAACCATACAGACAAATGTAGAAGACAGAAGCAATTAATATGCCAAAAAGCACGTACTCTCAATCGAAGCAAATCTGATACAGAAAAGCTCATCCTTCAACTCCCCATCAGCAAAGTCAGCAGCATGCCACACACATGATTTATCATTTCCCTGATGCTCTTGCAAACTCATAGTGGGTAGAACTGAAATAAACATACGTGTCAACACACACTTGAGACAGTGGTAAGCAGTTAAGTATCGGAAATTCCATTTAGCAATAATATAAAGCAAAGATAAAATGGTAATTAGCAAATAATAGAAAGTAATACGGTTGCTCAACTGAGCAGAATTAGCTTAAAACTAACTAAATGGTTGTCTCGAGGGTACTTTAAACAGGTTATTTTCTAACTAACTTTCCTCACATAGATCGAGAGAGTAATTGAATGGATAAAGATGGGAAAAAGAGGACCAATATGGTTAGCGCAGATCTTGAGAGTCTTGGATTGGCGCATGACGAGGCGTACTTTTCCAGACCGCTTGTGCCTCAACAGCTTCACATTCCCGACTCCCCTCTCTTTCCATTGATTCCCTTTATTATCAAATCGATACAACTTTGCTTTCCTGCACCACCAAAACCACACACAAAAAAAAAAAGAATACAAATTTAAATCATTAATCACTCACCTGTGACACGAATTGGGAAGCCAATGCAAAAAAGAAAACAGGATAAAAAAAATAAAGGAATACTTTTATTCTTTAAGAAAATGAACCACTGTAGAAACGCGCGCGCACGGGGGGGAGGGGGAGAGAGAGAGAGAGAGCGCAGTCCATACAGATCGATAATAGGATCTTCTTCCTCCTCTCCGGTGGTGACAGCGACCTCCTCGAGCTTGACGATGGGAGCCACCTGAGCTCCGGTGTCCTCGTCTTCTCGGGCCGCCGCATTCTCTTCTTCTTCTCTCTCTTTGTTGAGGTGCTCCGGATCGCTAGCCGATGCGGCACTCGCCATCTTTGTGCTGTCAATTTCGCTTCAACCTTTAAAGAGAGAGGGAGAGAGGGGGGTAAGTCGGGAATGCAATCGGAGGCTATTTAGGGCTCTTGTCCAACAGTCTAGGACCTCTCGGGCTTTTGACTGAGAGTCTGTATGCGAATTGGTAAAATAATAAGGGTTACACACATACCGATGAGAGTTCGATTCTCACTCGCGTCAGTTTAATCAGAAAAAATTCATACAAATATTTTATTATTTATTTATTGTGTTATATTATTTAAATATAATTATGAGACTTAGCAATTAAATTTAAAGTAATATGAGTATCATGAAAAAATATATATATATAAATATGACACATATTTATAAGAAATAATAATAATTTTGGCAACACATTAATTTTTTATTAAAATTAATAAATTATAAGTTTTAATATATATATATATATATATATATTTTTATTAGTGAACACGTGTAATTAATTAAAGTTAGAAGATTCTGACAATAATAATAGGAGGAAGAAGCTGCTATTGCTATGGCATATATTAGCATACGATGTGGGCCCAAATGGCACAAAGATAATCTTGCTGGCATGATGCCACCTGCAAAGAAAGCCGAAGAAAACTTGTTCACCGAAAAATAAAAGTATATAAAAAAAAAAAAAAGCCGAGGAAAAGGGTGTCAGAATGTCAAAGATTGTTTTCATTTTCGTATTTGCTTCCCGACGATTTTGTCGTCCAAATTCTTTGATTTTCTAAACGATGCAGTCCTTTTTCTTTGGCAACAAGAGAAAAATTGCCGTACATGATTAAAATGAACTTTTATATAATTAATTTTAATATTCATAAATATAAAATTCAATACTATATAATTAAAAAATTCAAATATCAAATTATTATCAGACTAATAAACCAAATAATCACTAAACTAATACGTCAGGTAATTAAACGCAGCAGTCCTTGAGCAATATGCGAGTTATTTGGGTTACATCATTCATTTTTGTCAACTGTTAAGACCATTTATTTATTTTTCATTTTTGAGCTATTTTCCAGCGATTAACATCACACATTTTCTTTAGAAAAAATTACGCAGAATACGAGCATGTTGTGCAAATTTTCTCGAATATATGTTGAGCTATTCCATATCGTACGTTTTAGCACACTTTTCTTTTGCTCTCAAGGCTATGAATAGTACTCGGGAGTTCCGTGCATGCCATGCCAGTCCCGATGCTTGAAGAGTATGAATTAGCCTTTATTGGTTTTCCTATGATATATATAAGATTTCTTGCTCTAAAACCAAAGAGGGCCCATCTCCCATCATTGAGCCCATAATCGATTGGCCTCGAAGAAAGAAAAAAATGAAGCACACCCTTCTTCAACTACCCCCGAAAAAACAAAACAGGCCGTCTCAGGTTTTCAACAACTTGGCTCTTTGTTAAGTTAACTGTGGTCAAGCGGCCTAGTCATCTATCTATATACCTTCAGCATTACCCTATTCTGCAGCAAGACACCACCTTTTGGAGGTGGAGGTTTGACGCATCGAGTTCCAATTTGAGGCCTCTACTGACACGTTCAGAACCTAAAACTTATCGAGGTTCCCACCCCAATCGGGACTTGGAAGAACATGATAGAAGGACAATCTAAAATGCCGAGTTCTTCAACATAACTAAATTTTATGATTGAACATGAAGATTAAAAACAGACAAGTAAAGGGTTGTCATGAGAATCATGCAGAGAAAATCCAATGTGGATCAATGTCTAGACACTACATAAATCATCTCATAACCAACCAGATACAGAGAGTTGAATAAAGTACCAAAACTGAACAAAATGCGAATATGTAAGGTCTCATTCTTGGGATGCAGCCCCATTGGTGGTTGCATCCATGGGCTCAGCATCTGTTGACTCCTCGCCTTTGTCACCCTTCTTACCTGCAACATCGAAGAAAACAGGGTTCACATCTTAATTACAAAACATTCAGAAAATACATCATTTCATAATAACGTTCTAAACAAAATAAATCTAACAAAAAAACTTGGAATAAATCTTCTCTTCAAAAATCAGTAGCAGAGTTCCTTTGTTAATCTTCCCAGCTTACCTTTCTTCTTCTTTCCACCACCTTTCTTCTTTGTCTTTGTACCCAATGCCAACCAGGCCTTGATTTCAGGGTCATCTAATGTCTTTGTGGGCTTCAACTCCTGCAGAGGATGTGAAGTGATCCTATCCGACCCATTTGGCATGAGCAATACAGTAAATTTGACGTGAGCAACTAAATCACCTGCAAAAGCAAAGATCCAAGCCCATGATAAGCAGCATATCCAATGCCAATGTAACTTTGAAGTTCAACAATATACATTTCTAAGGGGAATGCTTCACCAGGCTTCTCGTGCAGAACAGGATATGGCTGTAGAAGATCATGATTCACACACTCTACTAATCCCAGCCGAGCCCTTTTTTCTTCCAAAGCCCTGTAGCAAAAATCCCAACTGATGTAGTGCAGAAGAATTAAAAGAGAAGAAAACAAGAAACCTTCAAAGAAATTATAAGAACATAAACCTTGCAGTGAATGGCATGATAGGGAATCTCTGACTAATTTCACTGAAAATAAATCTGGAAGCCTTCATTTTCAAGTGATAGTTCTTGTCTACAGCTCTCTTGTAAATAGTAGTATTCTTCTCATCCAGCATCTTAGGCTGCTCAAATTGATTCAGAGAATTTTCAATATATCATCCACAAATACAAACTGGATGGATGACTGCCAGACCAAATCCAATAATTGACACTCAGAGGGAGGCTTCAATGTAATGAAGTACTAGCAGAATTTACGTAAACAACATGAGTAGCTCTGATGCTGATTCCACAATTACCTTTCCGTCACCTGTGCTCGTGACAATATCTATTGCATACACTTCATTCTCCTCAAATTCTGCATCATCAACTCTTGTTTCTGGATTGGAGACACTCAGTATGACCTTGTTCCCATCAATCACAAATTGCTTCATCTGATGGCTAAGGACACCTTCGACAATTTTGCAGTCATAAGCAGTGGCAACTTTGTGAAGTGCTTCGGTCACATCTTTGTTCTGTCACAAAAACGGATTTGAACAGATAATGATTTAACAACAGATATTAGAACATTAATCTTAAAGAGCAATCAACATACAGATTTCAACGGTGGTAGAACAAAGCCAATTACCAAGAAAGAGAATCATAAAAGAGGAGAACATCAGAGATCATTTCCCCAAACTAAACATTACTACTGCAAATTCCTTCTAACTTCATTAAAAATCTCTTTTGGAACCACATTGGAAAGAAGTGATACAACAGACTAAAACAATTTTCTGCCTCCAGTGTGTTCATGTGAATGTAGTTGTGATGCTGATCTCTTAATATGTGCTCATTTTATTTCTCCCAAGTACCAAATGCATAAGGTAAAGAACTATCTCCGAATATTAAATGCAAGAAAACCTTAAAATGAAGGTAATCCCAATAAATATGATGCCATCTACATCGGTTCCTCTAGGAAGGCATATTATTACACCCATGTGCATGCTTGTCCAATTACCATTTGGGCTAGAAATGATTGAGTATACACCAACAATAAATAAGATTGGTCTCAAACAACCAAGTGTAGCCAATTATATTTAGGCAACAGGGAAAGGAGGAGATCAATAATGCATGGATCACCTCAGCAAAGTTGCCCTTCTTTGTACTGCCAGCCTCTCAACTTTACCCCCTATGGCAGCACTTTTCCCCACAATAAATTAATTTAAAGCAGAGGAGGAAGCAGAGGCCATTCACATTTCCATTTTTTTTAACTAAAAGGTAGGACTTCAAGAACTATGCAGTGCTTAAACTCTTAAGTGGGGTAGGAAAAGAAAAGATGTACACTTGATTTTGTTCCATAGTCCAAACTTGAAAAAGTGAAGAATGATGCCACAGAGATTAAAAGCCTAAAATCCTCCAGAACATATAAATCTAGAAAACTAGAATCAAGATGCAACTGATAAGGCTTAGCTGCTCACAAATTATCAAATAAATAGAAAATATAATGCATGGAGAAGAAAAGAAATATATGCTCTATCAGTGTAACTATGACGAAGAGGCCTCACAGGAGTTTCAGCCCATTATAGTTCTCATCATCTAGAGATCAAGCTGACCATGGTACTTTTAAAAAATTTATCAAATGAAATAATAAACATATAAAATTAATGCAAGCATCTCTTTCGCTCATTATTACTCGAATTGTCATCATGAACAAATTTTGGCTGCAATGTAAGATTTACGTCCTGTCAAAATTTCCTACTGGTAAAGCTCTGTCAAATCCTGCAATTATTGCATTTAATTACTTTTCTCCACACCCCTCCACGTTTCTCCCTCTTCATTCATCTGCACACACACATGTGCAAATGTATAGCATTATGCATAAAATAAATATAGCCCTTTTCTGACCAACAACCGGTGAGAACAATTAGGCTTCATGCATCATGTGAGTTATAGAACTCTCCTATCTGAGTAACTTTGATCAACAGCTTCATTTGGGCGTTAGTCCTTAGCTTATCAAATCAGTTCATCACTTAGGGGGAACAAGGGTACCGCCATGTACCTATGCAACTAAGATGAGACAAAGGTGCCAGAAGCACACAAGGCATAGGAGAGAACTATTCCGAATAACACACAAACAGGAATCAGCAAATAAATGTACATTGTTTTCTTAAAAAAGAAAACCATTCCAAGTGCAATAAAAGAACACAAAAAATACCTTCCTTCCTGGCCTGACAAGCCTTAAGGCAACCTCAGCAGCCACATTTGTTGCAGCAATAATGTCAGCAGCCCTGCCAGTAACTGGCCCTTCCTGAAGAACATGGGTATGTCCTACCACAGCAATGAACCCATCTATGTGACATCCCATATCACTGTATCCAACCAAAAAATGAGTTATTATGTAACTAGATAAAAGATAATAAATCATCAACCTATGTGAAAAGGAAAGTAGAAAGCTTACATCTTAACCATATCTCCTTCTTCCAACACCGCCTCATCACTTGCAAGCGGAGAAAAATGGCAGACCGTGTTGTTTACAGAAATGCAAGTAGGGAAGGCGACTCCCCTTTCAATCTTCCTCTTCACATTCTTGTACACATTACTGGTTTGCCTTTATTCACATATACACACCAATAATTTTATAGCATCAGGGAAAGAGGCCCATCCAGCAACACAAATCATCTACAGGTGAACAAATAAATGTAGTTTTCACATATAGACATTAAGGCCTTACGCTCTGATAAATGCGTCTCCTTTCTCACACACATCAACAATCTTAGCCTTTGGTTTGCATTCAGATATCACTAACTGCAATGCCTCTGCAATAATATCGCGCTCAACATGAAAAATATATCCATATCAGAATAAATTCCATACAAGCCAACAAAAGATAAAAATTCGAACCTAATCATATAATCAACAGTTCATAAGCAATATAATTGTACCCTCTTTTCAGTTCTTCAGCAATATAATTGTGCCCTCCTGTTTCCATCATGAATGGCTACCAAAACAACAACATGGACACTGCACTTTTTTAATTTTTACCAGTGGTGCGCTTTCCAATAAGGTTGCCTTACAATCCGCACCATTTGCTTGCTTAGGCCACCCTGTTTATCTAAGTAGCAAATCCACAGTAGCTCAGGTCCAAATGGGGGACTATGGTGATTTAAAGTGGACAGCGGTGTCCACACAGAAATCCAATCTGAAAGGTGTGAAATGACACCCATATGTGGACCACACCATTCTAACGGTTGAGCTATTTTAAACATTAATCATTTCGCAAACAATAGAAAAATCTAATTTGCTAATGTCAAAAAATGACCATAAGCATCAACAAGGCGAATTGTAGCTTCGTTGCAAGATGCAACGTTTTACTTTCGCTATTGGTATATGAAATTTCCAGCAATGAAGCCGCTTAATCTTTTAAGTTGCTCTCAACGGCATGCCGTTGAAGATGCTATTGATTTCAATTTTCAAACTAAAACGCGATTTGGCTATCAAACGTCAAGTGGTCTAGTCCACTGATATCACATTAGATAGGCTGTCCGACAAACATAGACGAAACCTCGTATTCCTCCCGACACACACGCAGAGAGAGAGACAGAGAGAACGGCCATACTATTGACGATCTCAGCAGCGGTCTTGTATTTGTTGACAACTTCGTGAGAAGTGAGATCCAACTCCCTCTCCTCCCTTTCGTCGTCCGACATCGTTTCGCCGCTCCGACAACGTCTCCACTTCTATTTAATGAATAACAGGGCCCCCGGGAGAATCCTGAAACAAAGAGCAATATACGCAATAAGAGCAATCGAACTGTGAAAGAGGCCGACAAGAGAACAAAGAAATAAAGGAATACTCACAGAAGGGGGACTGACGGCGATGGACAGAAGGCGCGGCTTGTAGGGTTTAGCAGAAGATGAGAAGGGAGTCAGAAGGACACGTAGTACCAATCTATGTATTGTTGTGGCGTCCTCCAGACTAGGTTAATTGGTCCTTATGACCGCCTGGGCCTTACATAGATGGGATTTCTTGCAGATTTTTTTTTTTTTTTAATAAATTGTCCCCCGTTTACGTTTTAGTTAACTTCTTTTTTGTTTTTTTTCCTTTTCTGTTTGGCACAGATGTAAAGGAATAATGTGATTTCTTTAAAGTTTGGACTCAATTCGGGTTATGTAGGGTTAGTTTAGTTGGCGATTTAATATATATATTTTTTATTAGTTTGAATTTAAATTTGTTTTAGTGTTAGTTGTCCGATATGAAATGAGGAACTATGAAATTATGTCGAATATGTGTAATATTTAATTTTAAAATGATCGGTATTAAAATCAGAAGTGAAAAATATTTATTTAAATTCAATGATATTTGGTTAACAAATTTTTTATGAGTGCATTAAATAGAAATATTAATAGACAAAGTATTTTTTTTTATCAAAAAGATTCGAGTCTGCTATTTAAAAAAATTGATATTTGTCATCTCCAAAAAAAATAAAAAAAAAAAGGAAAAACAACATTGATACCCATCCCATGTCGTAGCATGATCAGATAGGATTAACTACCATTTAGAAATAATAAAATGTATAAAACTACATATCAGCTGCATAAAATGATTGGTCTATGATTATTACATTAAGGGTTGAAGCAATCTTTTATTCCCCTCTTCTTCGATATATATATATATATATATATATATGAAACGTACGGGTGTCAAGTATTGTAGTTATACACATGTGTTTCTATGCAATTGAAGATTAGCGTACGCTATTCCACATGAATTAAAATTACCCATTTTACTAGAACTTTATTATTTAGGTCTCCATATCTACCACAATATCGTAACTCGTAACCACGTAAGTGCATTTAAAATCATACAATCTAATGTACGGCTATATATTAAGATTTTTATTGACAGTTTGTATCCGACGAGAACCTTTTGTATGAGTTCACCTTTTTTAGATCCGTAGGTTGTTTCTCAACTCGAGACGTGACAATTGCAAAAACTATCGTCACTCAATTAAAAAAATTTTCCTAAAACTTCTAGTATGTATAATAGTATTTAATCCTACATGAGTATAGCCAATCATATATGTTCATAAACATTTATCTGCTATCCAATTATAAATAGATATTCCCTTTGAAAAAAAAAAAAAAGGATAAGCATAAAATTGGTTTAAATTTTTTTTTCTATTTTTTAAATATAGTTATGTATTTTTAAAGTTTTTTACTTTGGTTTTAAATGTTCTTATTTAAAATAATTTGAATATAAAATAATTAGATTATTAATTTTATATATTAATTAAAGTTTTTTAAATAAAAATAAAATTAAAATATCTTTAAAAATTTAAGGTAGATTTGAGAACTCAAATAATTCAAATGTGGGTATTTTTATTAATTTATATGTGTATTTTATAAAATTAACATTACAAATTAATAATCTGACCTTATTTTATTTAAAATTATTTTAAATTAAAATAAAATACAAGTGCTAAAAGCTGAAATAAAAAATTTTAAAAGTATAAGACTACATTACAAGAATTAAAAAGATTTAAAACTATTTTTTTACTTATCCCTTTAAAAAATTATTCCATGAAACAACGTTGGATGAGAAGATAACTTTGTATTTAAAACCTATTTGTAGCTTTATATGGACATGATTAGGGACATTTCTACCTCAAAAGGGCAAAAACAATGGAATTAGATAATGTATTCCATCTTTCGTATTTTAGTAGGTTGAAAAGATACCTCTATAATGAATTATAAGATTTGCTAGTAAAGATGACATTATCCCTCCAAAAATACCAACCTGGCACACCCATCTCTGCATGGGAGAAATTTGAGTCGCAAACTGTAACTTTTAGCCATTAGGAGAAGTTGTGTGACACTTGGGATTGCCCAGACACCAATCAAGCGCCAAAATTTTAAGTTCCCAATTAGAGCTTAAAGTCGAATTCTCCTTCGTTGGGATATTTACAAACAAATAAAACTAAAACATCTCTTTGACAGATTATGGCATGGTAGCACCATCCGGGGGATGAAAGATAGCTCAATCCAAGTGAAAAATCAAGCCACGGCCGAATCGCACGACATCCAGTTATCAGCACAGGTTCTCACAATCCAGCTCTCTAGTACTCGGGAGCATGCCCACCTCCTAGCGTGGGCGTTCTACCCTGATTTCCTTGAACGATGGTAAATACTTTGTTGTTTATTCTGCCAGAAATCAATTTTTGTGCGGTTTATGAAAAGAAGAAGTAGGAGAGGCAAGTTGTCCGCTTGAATGGCACGACTGGAACTGATGTCCAAAGCTCATTTTCTCCGAAATTGTTGATCGCAGCTAGACCATACTGTTCGTCGTAGGATCGTAGGGGTGGCCTGCCACTGTTTGTCAGGCACCTCGTTAGCGTAGGTTGCAGACAAGGCGGTATTTGACTTTTATGGTATCGATTTGTGTTTTAAATTAAGTTGTGAACCGTTAACTTGTCTTCAAACAAGCAGCGGTTTTGTCACGGACGGCATGAAGAAGGCTTCATGCATATGACTATTGAATGCACTACCTTTTTCATTTTTGCGCAGAGAGACTTGGCCTCCTGTTTCCCAATTTCTAAATGCTTTAGATTCGTTTACTTGCCGCTGTCATACGGGCTTCCAAATTTTTGGTTCTTACAGCCACTAAGTTGTCACCAGCATGGTGACATGAGAAGGGTTAACGACTAGTGTATTGCGTCAAGTTTGAGTGTGCACGCCTGAGGAGGAAAATTTCGGAATCAAATAGGCGTGCCGGTTCCAAGCTACCTATGTAGGCACCTTTGACTTGCTGGGCTTAGCTTTCGAACCCCTCTACGGGAGATTACATTCCAATCTCCACCGTCAGGCCGCTTGATAGGGCTGCTGACTGTGCACTGGCGGAACCTGGAGCATTTGCTGACTAGAAGCTTAAAACTAGCATCTTTGGAAATGTGTGAAATAGTCAAAGAACCCAAAATAGGAAATCAAGTTGGTAAGAATGTGTACTGGTATTATTAGACGTTACAGAGGAGCGGCCTTCATAAAGAAGTAAAATGGGGAAAACAAATCGAAGGCGAATCCAAGTTGTAAAAGAAAAGGGCACCAAAACAAGACCCTGTTTTAAGCAAAAGCAAAAGGTGCACAATATTCAAAAGGGACCAAACTGGGCATAATACATGCAAAATGTTCAACCTACAAGAATGGCATCGGCAACAAAGCCAGTCCACCATATAACCTCATCGTTGGTGCTGATGTCCTCTGTGGTGTTATCCAGCAGTTTTTCCTTTGTTTTTTTCCTGATAGCTCGCACCACCTGGAGTTTCTGTGTAATTACTGGCTAGTCGCTAAAGCAGTCACCAGTAAACCAAGCACAAGAAAAGGTTGGGCGCTAGCCTGAAGTATAGAAATGAAAATTCAGTCAGAACACAACGCGGATATGTGTCAGTATCTGGGTGGGAATCTTGGCACCCACAAAATCCAGGCAATTCTTGTACCCCTTACCTGAACTACATATGGAGGCGATGTTATAATATACATTTTCAGCAATATTACCCAGGGGAAATCCTAAAGAATGAGTTCCAAATTAGGGATAGCAATGATTACCTGATATTTAACATCATACTTGGCAGGGTCCTTCAGAAAGTATTGAAACTACGTAAAACATTGATGAAAGAACATTAGAATTCAAACTCTGAATATGTATAACTATGGATGCTTCACACTGAACGTGAGAACTTCAATCACTATTGCAGGTGTAATCTGCATTGGTTACATTAGTCCATGGAAGTGCTATGGGAACCTCTCAGGCATTTGAATTTAATTATTCCCTTTCTTTGATGAATGAAGCAAATTCATTATCAAAAGCTAGAGATACAAGTAGGACAATTAGAGCCCTACTGCTGTATCATATAAGAAGGTTCATCAAACCTCTAAAACATTTCACTACAATCATAAACCTACAGGGGAGAACAAACGTTGCTCTGCTACTTGAAGGAAATATTTACAATTTGATGCTTCACTTTGAACTCAATCAAATTTAGAAGACTACAGGAACTAGAGGTAGGCACATGCATTTTACTTGGCACATTCCTGGATATGAAGTGGGCTGAAGATAGTAGTCAAATAATGCTGGAAGGGGTAGAGGCCTTGGCTGAATATAGCACTCAATCAATGCTAGCTTAGATGATCAATCTAGGAACATCTAAGCTAATAGTATTAGAAGAAAGACAGGGGTTCTGATAGGAGGCCACAGGAAACAACCAGAAAGCAAACTTACTTCATCACTATAAAATCGAGTAACCAGACATGCTTCAAACCACCAAATTTAGTCTCTGGTTTTGTCAAGTATGGATGAAGTATCCTTATGGTAGGGGATAATTCCGTTATGATTTGTAAAAGAGTAAAATGGTGGAGCCGCTTGAGCAGTACAAGCCAATGACATAAAGAAGGGAATAGGGATACTGGAAAAGTGCCTAACTAGAACACTAGTGGTGGGGCAACAAAGACTTTTTCTCCAACGATGAAAATTTCAAAGCATGTTAGAGGCTAAAAGCAGCAAGTCAACCAGAATGTACAGAATTAACCAGATATCCAAATCTAGTCATGAAAAATCATTGGCCCAAAATAGATCACCAATCTTTCAGAGTGGTATTTACCTGGAAAACAACCTGTGGAATTATCAAAGCTAGTAAAGCTAATGCATGATAAGGTTTACCAGCCCCCAGCAGGTAGCCTGCATTTATCAGCAATACAAAATGAGATATGTCATTACAACACATTATAATGTTCTGTACCATGATGATCTAATTGCAGTTGATAATTTGGCACAACCCATCTAGAAAAGATGTCAATATAAAGCTTTAAAAAACCACCATCATCTCGTATCCAAGTCCAAAGCAGAATGGAACTGTCTTCCTATCCTATTGGCTTATAGATTGAACTTCTTGTCAACGGGCTTATATACCAGCACCCTATTTGGTAGAAAAGTAGAAAAATGATGGCAACCATTTAACTTGGCAAATCACTGACCCAAATAAATCCTGTAATTAACAACTAAGTATAATCACAGAGCATGAAAAATGATCCGGGAGAAGGAGAAATACATTGTGCTAATATTTTCTTTCATGCAAATGACTGCAAACAATTAAAGGGTGGACAATAGTCCTAGAAGCATATGATGCACCAAAAGTTGAAGGATTATAATTTAGATGAATCTCGGAATACAAAAAAGACAAGGTAACTCAAAATCACATACCAGCTACAGATATCTGAGTTATATCAATTGCACCAGCACATATCCATTTGGCAGTTTCGGCACCAAAAGCTACTGGAATTGACTGTCCAAACAGCATCACCATACCCGAGAATGGAAAAACAATAAAACAGCATGTGTCAAATTATTACAGGACAGCAAGAACTTCACACACAAATATATGTGACAAATAGTGTTAACCTGAAGTCCCATTGCTCTATCTCCCTCAATACTTTTAAAGTCATTCACGATGGCAATGCCCAGCTGAAATGTGGAATAAATATTATAACTTAGCAATAGAGGGCGGGTAATGAAACTCACATATCAACGTACTTCACTGAGCTCATACCCCAGCAATGCTGTATAACAGCGTCAGAACAATAATGTCAGGTGTAAGGGTGCCAAACAATGCTTGACCGGCCCACCTATAAATAGCAGAATGAAATTGAAACCATAGCTCTTGTAAAATATTATGTGACCCACAACACAGACTTTAACTTTAGTAATCTCTATTTCTAGTGGGACCTGAGGTTCCTGCCAATTACAAACTAGCAAACTGAATGAGATCTGAGAGTGGCAAAACCCACAAGCACACAGATTCTGAACTCTAAATGATTTCCTGTGCAATTGTATAAGTGATATGACAACATATCAAACTTATGCCTCATCCTCTCCCAGGTGCTTTTGTGACTAATAAAAGTTCTATGCTTTCTGCTTTTTCCAGTGTAAAAGGTTGATTCAAATCTGTTATTTTGTAAGTACAAATGGTCGAGGACCAGCTGACTTTCTGGCCCTTTCACTTGCATAAAGTGATCATTTCTGAGAGCTATAGAGTGCATGTTCTTCTTGGGAGTTCAAAAAAGCAATAAATGAGTGAATGGTAGAGTAGATGTCAACAATCTCTCGATGTTGAGTACATTGTTCTATGGATATTAATAACACAAAGAAAAGTAACTGGGGAAGAATTCAAACCATGGCAAACTGATATAGCTTGCTCCAAGGGCAAAATTTCCTATCCATCCATTTTGTTTGAGCTGTAACAATATTTGGAACCAAGTCAGGGTTTAAACACATTTTTTCATACGGTATGAGAATATGTCAACTTTTGACTCAGGGGTTGGGGGAGGTGTTGAATGGGTGAAGGAAGCTACCTTTAAAGGCGGAGCTGAATATATGTATGACAGTAAGGATCCACCCACGGCAAGGTAAAAAACTATAGGGAAGTCATGCCCTGCCTATAAGAGACATGGTATCAAGAACCAGAGGTTATCACACAGATTGAAAATCTAGCATCAGTCATTTACATCACCCACCCAAACATCCAATAAAGCAGCCGAGCCTAGGCCTCCTAGAAGCAGCACCCAGATCTGGGTAATAACCTGCAGGAAGTTTAAAGAATAAGACAAGAGAATAAGTATAGATTGACATGATTAATTACAGGAACAAAAGTACATTTAGTTATGTTACAGACCTCATTCTCAGAAATTGCCCCCGATGGGATTGGGCGATAAGGTTCATTAATTGCATCAATCTCTCGGTCATAATAATCATTCATTGTCTGCAAAGAATGGTGTAAGAAAGTAACCTAGTTGTAGGGATCAAAAATATATGTGGTTTGAAGGCAGAATGCATCTATATCCATGAAAGTGTATACCTGAGTGTAACCAGTAAGAAATGGGCCAGACATCAGCATGCAAACAATTGATTTGGCAACATCCTCCAAATTCCAGTGAAAATTTCCTTTCAAGGCGGGAAAAATTAGAGCTAAAGTGAGTGCATGGGTATGCCTAAAAGGAAAAGCAATCAAATAAGTCATAAGTGCACCTAACCATTCAACAACACGTAATTCAAATCCTTGGAATAAAATTTTACTGGCAGATGGTTACCTAAAATTTAGTACTGCCGTGAAAATTGACTCCTAAATTCTTCCTATGCAATAAAAATTAAATCTCTTAGAAAGGAAAAATCAGAGTACCAGACGCAGCAGCCCCACAAACCACTCCCCAAACAAGCGGAGGCCAAGTAACAGGTTTTGTGAGTTGAAGACGAATCTTCCATTTGTTCTGCAGGAAAATAATTAGCACAATGAACTCATTAAATTTCCGCGTCTTATAAATTCTTCTGTCAACTCCTTGTCTTATCACACGATACGTTTGGACTTCAGACAGCCCCAAATAGAAATCGAAAAACCCATAACTTGACACCACGATATTGCTTCAATAATATATTGTCTTATTTCTTTAAAATCGAGATTGGACTCGTGCATAGCATATCAATTCTCGAGGCATGAGCATGAGCATTAGCAATTGCAAGTAAAAATCGTTGGGGAAATGTCTTTTGCAAAAATAATAAATAATAAAAAGGTATATTACGCATAAATCTGGGAAATAAAGCTCCGCGCACTGTCTCAATATTTTTTTTAAAAAATAAAAAAAAATTATATATTTTTACAGAAAAATTGCGGCGAAGTTCTCACAGTTTCTTGCGTAGCGCCTTTGATGCCAAGAAGTTGATTGAAACTCGAGCCGCCACTGGCCGGCGCCATATCCGGTGCCTGAGGTTTAACTGTACATAGACAGCAACAATTCAAATTCTACTGTCACTAAACAATAACAAAATAAAGTCAGTCCAAATACATAAAACCGTGAATTAAACGCATAAAGCCTAAAAACCTTCGTCTGCATCGGTCTCCGCCGCTCTAATTGTTAATCTACGCCCTGGAAACGGCACAGGATTTAAAAGTTGAGCCAGAGGAAGGGATATAGAGAAGGCAAAATAAAACGACTCGTTCACGTAACAAAGCAGCGGAGCATCAGTGAGTTGACTCACTCGAGACAGAAACAGACGGAGGGGAGAGAAGTGAACGAGTTCGAACTCGTTTCTCGCGGACATTCGACACTCTCAAGAATAGACTCGTGTTCAGGATAGACGCCATTGAAAGATAGAGCTTTCTGCTAACTTCTTTCAGATTGGCGGAGAGAAAGTGGAGTGGAGAGTGAGTGTGACATCAGCTGCCAATAAACTAACTACCCGTCGAACGTGTGCGGAGGAGTTGGTTGCAGTGCGACTGATTTTACTTGAAGCCAGATCCATTGACTACGTGGCAGCTCTTGATTCATGGTTCTGTATACCCCGTTTGGGGTTGCTAACCGGCTGTTGATTGTTGGTTTCAGATTCGGTGCCCACGCGCATTCCAACCATTTCGATTCCGAGACCACCTTGCACAACCGTGCATTCTAATGGCTGAAAATGCGCATTCACGTTACCCTGGCCGCATCCAATCATTTTCCCGTTTCCCGGATTTCTCGTTTCTTTCGGAGTTCGGACCGCAGGCGTGTGGAAGGAATCTCGGATAAATGTTAGGACACGGTCGTCCAGAATTTGACGCGCATCAGTCCACAGCGAGACATTTCTAAACGACGTAGTAGGGTGACCGTAACTTAAAAAGGTCAAAAATTGGTCGCAGGAGGGGCTTGCTCAATATTCAGGTGCATCCGTTGTGGCCTGCGTCTGTTGCATCCGTTGTGGCCTGCGTCCGTTTGACTTGTTATCTACTTCCCGCGGCTTATCGCCACTTGATCCACAAAACCGTGCAATCTAATTTATTCCAAGAGTAATTATAAGATACTTAAAATTATACTTTTTTTTTTTCCGTTTTTTAATTTTCCGCCAAATAATGTGATAAAAGGAAGTGCAATGAACGTCAAATACAAAACTCCGCATGTGAAGCACCAGATCTAGGACAAGATCTCTACCACGTCAACGATCCTCATGAGATGCTCTGATATTTTTTGCTGAAGTAAATTCAAATATATATTATATTAAATATTAAAGCCTACATATAAGACAAAAGATAATTTGGACCACATCGAATTTAATATAACAGTTTTGAATATCCCCAATGTTACTCTTAATCAATTGCTGTTCTATTTGTTAAATTCTGATATTCTCTTCGTTTCGTTAGCAAAATGTACGGGACTTTGAGCAATTATGATTTACAACATAATATACTCGACCAAGAAGTCGATGCCTTTCCCTAAGAATAACCATTAGATGTGCTATACTACCCAATTCCTTTTGCTATGGTACCCAATTCATTCGTTTGCATGCCCAGAAGCCAAAAATTAATGGGCAACATAATTATGCGTCTGTCGCACTGAGCATTAAGCAGTAAACGCCAGACTTGGATTGAGAACTTGTTTCGGTTATTGTGCTTCTCTTGTAAATTATGGGAATTTATGAAGTTCTAACCCGAGGAATTCAATTAGGGAATTCACGTAACAACCTAATATAGCAATCTTTAAAACAAAAAAATAAAAATAAAAAATCACGTTTATCAACAATTACGTTGATGTGATCAAAATGGTGCATTCAAACAAATATACGTATTATATTGAATTGATATTTTTTTATATTATTCGAATTTTATTAATATTGAAATTCATCTTTTCTTATCATTTTGTTTATTAGTTTATTCATTATTGAATTAAGATTTGGTATTTGGTATTGAAAAATAGACAATATTCTATACAGCCCTTTTCGAGTCTAAAACTTTCTTTCTTTTTATTTTTAATCTTACGGTTTTTGCACATTTACCTTGCAGTCGTGGCTCCATGGCAGAGAAAATACACCTTCCATATAAGCCGAGCAAGAGTACCATCATGTATCGAGATGGAATAATTGCAAGCAAACTAATGTTTCATGTCGGAAACGCTGCATGTCGCTACCTTGGATCATTGTGAAATGGAAGCATCATTTTTATCCAACAACTGCCCTGGGAACCAACTCTAACAATTAACGGAGGGGCTTTCTGAAATCTTAAACGGTCCAGCCAACTATAGTGCACCGATGCTTACGTAAAATGCAGTTAATATTTCCAATTTTGCATGTAGCAAGGAACGAGTTGATCTATAAAAAATGTAGCCATGGTCAGGCAATGTGTACTAAAAACCTGTTCTTAAATCGAATTAGCAGTGACCTTACGTGCAACCGTCCAATCTCTGTTAGGCGTGCATTCGGCGATGAACCTATAAGCGCACGCTCATGGTCTCTAGCTCTCTGCTTTAAGGGGGTTTGCTCCCGTACGAAAGTTCCGAGGTATTCCGCCATGAATTCAAGCAATTTTAATAAAAAGTTGATCAAACATTTCGGGTTAATTATGGTTGCCCGTTGCCGTTATGATTGCTCAAAGTTAACAAAAGGCAAAGCTTCGGCCTCCAACACATAAAAAGAGAAAAGAAATTAAAAGAAAAATATAAAGAGAAATATTGCTACACAGGATAAATACCAAATCAAGTCTCACCCTGACCAAATCAATTCTAACCCTGACATAATAATTGACAGCAAACTTGCGGGATCTCAGAATTTTCTTAGAAAAGCAGAAAATAAATTTTTTTGAGCATAGATTTTCCATTTGGTCCGTGTTAGGGTTTGAACCTCAGTTACTAGGACCAATAGTCCAACAACTCTACGGCAGACTCACAAGTGGCGACATTGAAGTATCCAATTAAAATACCCACGAATTTATTTCTCCGTAACAGAATGTTAATGACTCAGCACAGGTTGCCATGTCTGTATCAGTTTTCCAACACCGTATAAATTGGATGAATATCAGAGTAGAGTCCATATTATATTTAAGACCAATTACGTTAACAAAATGAACCCACAGAAGTGTCACTTCCGAACTCAAGCATAAGAGGAAACTCTCTAACCAATGCCGAGCTTCTATTTTTTAGACTTGTATTGCTTTATCTCTTTGATGATCCCTTCTGAAAGTGAATCAACGTCATTATTCTTCCCAAAGAACTTCACAAATTCCATGTGAGGATCCATCAGGTACCTACACGAGATAACAGATAGATTGTCAGATAACAGGAATTGAAACAAGAAATCTTGAAGATGATGAAGATGGATTTCTCTTTTTGCCGTTCCCTTTTTACCTTTTCGCAGAGAAGGTTTCAAGAATCAAATGCAGTTAAAATTTAAAAACATTACACAAGCTGAATTAGGCAGTTCTATTAATATTCACCAGGAAACTAAAATGCACTATATTTATGGTAGACTTGCCACAGCTTAGGCTTAGCAGCTAGGGATCAAACCTGGGCTTTTACAAATTGAGAAAAAAAAAACGAAAAAAAAAAAAAAACCCTTGCCGCCCCTTTAACTAAAATAAAAACTTTTAGTGTCATGTGAGTGTTAAACATTTGAAACTATTTCCAGGGAGATTAATTTATGTGCCACAAGTGAACATAAGATGCATACATGACAATGGAATGGTCAACAAGATAATCTGAATCTTCTTCTTCTGTCTTCATATAATAGACCCGATATGCCCGGGCAGCTTTCTTTATCTCCTCTGGATTCCCAGTTAACCCTATTAGCTTTGGATGAAACTCTGGCATAAAGAAAGAACTCAATTTAACAAGTAACATTCCAGAAACAAAAATCATTAAAAAGGAACAAGAAAAACAAATGCCTTAAGAAGCACCTTGGACATATTCGTGCACTTGTTCAACGGTATCTCTCTCAGGATCAACGGAGATAAACAGAGGCACAATCTCAAGCCCTGCCTTTTCTTCTGCAAGCATGAAAGCAAGACATTTACATCACAAGTCAACAACATGTTGCCATCTAATCAAAAAAAGTTTCGAAAGATGAATATGAAAGATCGACAAATGCAAACACTGATATAAGAACTAAGAGTATTGGATAACATAGACTACCAAGTCCATTTCATCCAAAATGCTTGACACAGAACTAGATTAAGGCAACAAAACTCCTTTAGAATTCAGTGAAAATGATAGTGAGTTCAAACACAGGAACATCGTTCCCCACACTCAACAGAGAAGAAAATTAGTCCTTGTAAATAAATTAAAATAAGCTACATTAGAAAACATTAGCATATCCATTGTTCTCACTAAGAGAAATTCTCATCAAACAAGTAGACCAATAACTCACTTATTTTATCAACTGCAGCAGCCAGCTTTTGCAGCTCATCTGGGCAGATGTCAGGACAGTGAGTGAAACCAAAATATAAGACTGTCCACTTCCCCATGAAGTCTTTCTCAGTTACATGCTTCCCATCATGGTCGATAAGATTGAATGGGCCCCCAATGGCTGCTTTACCAGCAGATGGTCCCTGTTTTACAGCTTGGGAAGCTTTGTTGATTTCTGCAATGATGCAATCGATCACCACAGGAAAATAAAGAGCCAAACATAACAGTAATACAATTTAGATAATCAATAAACTAAAGAATTTGTCTCAGGCAAGGTGCTTAGGCAGTCTTAACGGCTGAAATTTGATAAAACTACTTATTCATAGAGACCAACCATACAAAAATCATTAGGCAAGAGACAAAAATAAACAAATTCCTACAGGCACACAAATTAGTTAATTTTTCATGGATCAGAACTCCTTTTGATGTTAGATGTGGGCTTCAACAAATGGGGGTATCAACCAAAAATCAACTCACCGTAGAAGTCTACCTTCAATATGACGTTTCTTCTCCCGGTCATAGTATATGATTATTCCGGCTCCGGTGGCTATCAGCAATAGTAGAGTCAACCATGAAACTGGCTGCAGATCATCGCAACCAAACAGAAGCACAACAGAAAAATAAAAAAATTCAATACGATTCCATAATAAAATTAAATTAACAGCAGCAATTATTACGAAAAAACAAATACAACGAAATTTACACGAGTCGAAATTACCCCTCCGCGAACAGGTTTTCCAGCATCACTGCCCTGACGTGAATCCCCAGACTTGTCGCCTCCATCAGATATAGCTTCTTCCGGTTTCTTTGAAGATTCCGACTTAACAGTGGCACTTGTTGTACTAAACAAATATCTTTGACCGATGGAAAACGACTGGATTTCTACACCCAGCGGCATAATCTACCACGAAAAAGAAAAAGGAACAGAATATTAACAACGAGGAGTTTAGAAAGAAAGATCGAAAAATTAAACTGAAGTGAAAATATACAAGATGAATCGAAACAAAAAGACAAAAAAAAAAAAAAAGTTGAAAATGGAGCAAAAAGGCGAACCGGCCTACTGAGAAGGATATTTCGGTCCCGGAGGACCGGCAGCGTTGACGAAGGCGATGATGATGCCAGCAGCGATCTTAAACAACCAAGAGAGGCAGGAGAAAAATAAAAACGAGCGTTTCGCAGGATGTTGGCATTTCTTGACAGCGCAGTCGCCATTGCTGGTGGTGTCGTGTATACTTCTGAGCTGCGTTGAAGACTTCAAACTTCGTAGACGAGAACCCTACATTACCAGAGAGGTTTTGTTTTCGAAATTCTCGAGCTTCAGGACCGTTGAATTGGGCTAGATGTGCGATGGGGCCCGAGGCTTCTTTGTTTTTGTTTTGTTTTTTTCGGTTGTAAAATTGCCCTATTACGTACGGACACGCAGTTTTGCTTAATTAATTAGTGGCGCCAGATCATCAGAGGCCCGGATCGGCCCAGCTCTGAAAGAAAGAGAAAAATGACGTCGTCTTAAAACGTCGGCAATTGTCCATTATTTTTTTTTTTTCGTTTTGAAGCACCGAACATTTCTGATCTTTCTCCTCGTATCATTACTCACAAGCTACAAAAATACATCTTATTTGGTTCACCGGAGCCTGAAGATATCCATCTCAGCTCTAGTACCAACGATGCCAAGAAATATTTTAAATCAAGAGCTAGGATCGATTGGCTTGGAGGCACGCGCTGATGTAGGACGGCAATAATAAATATTCTTCTCCCTCTTCTTCATCCCTTACCACACAGCTCCGTCTTCATCAAGACATTATACAAGCTGACAGGTTACATAGATGTTTCAGCCGCAACTTCTACAAGGAAATTGGACCTAAAAACGAGATACACCACCCGACGTAATCTCAAGATCCACGGCCAGTTATTCATTACTGCTTCTTAGAATCCTGTGGAGAAAATCTAAATTCGTAATCAGGAGCAAGCCATAGAAAGAAAACAACTCATCCGCTACCCAATTGGCTTAAAAGAATTATTAACCTATAAATTCTTGGAGAAATCTTTAACTTGCTCAACAATTTCGTGCTTCTTTTTCTCAGCTGCAATCACAATGGGATCAATCAGTAGAATCAGAGCCTGACAGATGATGCTCAGTGATACAGCAGGTCCAATCGCAAGAGTTAGACAAACATACCCATCTTTGAAATATCTTCAATCCTCCTTGATGTTCTCACTGCAAATCTCTGGAATGCAGGACTGCAAACACAAAAGAAAGGATAACTTTGATGAAATATCAAGATCAATACGTTCAAATCCCACAAGCATCATAGCAAATAAGTGAAGAGTGTTGCTAACAAGGGCAAAAAGGTCAAGATAACACCTTAGGTATTCAAGGTTTTAACTAATGCGGTCATCTCTACAATCTTTACAAGCCTACAGAGTCTTCATAAGCAATTAAAGGGACACAGACACAGACAGAGAGAGAGAGAGAGAGAGAGAGAGAGAGAGACATAGAGAGACACCGAGGGACAGAGACAGACACGGGGACAGACACAAACACAGACCTAGACCTGTACAGACACACCAAGAGACAGAGACAGACACCAAGAAAGAGGCGCGCGCACACACAAAGTACACAAAACGTAAGCAGAAACACAAACAAAATGTAAGCAGGGGGGGAAAAAGATAAAGAAAAGGCCTCAGCTCCTCGAGATTTTATTTAATGCAGTCATCTCTGCAATCATTACAATCCTACGGAATGGAGTCAACATTTGCAGTTAAAGGGGAAAGAAAAGAGGAACATATATAGATATAGAAGGTCCATAGTAAGAAAATAATTATTTACACAGAAAATCTTATCTTGCAAAATGTTAATTTTAATATATTATTCAAACAAGAACAATTTTTAATTGTCCTGGAACCAAAAAAGACACAGCCACAAACAGATGAGGACATGCAGCGTGAGGATTTGGCAGGAAATATCCCAACTTCCCTAATTGCAGCAAATAGCCAAATAACACTTGTTGCTGCAAGGCACAACATAGTTTGAAAGTCAGTGAGATTGTGTTTCTCAAGGGAGTAAAATCAGGGGGAATTGGCTGCTCCCACCAGCCCAAAATTGAAGCTTTAGATGACCATACTAAAGGGATCATTAAAGCTCAGCAGGCACTTCGCAGATATCCCCACAAAATTTGAACCGATGAATTCCCAACATCAATATCTATATGATTCCAACAGAAACATCGTCAAACAGGATCTACACATCGAGCTGCAAAAGGAATCGTGCAACATGAAAAGCAAGAATGTCATGACCTCATATTTGAAATGCAGCAGCGCATAAAATTTGACACTGCAGACAAAACTACGTAGATAAGAGTCCCCCTCGCTTCAAATGAACGAACCAATGAGGAACGCGTTAGTCTCATCAGTCAGACAATGAAGCTAAATAATTGTAAGGCATAAATTGATGAAGCAACGAAGAGCTTTAGTACAACAAAGATAATCAAATCCGGGTAAAGAACGAAGAGATTAGAAAAAAGGAAGAAACCATAACCTGTTGGCAAGGCTATTGACGATGACCTCGTTTACAACGTAAGATATAACCCTCTGCATGAAATTCCCACCCGCCATCGACCCTTCCTTGCCGTCCCACCCTTTATTTCAGAAGCTAATCGGAACTGACAACAAACAAACAGAAACCAGAAATCAATTTTGCAGACCCTGGACAGTCTTGTAGACAATCCAATCAATATATCAATTAACTATACCCTAAAAAGGTACGAAAATCCTCAATGCCCAAAATTTCCCAAGAGGAAAAAGCAGATCGAAATGAATTGTACAATCTTGGGCCAAGGAATTGAATTTGATTAGGAGAATCGGAGGAAAATTTACCCGGAGAAGAGAGCACGATAGTTTCTGGAACCTTCCTGCCCGAGTAACAGGAAAGCCTTCTTGGGTGTACATGCTAGCGTAAGTAGGATTAGGCAGGGTTTAACAAGGCCCATGGACCCTGGCCTATCAACTTTGCTATCAGGAGCGAAGCCGGGCTATGAAATGACCCATTAGTTTACCCCTCGTCCAAAAGGAATGGGCCACTGATGCAAAACCTCGTCGCAATGTGCTTCTTGTCTATCGACAGGGTTTTGCGTCATTCCTTTCTCCGTACGACGGAGACCACTCTTACTAAGACTAAAAGAAAATCGAAAAAGAATGGGCGGCTATGATCGAACTACAAATTTGTATCCATTAAGTATAGTATATACATATAATTGTATGTCTCACATGCCTTAAAAGTTTTGTTTTATTTTATATTTTATGTCAAATTATCTTTACTGCCGCGAAGAGAGTCAGATCAAGAAAGTTTCTATAGAGGTAATGAGACATTTTGTTATGGATGATATCACGATTAAAAAATTAAGCAAATTGGTAATTAAAAAAAATGACTTTCAAAATTTCTTGCGTTGATAAAGCCAAAAAAAAAAACAAAAAACAAAAAAACAAAAAAGAATAAATCGTATACAATTGATCATAGGACAGGAGAACAAGTGAATTTCTTCTTGTTCGTTTCCAGGCCTACAAATGCGCGAGTAATATTTGATTCCAAGTGTCTGGAACTCCAGGCAAACACCAATGTATGCAATCTGCGTGGTGTAAGGGGTCGGCCTTCTGTTCCTCCGTCAGAAGTTTGCCCCCTGTCTCGGTATAGATCGACGAGTGACCATCGATACGGTATTCTGAGAGCTGTGTTATGTTGATGAAAGTAACAGGAACTTTCATTTTCCCAGCTACACTAGCCACCACGCTCATCATTCGCTTGTCCGACCCGGTTCCCCAAAATTTCTTCTTCAGTACTGGCTTTGTTTCGTTGTAGCATTTCACCCCTTTTGTGTTGTTCCAGTCTGCACTCCTGAAGGATAGAACACAAGAAGTTGTTGATGAGTCGGAACAAACCCTGTTGCCAAATGTTAAATTTACGTTTTACCTTCCATGCTAGTGCATTTGCAAGTGTACATATGCTGAGGTTTAACCATGCAATGGGCGCCAGAAGAGGAAATTGTTAATAGAGCAAAATTTCAGGTTTTTTTTTTTTTTTTTAATTTAAAATTTTATTTTTTTTACCTTTTGCACTGAAATAAGAAATAGAAAAGACTATTTCTTACCGGGGCTCAGCTGATATTAAAGAAGTAGAGAGATAGAGAGACCTTGTGTGTGTAGGAGACATAGTAGTGAAGAAGACACGGGTTTTGTTGGGATCAATATTTGAGTCTACCCAGTTAGCCCATGTCTTCAAACTTATTTTATAAGCAACTGGCGTGTCCAACTCTTCGTAGCCTTCTTCCCCATTTGCAAACGAACCCCATCTGCACTCCCAAACATTGTAGTTCAATGAATGAAAGAGTTGGTGAAGATGCGATGCTGTTGGAAAATTACCAATTCAGAATCTAGTGGGGTTAAGGAACTTAACAGTGCTTTGTGCCTAATGCTGCTCATCCACCAAACATAACTATTGAACACAAGGATATCCTTTCCTCCCCAGTATTTGGCGTGCTTAGCAACTGTATCCACTCTTAGTATTCTCTTCTTTGTATCTGCTATGATTGGGTGGTCTGAATTGGACTCAACAAGATATGGGGCCCAATAAAATTCAATGGTAGCATCATATTCCTGAAGCATTGATCGGCACAAAAGCTTCATTAGCGGAATTCATGCTTGTACAGAGCATTTCAATAAATAGACTACGAGTATATGAGATTCAAGAATCAAAGGAGTCGTTTCCGTCAAGGATATGACTTGTTGGATATGCTGTATCAATCTATAGCATCACGAAACCTGTCGGAGTTCCAAGGAAAATCGCTTTATTAAGCTTACTTGGGATTTCTCTCCTGTTCAAGTTGCTTAGAAATACAAGATCCTGATCGTACCTTGGCTGTGAAGACTGAGTGAAAGGGCCCCCGTTTCAGGGACTTCTTGTCTTCAGGTATAAGCCATTCAACCAAACACACGAAAGATTCCCATTGACCCCTTTGTAGCGAATCCCCTACAAACAGCAACTTCTTCCCTCGCAGTTTCTTGAGAGCAAGCTCTGAATTAAATCTACATTTGGATCATACACAAATATATATGGCCGTTAAGTAAGAAAATTGAGTCCTTTCTTTGCCACCTTAATATAAAGAAGAATATATCACCAATTTCGTATCCAAGTAGTTTAGTTGTAGACCTTGGCAAGGTACAGTCATCCGGCTGCCATTCCCAATGAAGGTAATCAGAATCCTGCCGTCCATTCTTGACGCAAGAGACTTGCATTTCAAGATATGGACAACTTCTATCTGTGTACAAAGGCTTCAGTGACTTGCTGAACACCCATTTCCCTCTGTTAACACTGCATTCTTCTGGGTCGAACTCGAATCTGTCATCAATTGCGAAGTTCTTAAGATCGTCCTCTGCTGTTCTGTTATCTGTTGGAAAATAGAATGAGTAACATGAGATACCTCTTAGAAATTTAAACAGGAAAAATATTTACAATTAGCATGAAACTGTTGCATACTTGATTTTCTAACAGCATTCTTCCTGGCACAGGACTTAATCTTGAAAAGGGAGCGGGCAGAATCAACATACAGAAAAGTAATAAATGCGAAAAAGAAAATAACAATGGTGACAATTGAGAGGGGTATCTTTCCTCTTGGAGGCTTCATTGTGGCTGAAGCAGACGGTGCCAAACTCATCGTTGAAGGCCAATAAGAGAAGCCTGATGGAGGGACGAAGAGCGACAGAATGACAAGAACTGTGTTAGAGGTCTAACCGGCTTAATTTTTATGGGTCTTTGAGTAGGAGTAAAGCCAAAGCTATGTCTTTGCCGGTTTCTACGCGTTGCAACTTAAAGTATGTAATGCGGGTACGTAGTGCGGGTTAGGGAATGAGTTGGAAGTGTCTCGGTGGTAGCTACATCATGTCCAAGCCATTGTGCCATTGCTATCATTTGTGGCGTTTATAATTAAAATCATTAGGTGGGGGGAACGTTCCTTGTTCTATAAGTATTCGGGCAATCTTTTTCTTTCTCTGTCTCCCTCCCAATTGACTTCTGTTTACTTATCACCGAACAACCTATATTCCCAGAACCGATAGATGCTTTCGTTGGAAATTAATACATTTTTAAAGATTTATTTTACATATTATATAAGAGATTAATTATTAAATGAGTATTAAATTAATTATTATATATCTATTATTATTAATTGTTATATATTATAATAATATTAATTATTTGTTGTTATTGAAATTTATATTTTATATTATTTTACTTTAATGAGTTATTAATTTATTATTTAAAATAAATTAATTTTTTATTATTTTTATAAAATATTAAAAGATTAAATTATTTTAATTATTTTTTATTGTTGTCTCCATTTTGTCACACGACGAAGGTACTGTGGTTATTTTTCCTATATGTCACAAATTAATTCTAAATTTTTATGAATTTTTTCAATATAATCTATTACCATCCATATTATTGGGCTATTCCCCGCCCCCCACCACAACCTTTTTTTTGTGTTTTCTTGATCCCTTATTTTTTTATTATAATACCTTTTGTTGCCATTTCTTTTTCCCTCTGAATACTCTAAAGATCTCGTGGACATTGCACAATTGAAAGGTGTTGCCCCGTTGTGTCCTTACTTTGTCAATCTTAAGCTTCCAAAAGCTTTTGCCCCACTAGGCAGATTAATGCGCATCTGAAATGGACAGGACAACTCGTACAACAAGTTGCTCCACCGTGGCCACGTTATGAAAGCCAAGTGAATCTAATTAACCTTAAATCTGAGAAAATGCCCAAGATGCACACATCAAAGCATCAAGATTCGAGATAATTTTTAATTTGCCACGTTGGCATAGAATGAACTGGTTACAATAAGAAGGATGAATTGCCCATCAAAAGACGACCCCATCGGCAATCAAGCGCAGTTACCTTAAATCATCATTATCTAGTCTTGGGTTTAGAAATCTGTGGATCTTGGCTTAGGTTGAGAAATCTGTGGCTGGGGTGTTGTCGCTTGGGAAATGGATTTAGCCTAACACCACAGCATCTGTGGAAAGGGTGAAAGGTTGCTTTCAGAACGAAATGAAAGCTTCCGCATTTAAAAACTATTGAAGCATCCTATCCACTTTTCAGTTTCCATCCATTGGAGGAACCCAAAATTTCCGTTATAGGGACCATAATTCGTTTGTGGGTCATTAAATTTTTAAGTGAAACCTAGTTTGCTTACAGTGCCGAATACCTTATATCAAGTTCATTATTATTATTATTTGTCTGGATTGAGATTTCAAAATGAACTCTGAATTTCTGACACAAATACTTTCAGTTAAGCTATCCTGAGATTCAACCCATTCAAACCACTCTCTACCGCCAAGGCAAATGGCTACTACGTTACGTCTCAATCAAAACTAAGAGAAGCAAATTTCTTGTTTCTGCACTATTTTATTGGCAGTGGTAATGATCTGGGCCAGTAAGAGGACCTGTGCTTCTAACAAAAGTTTTCGCTCAAATTTGGGGTACCGTAACCCAAACAAATTTGGAGAAGATGAGCTATCCTCAACGGAGACACTGCTAATTTTATGGGAACTGGGCCATTAGTAGAGGCTCAACGTTTTAGGTTCTTGCTATTTTCTATCTAGTATTTGTCCAGAAACTTGTTCGTGCTTCCAGATCATTATGTCTTGCGGTTAAGAATCTATAACCATGGTGGGCTGGGTTCTTCCATTTTCCGAGCCGAGGTATTCGACACACTTGTGTAACTGCGGCCTGTTCGTGTGAGTGGGGCAACGCATGCTTGATCACAAATCTATCCATCTATTCATTTTTCATATTTTGAATTTGGAAGACAACGATGCATGATAACTTCCTTCTATATCCTAAATACACTGCCGTGCATTTTTTTTTTTTTCAATGTAATGCCTAGTTTCCCATCGTTCGGTCCACATTTGTGCTGTCTGCAAGGGAATCTTGGTTCGTTAATTAGTCGACATTATTGCACATTTGACCTTCCAGCGAAACCCAGAATGCAGTGACAAAGGCGGCAAGAGTGGTCATCATCCATCGGGGTGGAGCGCGTTGTTTGTCACTAATGAGCAGTGTTTTTTTCTTGTTTTTCTTTTTCCCCACTGTTTGGGGTGTGGCTGCCCGGGCAATTGAAGTATCGTGAGGCAGTTCTGTTCTGAGCGCCGTCGGTGTGGACTTCTACAAATAGTTATGGAGAACAAAAGGTATTTTACTTTATTCTGTGAAATCATATCGATTATTCTTTTTGACATGGCAAACGCCGATTCCACTTCCTCATAAGTCGGGAAACTGCGGCAGAAGAGGATAACCGCGCACACACGAGAACGAGTGTAAAATGCATATACCGAGTCACAGAAAAGGTGGCAGAAACAACAGCAATTAGATCCCTATTTGGTTCTTTCCATCGAAAAACAAAAGCTTTTCTAGATTTCAGCCAAAGTGACATCAAGTTTCGAAACAATAAATATGGACTCCGCAGGTTCCATAGTCATAAGACAAGTATTAGTCTTTCCAAGAAAACACGGTATGCTGTATTAGACAGAAATCATGCATCTATTTTGCTCAGAAAATAGACACTCGTCGAACTGAAACTCCAACAACTCACTTATTTTATCAACTGCAGAAGCTTAGCCTTCGCTGCTCACTTGGACAGATACCAGAACAGCGAGTGAAACCCAAATATAAGACTTCCCACTTCCTCGCGAAATCTTTCTGCGTTACATGTTTCCCATTATGGTCCGTAAGATTGAGTGGCCCCCCATGGCTGCTTTTCCCACAGATTTTCTGGCCCTTTAGGAAGCTTTATGATCTCTACAAGAATAAAAGTGACCACCACGGGAAACTATAATAAGTTAAACTTAGCTGCAATCCAGTTTAGAAGACGGACAAACCAAACAAATTTCTTTAAGGTGCCTCTCAGCCTTAAAGAACTGAGATGAGATGAAAACCATGGCAACATGTTCGTTTTCCTTTGGCAGCAATTCTACTCCATATTTCTATCCCATGTACTAATGACTGGTGCAGTGAAGTACATTCAAGTTGCTAAAAAGTACCACTTTCAAAGGAACATTCAATACCAAAATCACTTTCCAGCAAAAAAACAAAAAGATTCTTACATGTATAGGCACAGCTTCAAATGTTACCTCATTCAGTCAGAATCAGAGTCATGTCTCCTCTTCCCCTTTTCCTTCTTCATCTTTCTTTTGTCATCTGAATCACAAGAATAAGAATGCCGCTTCTCGTGCCTTCCATGCTTCTCGTGTTTCTTATTCTTGTCACTTCTCTTCTCATCACGCCTCCTCTTCCTAGGATTGCTTTCACCATCTGATTCATCTAGTTCATGACTTCTCACAGATTCCGCAGGTGCAGCAGCCACCTTCATTGGCTCTGATGAAATATCATTCTGATCAGACTTCAGAGTGCTGGGGTCCTCCCAAGGGCGGGGTGCCTTCGAGAAGCCAAGACCATCGACGCGTGTTGCTTCGGCGTGTCCTGCTCCCAAGTCCTCTGCCGTAGATCCTCGCTTCACCAGCTCTGAAAACTCGTGTTTATCCAGTCGGTTTCCTTGAGGTCGGCTAGAACGCTTAGGAGCTAAGCCAAGGGCCTCCCTCATGGCTTGCTCCTCCTCTTCCTTCACTCTTCTTATCTCTTCTTTTAAAGCATCGGAATTGGAAGACTCAGATTTTTTATCCCTGGTGTACCAATGCAGATCTTTCCCTTTCTGCCACCTTCCAACAGGTGCCTTAAGACTGTGACCCAGATAATTCTCTCGATGCTTGTCCACCTTAACATCATCCCAGCTAAATTGATCGCGGCCGCCTCGAACACCGCCTCTGGTCGGATGATACATCTTCTCTCTCCCGTCAAAAGAGAAAACCCTCCTCCTTTTTATTTATTTAATTATTATTTAAAAAGAAAAAGAAAAGAAAAGAAAATCCCTTCCGTCCAATATTGTTTATGCCGATTCAACGGTCAGAAAACGATGCTGTCCTTTGCACCCACGCAAAAAGAAAACCAGAAATGAATTGAAGCAATGTAAAGCTACCAACGCAACAAAGAGAGATCGAAGCGGTATAGAGAGAGCGAAAGGATACGAGAGAGAGTTGGTAGAAGTAAAAGAAAAAAGAAAACCTGTTGGCGAGGCTATCGAGGATGAAATTTCCCTCCGCCTTCGCCCTCCTTTTGCGTTCTTACCTTGTAAGAGAAGTGAATCGGCACAGAAAGCAAACAGATTGAAATCGGAAGGCGATTTTGCAAACCCTAGAAATAGGGGGAAGCAACGAGGCAAACCCTAGAGCAAATCAAATCCAAACAGCGATAAATTCTCCCTTGGAACGGAGAGGACAAGAGCGATAACCCCAAAAATTTGGAAGAACAAAAACAAAAGCAGATCCAGATGAACTCGTAGGAATCAAGACTGAAGAAACAATTCGCGAGGGACGAAGCAGAGCACGCCAGCATGGATGAGAGTTTCCTCGAGGTTATATAAGCGACTCAAGGAAGCCAAGGCCCATTGGCCAGGCTGGGCTGGGCTGCTGATGCCCGTCAGTTTACCCTATCCCAATAGGGTAGTGAAAATTGGGAAGATTACAAAACCGTTAAGATTAAGGTGGGATTTGAAATTTGAAGCCAAATTTTACTTTATAGTTCAAATTTTCCAAAGCGCGCAGTAAAGTAACACGACAAAAGTTCGCTTTACGCTGCTTTTCACTTGCCAAGATTGGCGTATGCAGTAGACCAAATAAAAAAAAAAAAAATATATATATATATATATATATATAAAAGAAAAACAAAGAAAGGCTGGAGCAACCTCTACGACGAAATGTGCGCGTGACCGTATTCGTTGACAATCTTTGCAACTGCTATTTAACGGCCGATGTGATTCTGATATGGGCTATTGGGAGCCCCCAGTGAAAAGAGAGTTTCTTGAAATGGGTTTTGCCCCAAGAACCCAGTAGAACCTATAGGCAACAAAGGCTGGAGCCAAACTTGAAATCCCTTTGCACCCTTAACTAACGACCTGCAACTTTAGAGACTCTGAGAATTTGTAGAAGTGGAATAATCAGCAAGAACCAAATTAAGAACAAGTAACACTACTTGAATATGTGGATCAACTTAACCAAGCAAACCTTATGGGAGATAAAAACTGTTTTACACCCTTGTTATACGCACACCGTCTGTCCAAAATGGAGGACTGGTAAATTTATGAGTTTCCACTAGGATGGCATTTATGCCAACAAGGGAACAACTTGTTGTTGTGCCACACTGTCGTACTAGTACACGGCACGGCTTCGCCTTGTGAAATCATCAAGTAACCTACCATAATTGCAATGAATCACTGCAATCGGCAACAATAGACTTATTGGGAGGAAATGAAATGCCGACCGAGCACAAGGTCCCCGACGGTAGAGTTTAATGTCACAGCCTGCTTCGCTGCCTCAATGCAGCTGGCTTAAAACTCGCAATACCAGTGATTTCCCTTCCTGTTACCAGGCTGTTGATATCGTGGGTGCCTTCATATGTGTGGATGGGTTCCAAGTCACAGAATGCCTGCAACAGGATGCCACTCAGAAAATTAAAAAGCAGGTTAATCGTCCTGCAAAGAGCAACGCAACAGCCTCATGTTGCCAGGAAGTGGCCCCACTGGTAAGTCAATATGCATCAAAGTAATGCCGAATATAAGGTATAAATATATCATATGATGACTATGCAGTCATATTCTTTAATATAACCACAACATTCGCCAACCATGTTGCCAGGTCACGGGAGCAATGGAAGGGTAAGAATCAGAAAACAATTAATTGAAACACAATATAAAGTAATGATTAAAGCAAACCAAATTCATTGACATTGCAATCAAAACAAGAAGTTGTGGATTGAGCTTATGCAATTGCATTGTCATCTGCCTTTTGGACACCCCGGAAATGATTAAATATTTCTGTAAGGAGTTGAGAGTATGACCTTGGCAACTTGAAAATCGGCCAATATTCCATTTCCACCAAGTAACTCTCGTCCAATCGCAGCTGTCTCTCTTGCTCTCAAAGTTAGCCATGCCTGAAGATGCAAACCACATAAGGGCTTGACAACAAAATGCAATCTCCGAGGTATCGCATTTTATGCATTCAATTATACCTTCCCCAAGCTGGCATGACCTACGGTCATTTTGCCCTTTTCATACAACTTGCAAAGACGCCAACCGACAAGTATCATGGCTTGAACATTTCCAAGCATGTGAACAAGTTTCTGTTGGGTAATTTGATAAGCCGCCAGTGGGGCTCCGAACTGTTTCCTCTCCTTCAAGTACCTGTAAGTCAGAAAAACTCACGAAGGGCCATTCAGAAAGTTAAACTAAAGCGCCCAAAAGGAGAAAGTCAGCTAATTGGAAATACCTATGGCACATGTCATAGATCCCCATTGATACACCAATAGGTTGCCAAGCTACAAGTACTCGTGAAACTGCTAGAACGTATTTCAAATAGCAGTAAGCAAATAACATAAAAATCTCAAAACCATGCCAAGTATTTACATGGTTCATTAAATATTTTAGGTAGAAAAGAAAACAGTACTGTTCACAAAAATAATTAATAAAAAAATAAAAATTGTGGTAATGAATAAAAAAATAATAATATTCAAAAAATATTTTAATAATTAAAAATTTTAAATTATATTTTAAAAATTTTAAATTTTAATTTTAAAAAAATATATGAAATTTAAAAAAAATTATTACATTTTCCAATGATCTTTTGATAGGCGAAGCCAAAAAGAAAATAATAAACAGTAGAATCATTCTTGAAAAAAGATAGTCATATTGTCAGTTTGTCACAGCAGTACCTTATTAGTGTCCTGAAAAGAATTCAAACCGGGCAATTTGTCCTCATCAGGGACGAAAACTTTTTTCAAGACAATATCTCCATTCTGTACCGTTCGTAAGCCAATTTTGTTTGCAATCTTTGTAACAGTTAATCCAGGGGCATCCTTCTTTACTATAAACCTGAAACAAAAAAATAGAGCCATCTTCCAATTTAAATAAAACTTCAAGCTAATAATGAAGTCTCTGTGCCATGTGAGACTGGCTGAAGGGCATCCTAGTGCATGGGGTTCCCACACTTTGGGGTATAAGGAAGAATCATCTGTGTGCTGTCTTATTTATCTCTGTTTTTATAAAAGAAGCTGTTTCTGTAATTTGAACTTGTGGTGATCTCTAAGTCACAATGGAGAAACTTTACCATTACACTAAGGATCGTCCTTCACGTTTGCAAGCTGAAGGATGCCACTAAAATGTAGAATTATAGGAATAAAAAAAGGCATCTGGGAGGCTAATAATGATCACAACAATGGTTTTTCAGCTTTTCAACTATCAAACGAAAAAAAGGGGGTATTTAGCTTCTCAACTTTTGGAGTAGTCATGCAAATTTTCCCAATTGGTCAAGCAACTGCTCATTTTTTAACCTTCAGATAATTTCCGTGGCTTGTGAGTAATGGAGTCCAATATTTTGGAGATGAAAGCAATGAATTCATCAATGTATGGCAGAGAGGGAAATAAATTTAACAGACAGAGACAGATGCAGAGATTTAGCACATCCCATATGGCTGACATGCTACAAGCACACGCATTAGTACAAGTTGCGTGCACATGCCTAGGGAACTTGGTTGTCCTGAAAACATTTCCATTAAGTTGGGATGGATTCTGATACCTTTCCAAAGAAATAAAATGTTTCCCACTATGCCAAAGAGAGAGAAGTGTCCTAAATGCCATATGGCATGGAACTGGACAACATACCCATTAATTTGATTTATTGAGGTATTTCGAGCAAATATGACCAGCAAATCCGCAAAGGTGCTGTTCCCTATCCAGCGCTTTTGGCCCTCGAGTATCCAACCTCCTTCCACCTGATTGCACCCAACAGAAGAATAAAATGACACTACTCAAATCTTGCAAAATGACAAGATAGAAAAGCACAAACCTAAAGATATAGAAAAGGTCAGCAGCTCAAACCTTTGTTGCCATTGTTTTCAAAGAGCTTGCATCACTTCCATAGTCAGGCTCAGTCAAGCCCTGAAGACAAGAATATACCTAAGTCACTTAAATGCAGCAAAGACGGTACCAGAAATGCATGGCTTTATGCTAGCCAAGGGATGAAGGAGCCACTTACCCAGCAACCTATGGTGTTCATCTGTGCCAAAGAAGGTAAGTATTTCTGCTTTTGCACCTCTGACCCACAGAGATCTATTATTGACAAAAAAAAGTCATCCATTCCATTTGTGGCATGTTAATTGTCTAGGATCTTTGTTTTCTTTTAAGAAAATCAAGAAATAGATGTCAATAGCAGCAACTCCATTCAAGCTCTTACCGATGGTGAGCATTGCCAAACATGACTGTGCCAAATAGAAAGTACAGATGCTTGCATCAACCCTAGCAAGCTCCGCTGTAACAAGAGCACTTGCAGTGATGGAGTAGCCAGGGCATTCATAACCCTGAGATTAAACTAGTCAATCATCTGACTCCCCACATTCTTACCCACACGAATGAAAACAAATACAAGGTCTCAAAAATTACCTTAATTGTACCACCAGCAATATGCAGGGCACCAAGCTTGGGAATAATATGAAATGGAAACTTTGCCTTCTCCCAATACTGGAAAAAAACGCGAAAAATGTGAAAGTACACCCCATTATACGTATTTCTCTTAAAACAACACATGGTTATCCAAGAAAAATTTCCATTGGTAAGATACCTCCACCATTATAGGAGCTACTTCCTTTTCCATGAAATTTCTTACTTTCAACCTAACCGCTTTCTCTTCGGGACTCAATAGATCATCAAACTGATAATAGTCCGAAGCTATAATTTTTGTAGATCAAAAAGCACATAAATAAGCAAGCAGAATGACTGCAATCTGGCAACACGCAACGGAAAAAACAAGAAAAGTTAATGAAACTTCAAAACCTTACGATCAACATAATTGTTACTAGAAACAGATGAATGACATTATTCTCACCACAAGAAGGAAATACAGATACTGGAGTCGCTTGAGGGAATGCAACCGAAACATCCAACGAGGGTAAGTTAAAATAAGAAGTCCTTGGACTTTCATTGAGATGATCTGGGAAAGAGTGAAACATTTACTCGGGTAAGCAACAAGAAAGTCATGCTTGTACTCACTTGCAGTCTCGAATGATGAGACAAACATTAACGGAACGTCCAAAAACTGATTAATCACCCACCAGAGGGAAAAAAGACAGAGAGACAACAAATAAGCATTCAGCCAGCCGGTCTACATGGACTTGACATTCCATCTAAACATTCTCTTCACCGTACATTAGTTTTAAGAGAAACAATCGTACTAGAGTTACAAGTGCGCTATTGAATTGTTCGAAACAGGAACCTCAACTAATACATTTTCCTCTTTTTTATCAGGTAATCCAGAGAGCACAATGATGCAGCATCCGAGTAGGTGCCAAACAAGCAGCGGGGGTTCAATGTCAGTAACCAGAAACGCGGCGCGTGGGTGTACGCACTAGTTGGACCGAGCAGCAGCCAGTCGGTCCGGCTATTGAGATCTCCCCCAACAAACCCAACCTCCAATCGTATTGAGAAAAAGGAGAGTTTTCCATTCGGCTGGTGAAGCTCCAGAAATAATCTTTCTCGACTGGAAAAAAAAAGGTCAACCCAGTTTTCTGACCAATCCACAATTCAGACCAGAAATGCAAAATTTTCATTAAATATTACGACATAAAGCGACTAGATCAGACATTTTGAGACATCATAATTAATTCTCCCCTTTTATCGCGTCGGCACAATAGTGCATTGAAATTGAAGGTCGCATATATCTGGAACAGCAGGTTCGCAGGTTGTTTCCCAACACGACACGAGGAGTACGCAGATGCGATACTTAAGCCAATCACAGCGTTGAAAGGCACAATAAAGACAGAAACATATATCAAAACGGAAACGGGGAGCAGCAAGCAACTTGACTTCTAAAGGTGTGGAACTTTGACATGAACAAATCACATAAAATACAAGTCCAAAACAAAGATAATCGAAGAGCACCTTGACTTTTGTGAGCGCGAATGGACATGACTGAGGGTAGGTAGGAAAGAGGGAAGGTTTGACCGAAAGAGAATGTAAAGATGGAAAACCGAGCTTTGACAGATGAAGGGAACGTGAACAACGATGAGAGTGAAGAAGTAGAGCTGTGAAAATGATGAGGGGATAGTGTTGAAATTTGGCTCTCGCCTCTCGTTGCATTGCACGACCAGTCTTCATAAGTTCTACGCAAGAACCCGACAACTGGGTAAAAACAGTTAGTGACTTGACACCCGCACGCTGAAAGCGTATAAACATGATAATGTTACACTTGTGAGAATTTTACATAGAGTTTGGTTTCATGGATAGAAGATTAAACTAAAAATATCTAAAATGTAGATTCTGTTAAATAATTTTACTTATGTTTTTAAAATTTTATTTTTTTACCATAAATTAACAAATATATATCTAAATTAATAAAATATGTAATTAAATAAAAAATATATATAATCCAATGTATTTTGACAATTTTTATAATTCGTTACAAAAAATTTTGTATGTGTTACATATTTTAATAATTTAATTATAAATTCATTGATTTTGAACGAGAAACTAAACTTTTTTTTAATATATATATATATATATATATTCATTGAAGTCATATTCTAGATGCTTTCTTGTTAGATCTTCTAGTTACAAATTCTTTCTATTTTATATAATCCGATTGCGGTAATTTTGTTGGCGATAGATGGTAGGCGTCACTTTGTAGCGGTTATATTATATGAACTTTAAGATGATTTTACCTTTACATTTTTTTTTATTTGGACCAAAATAAATCAATAATTATATCTTATGTCATATATATATATATATATTTATTTATTTATTTTTGAAACAATAAAAAAGATGTACTATAAGAATATTGAACATCACATCTATAAGTTAAACTTAAAAATTATCTGTTAATATTTTTATTTATTTTTTATGAAAAATATTAAGTAATTACCAAGTTAATGGCTTGGATGATTATATAATAAATATTGTGGGGTGTTATATATTAGACCAAGATTTTACTGTAATAATTATAATGTCGAATAATCGAAGTCCAAAATCAGACCCAAATTGGGGCCCATCAGGCCCAGACAAGCCATTGGCAATAGAAACGGAGTGGCCCACCGAGCTTCTGAGTTGTCCATTGAAGTAGAATCCCGATCGTCGAATGCCTATCAAGTCATTGCCTCATGGGCTCGCATATTGCCGAACGCATTGAATGACAATTTTGCTCACGGCTCTTTTCCTCGGGGAGATAGGTTCTGTTAGTATTAGACTATTAGTTAGGGTCATTTTTGTCCATTTGGGGGCACCAACGCCGACCCCCTTTTCTATATATACTAACGAAGCGGCAGCGGCTAAAGAGGACCCGTTGCTCTAAAGCGAGTTCTGGAAAGAACCAGGGAGCATAGGAGATTGAAGGTGAAGGTTTGAACTGTGTTTTCTTCTTTTTTAACATTTTAATAAGCATTCTCGAATTTCCTTCTCTTTGGCTGATTTTATGTTTTTTTTTTTAAATTCATTTTTGATTGCTTAACATAGACAGAACCCTAGATCTTCCTGTTTGGAGCCGCTTCTCGTTCTCCTGGAAATTATCTGCTAAAAATCCTAGATTAGCTGAATTGGTGTCGGGGGAGAAATTGAAATTTTAGTGAGCTTGTCATCGAGCTTTTGGACGATACCGGCTTGGTAGGACTGGATTTTACTCCTCTTTCATTTTCCTTTTCGATTTGGTAATAAGATTTGTCCGTACCAAAAATCCAAAAAAAAAAAAAACGTCCGTACTGGCTGCATCCAAGAACTGTGGGTTAATCTGTCAGTGTTTAGTTAGTTTTGTGTTAATTCCATTTGACTCGAGGCTTTTTAGGTAGGTTCCTGACGAGTGGAGAAAATTGTGAGGCTTTACAATAAATGATACCTTTGGATGACATAAAGAGACCTGTATGAGCTCAGAATGTTATTTCTATGTTTTGCATAATTATTGCACAACTTTAGCTGGTTGAAAATTGAAATAGAGTAATTATTTGGTTTTTGCTTATTCTTACTGGCTTATATATGGGGTGATTGCAGGAAACTCATATTTGAGTAACGGGAAGGAATGGCAAAACATCATCCTGATTTGATTATGTGCCGAAAGCAACCAGGAATTGCCATTGGACGGCTTTGTGAGAAGGATGATGGTAAGTGCGTAATTTGTGATTCTTATGTGCGTCCTTGCACATTGGTGCGCGTCTGTGACGAGTGCAACTACGGATCGTTCCAAGGGCGCTGTGTTATCTGTGGAGGAGTTGGTATTTCTGATGCATACTACTGCAAAGAGTGCACTCAACAGGAAAAAGACAGAGATGGGTGTCCTAAGATTGTGAATTTGGGAAGTGCTAAAACAGATCTATTTTATGAAAGGAAGAAATATGGCTTCAAGAAGAGATGAGATGTAGATTCATGCATTGAAGCTTGCATAAAGCTGTTTGTAAGAATTACTATCCCTAATCGTAGACTTCTCTTGTTGCGCGGCAGTTGGGTCGATTGGGTTAGAGCAGTCGTTATGTTGTTTTTTATCAATGGTTATGGTAAAATTGTGGCACTCTCAGGACTAATGTGTTTCAATGGACTATTTTTCTGTGGACTTGAACTTGTGTTGGAGGAGGTTAACTTACATAAATATTATTTGTGAATAAGATCAGTCTCTGATCTATGTTTTCTTTGAATTTCTGAACATCCCTTCCTTTTATCCTTTTGTTGTTTGCTCTTTATTTAATCTTTCCTCATAGCTTGTACAGGAAATTTGTCTTTAACCCCTGATCCATCTCCAGGAATTAATAAGGTAGAGAAAAGATTCAAACAAGCAATATGTTAGTCCCCAGCCACTAAGAATCCGCTGTGTGTGTTTTATGCTTCATTGCGGTTTGTCATCCTAATGCATTTCAATTTTGGGACATGTGATAACTGTCCAGTATGGGGACTGTCTTTGGCAACCTCTCCATTCTCATTGCGAATGTTGCTACCAGCTCTCGAACTCCTGCCTTTTAGCAAGGCATGACAAATTGGGTTGCCTTGGCAAGGCAACGGGGTGGTGGCAGCAACCTTTCTGTTCTTATTGGAAAGAAGATGTAGGGATGCCTGGCACACAGGATGACCAAAGCCCTTCAGAACGGAGTAGGACAATTGTGGGAATGGTTTCTGCAAAGAACTCTACTTTGCGAGCCTGGGGTATTACTGTCTAAAATAAGCTGCAGCTGCTGGCTTGGGTTGGAAAACCACATGATTCTTGCTCGCGGTTGCGGCGAGTTAGTTTGAAGGGGCCGATTGAAATACTCGTAGCCAGTACCAACGATAGCATATGGTAATTGGTGAATAACTCACGTACAAACCGGGACAAGGGACAGGACTCTTCTTTGCCTGTCATTCTCTATTTTCATTCGTGAGAAGACACTTGTATGACTTTGCACACCCAAGGAATTTCCATAGGATCAAGTTGAGTGGTCTCGGCTGTGTACAAGGTTGGGCGTTCGAGCTAGTGCGGCTACATTTAAGTTGATTGTTTAGTACCACTGGAATTCTTTCTTGCATCTACAATGTCCACGGACAATTTCTAGATTGTCGCTGTGGGTATTGCGAGCAGACAAAGAATACCCTAGCAGTAGGTGTCATGTCTTGGACGGCAGCTAAACAAACTTGTTGGCGGTAATAGTGTTAGAGAATCGGTAAGAACGTTGAAGAGCTGAAAAGTAGCTCGGAAGACTTGGCCTCGATGGCAAATGCGCTGTCAAGAAAATGAAGAAATGAGGATTGTGACAAATATGAATGTCTTAGAGGTGGGCGAGATGGGTTTGCTCTGGTCTTGGCATCTTCAAAACTTAGGATTGTTTAGGTATTCACTCTTTTCTGTTTTTATCCTCTTTGTTCACGTACGCATGTCTCCAACAATTTGTTGTCACGCACGGGCTACCAAACGTGTGACAACAAGAATGGCACCTAACTTAAAACTGAACATAGGACTTTTTTTAATCTGAATAACCTGAATCAAATCAAGGGCATGCATAATATTATACAACCACCCCCAAAAAAGAATTAAACGAAACCCTACAGGTTCCTTCTACCAGCAAATGCGGCTTCAAACTACAGACCATAAGTTCATTGACATATATCAAACAAGACCAGAATGTTTGGCCTCAGGCCCTCAGCATAGCATCAAAAGGCACAACAACCAAATTCCAGCACAACTGCATTGAGAATGAATTACACCAGAAGGATCTAACACAAACGAAAAGATGGAAAGACTATCTTTGTCATTGATGCATCTGCTTATTGTTATATGGGACATGTAAATTGTACCAAACTGAAACTTTGAACTAGCATATTTGGGGCCCTAGGACCAGACACCACCATTGCCATGGGCAATTCCAGGATTAGCAAGCTTCTTGCCAATCAAAGCCCTCAACTCAATTTCACCAGGGAACCTATTCTCCATCAACTTGGAGAAAACCTGTAATATCAAGAACGCATGCAATCAGAAAACTAACGATGTCTAGCAAATATCCTTAACAAACACATCCATGTTCAAGGCTTTCTCCTAGGAATCTTGTAATTGTTGTTGCTATCAAAAGCATCATTACTGCAAGACATTTTGATCAATTGAGAAGACAACACGAACCATTAAAGAAGGATAGAACCTTACCAATTCACCATTGCAATAGACTTCAAAAGCATTAGAAGTCTGGAGGAAGGACTGGACAAAGTTTCCGAAAAGCCATGTGCTGGCAACACTTCCAAATTTGTTTGCACGCAAGGAATAGTACCAGGGAGGTGGAGCTGCAAACCCTAACCTCGGAAAGATCTGCTCCCCAGCCATTATCATCCCAATTATTCCAAACTGAACAACTGGAACGGCCTTGCTCAGCAGGCGTTTTGGAAGTGCCGGCGGGTAATTCGCTAATATGACGGTGATACCAGGGAATTCCGATTCCAGCATTTTTTTCACGTTCATAGCAGTTCCTCTGCCAAACCCAGCACGACTATGCAACGTTACTATTATTCCCCAAGAACCCCAAAACGTTTAAAAAAAACAAAAAAAAAGATATAAAAACTGAAAGCCATAAAAATAAGATGCACGCGTTATGGTCCAATTCTGTCCTTAGAAAATTAAGAAGTGATTCCAACGCCAGCAATTCGGCCTCAACACATCGGAACAAAGCAATAAAACAAGCTAACGAGGAAAAAGGAAAGAAGAAGAGAAGCAGAACCTGTAAGAACAAGAAGCGCAGAAGTTAATATTGACCGTACTTCCGATGCCGACATTGCCTAACCCACCAATTCCGCTCGACTTCTGCAATTTTACCCAAAAACAAGTATTGTTTACAAATTGTATGCCTATTTACATAAATATATATATATATAGAAACAATAAAATAATAGAGGGACCTCCGAGGGAAATTGCAGGGGTTGTTGTTGCTGCTGCTGCGGCTGGGGTTTGGGTTCGTGGAATTGATGGATACCGTTGTGGCCATGGTGATGATGCCTGGGTTTTGGAGGAGGCGGAGGCGGTGCTACGGTGAAGAGATTTATAACGTCGGAGCAAAACAGAAAGATCGGTAATCCTAACAGCAAGAACTGGGTCCGATCCATTCCGGCTACCGTATACCGCACCGCAGCCACTTTGTGTGCGATAGAGACGATCGGGAAGGGATGTGGCTAACAAAGTGCGTTTTTAGCTAGCTGAAGTCTAAAGGGACGGAATCCAAACCGTGGGCCGGGCCTGCTTCGGATCCGTAGAGTTGTGTGGCCTCAGATTTTAGGTTGGTTATGTGGACAGATCCACGAATTTTAGGCTTATTTTACGCTGAACTCAAAGCATGCTCGACGCCTCCGGACCATTAAAAAATAAAAATAAAAAAAATATTTTAATATATATATATATATTGATTTTTTTTTGTATATTTCTTGAATATATTCTATTATCTACTTTTTTGATCATGCTTATATTATTTTAGTTTATATATTTATATATCTATAGACTAAATATAATTGGTTATCTATGTACTAAAATATAATGAAATAAATGGAGATGGATTCAAATTAGTTTTTTTTTATTGAACCATATTGAGCCACTTTTTTTTTTTTTTCAGTTTTTCCAAATAATGGATATAAAATACCTTATTCTTTTCAAACCAAAAATCAGTAAGCAGCCGAAGAGCGGGAGGTTGTCTTTTATCAATATGTTTTTTTTTTTTTCGAGAATTCTTATCAATATGGTGAATGCACTGAAAAAGAAAAAAATCAAAACTACAGGAGTATTTCTTGTTAAAACTTAAATATTCAATATTTTTAATCAATTCCCAAATTGTAAAATCATTCCGGCAGACATTTTTTTTTTAATGTGAATTTAAGAGAGATAATAACGGCATCAACGGGTCTATCTGTCGCGAGGTAGAGCTGGGGGCTACTTTATTGTATGTGAAAGCCTACGGCCCACCGCCCAGATCCTGTTCATGTTAAATTGATTTGTTTTTGCAATCAACCTCATGCTTAAAACAGTTTTTAATCTGCATCACGTGTGTAACGTGGGCGTCGTTTCGCGTAATAGCGACGCCGACCAATTGTACACCAATCAGGACAAGGCTTGACTTGGTCAAACCTACGGAGCACTGGTAGGGTCCAACCCAAAAAAAAAAAAAAAAAAGAGAGATAAAAAAAAAAAAGCACATCTAAACTCCGTTTTTCTTTTAAGGAAAGCTTCTAAAATATATTTTCCCGAGCGATGGGTTTTTACGCGGATGAACTAAACAAATAAATAAAATTAGTCCAACATTCTCTTAAGGTCTCTCCATCTAAATAGAGATAGCGTATAAATAAAGTTTTCTTCTTTTTTTTTTTTTTTTTGGTTAGACTAAATTATAATTACAAAAACTCGGTGCCACGTTGAAAAATACTCTTGTATATTTACAATTTGATCCGCGTGCACTATTTAAAAATTGTTTCTGTTTTTTTTTTCTTCTTCTTTTCATACTAATACAGCACAACATCAATTTACTGGAACAATTAAGCAAAGCTTAGTAGTTTTCGAGTATACAATTTGCAGGTAAGATCAATTATTCCAACCCCAAATTTTAGTTAAAATTAAATTTTCCATTCTCCGCTTAACTAAAACACACAAAAAAAAAAAGAAGAAGAAGAAGAAGAACAGTGACACAATGATAGGGACACTAATAAATGATGTATAACGAATAGAAATTCATGTGATGATAATCACATTACGTCTTACTAAATAAACACGGGTAAGTGTTGATTGAACGTTTCTGCTCTCCAATGTTGTGCAACTTTTTTTTTAGGGGGGTAAAATCGTAAGATCCCACCCGTATTTTCTCGTTTACACGAACCGAAATGTATAACTATATAAATATATATAATATATATACAGAAAGAGAGAGAGAGAGAGAGAGAGAGAGAGAGGCATGGGCCTAATTGGAGCGCGTGGAATAAAAAGGGCTTAATTAGCCGCGGGGTGAAAGTAGGGAAGTTTCAAGGCAAGGTAGGAGGAGGAGGAATGGGGAAAAGGGGCCAACGCTGCAAAATTGCAGTTCGTATTTAAGGCCTCCTAACCCACATGGGGAGGGGGCATCTTCAAAACACGGTCTCTGCTTTGAAGTAGACCCGAGTAAATCCAGCCGTAGACGAGTGGGAGAAACTCTCGATCTTACCAAGGCCATAGCCTGAGGTGGTCCCTTTGCAAGAATATAGAAAGGCCTGCAGCGGATCTATCTTATTTTCTATCCGTAAAGCTAGTTTACCCCAGATTCTCTTTATCATCTCTGACCTCCCTTTGAGCCTCTGAAGGAGAAAGAGGGAGATAAGTTGCTTCGGTCTCCATCTGGGTCTCCAATGGCGCGTTTGGTCTTGTCAGAAAGCTTCAAGCCTCTCCCTCAGACTTTCCCCGGACCCAGAACTGGAGCCATCCCTTCGAACTCCAGATTTTTGCGCACAAGCAAGACCGCCACAAATCTAATTTCCCTCCGCTCTGTAGAATTCTCAGGTGGGTCTTTGAGGGAGAGAAAATGGTGGCTTAATGTGAGCGCCCCGTATAGAGTTGCATCGACAGAAGAGAAAGAAGAGAATAAAGAAGAGAAAATCAATGGCGTTAACGGGGCAGGACAAGGAGGAGAGGAATTCGATCCAGGGGCGCGGCCACCGTTCAAATTGGCCGATATTAGAGCCGCTATACCGAAGCATTGCTGGGTTAAGGATCCTTGGCGGTCCATGAGCTATGTGGTGAGAGATGTCGCCGTGGTTTTCGGTTTGGCTGCGGCTGCAGCTTATCTCGATAATTGGATCGTTTGGCCTCTGTACTGGGCGGCTCAGGGAACCATGTTTTGGGCTCTTTTTGTTCTTGGCCACGATTGGTAATCTCTTTCATCTATTTGAGATCTGGGTTTTCTCTGTTTTGGCTAGTTCTTGTGATTTTCTTGGACAATAATTCGCTTTTGTTTTTGTGAATTTGCTTATGCAGCGGACATGGAAGCTTTTCAAATAATCCCAAGTTGAACAGTGTGGTTGGGCACCTTCTCCATTCTTCAATTCTTGTACCTTATCATGGATGGTAGAGTAATTAATCTCTTGTATTTCGATCCATTGGCCTCGTTGCGTTTGGGCTACTGTCTTTTTAATTGTCTTTCTTCTTTTTATTTCTTCTATATTTTTTCGCATGGAGTTAGTAACATGGAAGTACACGGGAATTCAATTTATTTTGCAGGAGAATTAGCCATAGGACTCACCATCAAAACCATGGGCACGTGGAGAATGATGAATCATGGCACCCGGTCGGCAACACATTCATGTTTTTTTTTTTTTTTTTTTTTTTACTCTGATAATATCTGTTAGGCATTCTATTTAAGTTTCTGAATTTATGTATTTTTTCTGTTCACCGATTGCAGCTCTCCGAGAAGATATTCAAGAACTTGGATGGCATTACAAAAACTCTACGTTTCACCGTGCCATTTCCCATGCTTGCATTTCCATTCTATCTTGTAAGCTTGCGCCATCTTGTTACGCAAACTCATTTCATGCTTTAAGTTGTTCCATTGCTGATGTTCGCGTCATTTCAGTGGAATAGAAGTCCTGGAAAAACTGGTTCGCACTTTGACCCAAACAGTGACTTATTTGTCCCAAGTGAGAGGAAAGATGTGGTAACTTCTACCATATGCTGGACAGCCATGGCTGCTTTGCTCGTGGGCTCATCTTTTGTAATGGGTCCTATTCAATTGCTCAAACTCTACGGGGCGCCATATTGGGTAAATTTGGCCTTGCACTCTGTTCTCTCAGAATTAAACATGCATTCAGTTCCCACATGAAGAAATGTTTAATTGTGTTACTTTAATTGCAGGTCTTTGTTATGTGGCTGGACCTTGTCACGTACTTGCATCACCATGGCCACGAGGGGAAGCTTCCCTGGTATCGCGGAAAGGTATTTGAGTTCAAAGATTTGAAAAAGTCATCAAAGACTAAGGAGGAAGAGAGAGTGGAAAAAGTCTATGGAGAATTTTTGTCTTGCTAGGCCTGAATTTTGTGGTTTTTAATATATATATATGGTTTAAATTGAACAGGAATGGAGTTATTTAAGGGGAGGCCTGACCACATTGGATCGTGATTATGGATGGATCAATAACATCCATCACGATATTGGAACCCATGTCATTCACCATCTCTTCCCTCAAATCCCACACTACCACTTAATTGAAGCAGTGAGTAATTCCCCCCGACAGTGAGAGAGCTAATGGTTTCCTATCTGGTTTATTTTTTGGTCTGTTTCCTAACGATCTTATATTTTTAACCCTCCATCTAGACTGAGGCTGCCAGGCCAGTGTTCGGCAAATATTACCGTGAGCCAGAGAAATCGGGGCCTCTACCCTTTCACCTGATAGGAAGTTTGATAAGGAGCTTGAAGAAAGACCACTATGTTAGTGACTCTGGGGATGTCGTATACTATCAGACTGACCCTCAACCCAGCAAAGCAGAGACAGAGTAAAACTTAACCAAGATTTATTTTGCACAGCCTGTGCCGTTTGTACGAGCTGGCATGGGCGCATTACACGTTGCCACGGCTTCCAGCTTGCGGTATCAAAATCCAGGTTAGCTTCCAAATATGATTGCAGCTTTCCTGGATTTTGGTCAGTCCAGAAAATATATTGTGTATTTTCCATCCTGGAACAGTGGCGGAAAGAGTGTAAATTTAATATTTTTTCTTGATTAGAAAATCATCCCGTCATAATCATAAGAGATATCATGTAATCTTCAATTCACTGAAAATCGGAAGAAGAGCCGCAAAAGAAGAATAAAAAAAAAAAAATTATATATTTAGTGATTTCTTTTCCTTGAGAACTATTCTCCACAACTTCTCTGTCATGGAATTAGCCGGATTCCAATTAAATTCGTATCACCTCTTCATCGTGAGAAGTGGACCCTGACTAAAAAGTTAACAAGGCGGTGGCTTAACAGTCCGGAAATTAAGTAATGTGGGCAAAGGTCGCATTCTCGAAATTCTCGTATTAACACGGTCAAGACTCTGCCGTAAAGGGTACAGAGATCGAGCTTTTGAGTACATGTAAACAATATATTATAAGGGTGATATAATTTGCCAAAAAATTTTATGTAACAGCTACGCATATGTTGTTAATCATCATTATTGTGACTGACCATGCACTCTCTGCGGCCCCCCTACCGTGCCCCTACTTAATGCACATGTACGTTACAATTGTATACACGGCTTGCTTGTATATCAATTTTTTTAAAAATTAATATATTTTTGTGTAGGTAGCTGTTATTCATAAGTAGCAAAACGTTGAAAACGCGCCTAACAACAAAGGAAAAGTGTGAGACCCACCATGCTGTTTTTTGTTTTTTGCGAGCATGAGGTATTTTCTGAGTGTAAATACTAACGCCCCTTTTGCGTCTAGGTATTTGTGTCTACCATAGTTGACGATGACCCTACACCCTTCTGAACTCCCCTATCATTTTCCTCGTTCACACAATCAGATTCGCACCACCGACCATCGAAATCACACCGGCTGTCTTTTCCACAGATGCTGTCGTTTTCTTCCTGGCTGTTTGGTAAGATCACATTGAAGGCCGTTACATGGACGCGTTCCGTGTGCTTGTGCCTGGATCCGCGCGCGGGAGTTGAAAGCAGCAGAGTAGTCCACGCCTAACAGAACAGCAAGTGTAAAGTGACGGGAATTTGTGAACATCCATCTTAAATATTTTCCAGTGAAAGCATATTTGATCAGATTACGAAACGAAGATTCGTTATGGCAGACGTCAAATTTTGCATCAACCTATTGCTTTCTATTTACCAGATTCTTTTTGGCACATCAACTTTTTTCTTTTTGGGGGGGGGGGGGTTTAAATTAGAAAAACAAAGACATTTTGATTCCGTTGAATTTATACCGTACAATATGCTGAACTATTATATTGAATTTATAAAAAAACAAATTTCATAATACTTAACAAGAGTTATTAATTGCTTTTGAAATCGTACAAAATTAGACGTGAATTTAATTCTACCAAACATTTTATTGAGAATTTAAATCTATATTATATGATATAAATGAAATTTTCTAATTACTATAACACAACAGGCTATTGTAACTACTTCTGAATACCAACGATACCTCAAGCTCTCGTCCCTCTAACAAGAACTCCAAAGTAGAAATTTGGAATTGAGTAGTGGGCCAATAATGAAAGATCAGGCGATCTTGATTGGGCCGAGAATTAAAGCAGTATGAAGGTCTAAGGTCCTTTAAAAATGGGCTTACAAATATACCAAACAAAGCTTCAAAATATTCGATAAAAGTAAAGCCTGTCATCGGGATTCACATCCTTAAAAAGACCCTGGTTGTTTAGGCCGAGGGTGAAAGGAGAAGTCTGTTTGGACACGCCCATTTTAGAGCAGGTCTCAGCAACTGTCATAAAGCCCATCAAAAATTCTGAAAATATGGGCCACAAATAGGCCCCAATTGTCTGCGGACAATTATTTAATTATTGAAAAAAAAAAAAGCACAAACACACTCTCAATGTTTACGCGGACGTTCAAGTTGACCATTAAATGTTATTTTGTGCCTAAATATCCATCAAATTCTCCCTTGAATCAAGTAGAAACAAAAAGAAGAATGGAAAAAAGAGAGAAAAAAAAATCTGAAAAAGGCTTTAAAGTATAATTCCATGAAAATTTTTGAGGCATTTTTATTGGAATGTTTTATAATTATATGGAGTTTTTTTTAAAATTTTTTTTATAACAAGACTCTCTCTCTCTCTCTCTCTCTCTCTCTCTCTCTCACACACACACACACACACACACAAAAGAATTGCTATAATTAGAAAAAAGAAATTCAGATGAAAAAGCATAAGTAATCCTTATGGACTTATTTTTTGGGGCCCGTCTGATTTTTGTAATATTTTTATCTCTTTTTTATTATTATTTTTTATTTGCACGTGATTTAACGGAAGTTATAGGGAGTATAATGTTAAGGTGTATCTATTTGTGTATTTGAGCATTTTGACTAATTATTTGGAGAAAAAAAAAATGTTAGCAGTGGGTAGGCGACTAGCGTAGTCTGTATAAGAAACTACCGCGGGTCAAAGTTAATTCAGCAAAGGATCAAGTAGTTTTGGCTGGAGGTTTTGATTCGTAAGGATCTAGGAGCAAAGTGTGCTGAGTGGATCAGCAAGACATCTTGGTGCTACTGCTTCAGCTGGGGCGGAACCTGGGATGCATTAACTGGTCTTCATATATACATGTGTGTGTGTGTGTGTGTGTGTGTGTGTGTATTTTATATTCATTAGGGGACCAATTATGCTGTAAGTTACCTAATAAGATAACTCTCTCTAATTCTGTAATCTTGGATGCATTAACTGGTCTTCCTAATGCTACAGAGTTTATGTGTCTTCATGTAGCGGTACACCTCCCTCTCGATGATAACAGAGTGCTGGCTTGGGAGCTCAAAGAGTTGCTTGGCTGAGACTGGGTTTATCCAATCCATCATACATTTAGAGGGGGCAACACTTGCACTGATTTGCTTGCCATTACGGGTACTTTGGGCACTCTGGATACAGGGTTTCCTGGACCACCTAGAGGGGTGATGGGGCTCTTCTCTTCGGGATGGACTAATATGGTTGGGTCACTACACGACAGTGCAGTTGTTACTTTCTTATTGTTTCTCTTTAGTTGCTGGACTTTTCCCTTGTACCAAAAAAGAAAAACTCAATAAAAAAGGACAAATTCTCAGAATATGGAACTTTTGTGCCGTGCAACCATTGCTATGGAAAGGGGACCATACTTCCGAGGACAGTTTCATCCGTCCTATGGAAAATAGAGTGGCGTAGCATAATTAAGATGATGAACCGACGGACACTCGGTGCGGAGAGGGACGAATGACAGGTCGTTTTGTCGTAATGTACTTTCTGGTACAGACTACGGGCTAGTGACGCTATGTTATGCCGAGTAGGTCTACCATTTTTCTTCTATGCTAGCGCGAGACATCAATCAACCGACTACTGTCCAAAACTAGCATTTAAATCGAAAGCCCGCCTCCCCCCCCCCTCCTCTCTCTATCCTTCTGTGTCTTTTACGCTGCTGTGCCATTCACGTAGCCCTTCCTATTAAATGTTCTTGCTCAAATAATTTTCAGTTGTCCAGTATAATTCTCACTGCATTACAACTCACTTGAGAGCCTCTCTCTGCTTCTTACTTACGTAATCTCTGTCTCTCTCTCCCTCTGTCAACCAATAGCAAATCATGACCAAGGCTGGAGATGGAACTTCTGGGTGTTTTTCTAGCCTTGTGCGCCTGCTTCTATGCAAAGGCAGTCTCCAAACACACCCCTCGGATCAGATCGCAGAGCCCAACAGAATCGAGTCCGTTCAGTTAATCAAAGATTCAACTCCAGCCAATGAAGTCAAGGCCCAAGCTCCGGGAGCACCAGGAGTGGTGGCAAAGTTAATGGGGCTAGACTCATTGCCAGATGCCGATTGGTTTCCAAAAGGAAGAACCCCAGATCCAGTACCGCGGAGTAGGTCACTGAATTCTATAGACTACTTGCTTGAATTTGACTTACTACAAGACCAGCATCGCCGCCCGAGAAAATGTGTGTCGTTTCGCGAAGGGCCGACGGTGGTGAATCGGCCAAATCAGGATTTCTTCGGGGTCTGTGTGAATGCGGCAGAAAAAGCGAACAAATTGAGCCCCATACGGAGGAAATCTGAAATGGGTTTTGCAGGGACGAAGAAAATTGAGAAAGAAAAGAAAAGCCAGAAAAGGGTAAATCTAGAGGAGGCTGGGGTTATAAAGAAGAAGAAGAATCAAGGAAACCAGAGGATGATTTCTAAGTTAAAGGCTGAGGCCTGCGAGCGGAGGGGAGCGTCCAATAAACAATCTTCAAGGTTCGTAGTTGGTGGCAAAGAAGCTCAGGTTTTATCAAGTTCTGCTTCCCCTAGCAGGAAAGAAGATTTCAGAAAATCTGATGAAAAATCCAAGGCAAGAAGTCCAGTGAAGCCCAAAAATAATCAGAAGGAAGTGTTGATTGAATCAAAATTGATGAAAAAGATGAAGAATAAGCCCACTATAAAAAATGGAGAGTCCCTTGACCGTGATTCACAAGATTCAAGTCCAGTTTCTGTTCTTTGGGTCAATAAATTTCACGAGGAGACTGCTCAATCATGCGGTCAGTTTTCCAACCTTATCGTTGTGGTCAACTAGAACATTTCTTTTTCCGACTCTTTTCTGTGTCCTGAATGTTAAAATAAACTGTATACAAGTATAATTTTTCCGTTATCTTGTAAAACAGACGGCACAATTGGAATTGCAAGGCCTAGAAAGCTGAACTCGAAGAAATCTTCAACCAAGCCAAGGGTCCTCGTGAAAAACGGACGTGGATCATCAGAGAATCTCAATGCGGATTATTACATTAAACTGGGGAGAAAGCTCTGCAAGATGACTGAAACAGGTATCAGAGAGTCGAATTGGACGGTGAAGAGCTTGTCCGAGTCTGAAGAATTTGAAGAGATTTGCGCCGAGTTTGGCCAAACAATTCTCGACCCACTGCTGAATCGAGTGGTAGAAGAACTTACAGAATGGCACACGGAAATTTTTGTTCAATGATAATTGAAAATCTTTGAAACCAAGTGAACTGTGCAGACTTTCTTTCAACAATTGTCTCGATGACCAACCTATTCTGTGTTGGAACCCAAATTTGAGAGGAGTTGGCCAATTTTGTTCGCACGCTATATGCAAAAGAGGACGACTACACAATCACGTCGGCGGTGACGACGCTATATAATTTTTAACTTTCTAATTTATAGTTAGCAATTATGAGATTACAAAGAAATTTTCCGGACCCAGAAAGCGGCGGAATCATTCACGCTTCAGGTTTCCCTCTTTGGGAATTCTCATTTTGCATTCCCCCAATAGTAATTTCATAAAGGTATGGTGCGTATCAGGGGATTGGCTGCAAGACCATGAGAGATCACAAGATGTCAATTGGATGAGATTTTGGTTTCCAAAAAACATTGAGATAAGAAAAAAGGATCATAAATTTTGGGGGCATTTACATGGAAGATTTTTGGGTAAAAACCAGACAAATGATTTGAATTTTCTTGCACAATAATTAAAATATGCAAGTCGTTGTCGGCTAACTAAGGAGTATTCCCGCCTGTCGCGCGGGCGACCCCTGTTGGATCCCGTCAATAATGTCAACTAATCCTGGATCCCGTCAATAACGTCTGATTTGGGATATAAAGAGAATAAAATTGGAAATTTTCGATCATAAACCCCGAACTCGGAGAGATCAAGGGTGTAGCTCGAGAACATTTTTCTTGACCTAATGTGTGATAGTGTCTTAGTCCTGGATCTGGTTCAACGGTTGGCATCAGTTTATAATGATTCCACCAAGTTAACGCTTTCCTTTCGTTCATTTATGCCAGGGTATGATCTTTAGTTATGGGCACTAATTGTTATCTGAAGATGACTAGTAAATCATAGGACAATGCATCGATGAAGTTTATTTCAACCCCAAGTGTTCCACAGAGACGATAATCATATCTTCAGGAGCGTATAGGCATTTTTCATCTTTCCCCAATACGACCTCTTGAGACTCTTCAAGCTTCAATTGCCAACAACATCAAGTACTAGCTTGCAATACGCTTAACTTTCCCTGACATCAATATTAAGAAAACTACGTTTAAAACGTCTAGTTCAACTTGTGAATGGAGAATTAAATCTTGTACGAGCTCTAAGCTTGTCAAAGAAAATTAATAAGAAAGAGCGGGCTCGGCGTCAAGAGGCGATGCGCATTAATTACAATGATACATCCTCGTACATATATAAATGGTTTCTACAAATGGTATCCATAAAATAATTCACCGCCAACAACCGCGCAGAGAAGTGGCATTTGATTTATTAGATCATCCGACTTTGTTATGCGTTTCCAAGTTAGGATCAGGCCTTTTCAAAAGAGAGTCCCTCCAAAACAGTGATTGTTTAGCCTTATGAATACTGGCCATTGTTTGAATATTCGGGAAATAACCAACAAAATCTTAAGAATTATTAGTTTTTGAAAGGAAGAATCAGAATCAGAAGTCAATTATACAGATAGTTTTCAATACGAAAGCAGAGAACTGTATAAACTAAAAGAAATAAAACAATTTCACCACCAAGAACTCGACGTCTATAAGGTTTTTTTAATTCTTTATCTGAAAGAAGATAATTCCAACTTCTGACAATTTGAATTTGTAACAACATATCTTAAGAGGACTAAAGGCACAGATAATGACGGAATAATAAAAAATCAGATAGATCGTGTGAAAAGGCAAAGGAAAAGGGAAATGGAGAAAGGAAGTCCACCCCGGAGGCTTTGACTTCGGGCATTTGCTTTCTTAACGGTCAAGGAAACGATGTTGCCGAGACAGAGACCTTATAACACCACGTAATTATCTAAAGTCCGTGGGCCCACACGTGGTCGTTATTTCTCTCATTAATGCCTATTTAATTGAGACCCATCCGTAAAATAAGTTAAATAAAAAATAAAAAAAATATTGCCAAGACAGAAAAAACAGAGCAAAAAATACACACGGGGAGAGAGAGAGAGAGAGTGAGAGAGGACCGGTATACGTGTTTTGTTTATAGATTTTAGGGACATCCAAATATTTGAATTTTTATCCACGAAGAAAATGGTTGCGTCTATACCAACAAAAAAAAAAAAAAAAGTAGATATTTAATACAAAACAGTTTGGTACGAGAACTACAAATTTTGTTACTACAGTCCAGTAATAATTAATATAAAAATTTTTAAATTTGATTCACTTAAAAATATAAAAATAAGTAAATTAAATTAATTTAATATTATATATAATAAAAAATAAAATAAAATTAAAAATAATAATAGAAAAAAGACTTCTAAACAAAGACAGAACCAAAGTTCCTTAATTTTATTAGGGAAAACAAAAAAGACGAGCCCTCACAAGAAAAAAGGATTCTGTCTTCTATGGCTACAAGCCATGTCCCGTAACAATTTCCTTTCTAGTAATAATAATTTACAGATCTATTGCTAAATGCAACTGTTACAGTAAAAATAATTAAAATCTTAAAACAGAGGGCTACAGAAACACTAGACGGCAGAACATCAAGCATCCGGAGTGTATTCGAAGGAGAGACCAGAAAAAGAAATAGTGAATCGCCCGGGCAGACATCGAGACCAGAACTTACATCCGAGACAAGCCAACAGCTTACACGAGAAAGATTGAAAAGGCAACATTAAAAAAAACGGCAAAAGCCTAAATATTAATCCAAAAAATGATGCACACAACCTATTTAATTGAAACAAGCTTGTAGCGGAAAAATAAGCAAGAGCCACGACATATAAATGCACGGCCTGGATGTAATGCGATTCGTTACTTCCGTTGGTTTTGAAAGACACAACTTAAAAGCATGCTGGAAATGAACAGAAAACTGAATAATAATAATAATAATAATAAAAGAATAGAAGCTAACCTGCGGTGGCCGGCGGCATCAGGGGCGGATGAAAGTCTAATGAGACTTCGATGAGGCTGATTGAGTGGCTGCTCGTTCGGAAGATCTAGACAGCCATAAGTCCCGTTGCCTTCAAATGTCGAAACAAGAACATTTTTTTAAAATTTTATTTTATATTAAAAATAAGAATTTTACTTTATATATTTATAAAAAGAATATATATATATATATATATTTAAAAACAGACTCAAATAAGACTCTCGCTAGGTTATGTCTTCTCCGATCAAATTTCCCTGGAACTTTGAAAGTTCAAGAGACAAAGAAGAGAAATATACCCAACGGAAGTGCGACATAGGTGTCGAGACGGACGAGACTCTGAATTGTGACCATGCAGCGGAGGGATAATATGAAAATCAACGGCTGTGATGTTCGTTGGATTTGTCTCTAACTTTTCAAATATGGAAGGGAAAAAAAAAACCCTTTTACATTTCCCATAAGATTTCCCATAGGATTTCCTGGATAACCAATGAATTATATATATATATATAGGGAGGTGATGCGAGCCTCACTTTTACCTTATATTTCTGTGTATATGGAACCTTTTTCTTTGTCCAAATATATATATATATATATATCTGTGTGTGTATAGTGTAAAAAAAAATATAAATTATGTCAATGAGTAAAAATCACGTATTTGAAAGCGTCATATTGAAATATCGTAATGACATCGGTGCCAAGGCAAACTTGAGACTAAGCAAGCAAAGTTGAGGACCTTTAAAAGAAACCATTCACTATATAAATTGATCTCCCAACAAGAGACATATTTGGCTGAAGAAAAATCGGTACAAAAAAACAAAAGAGAAAGTAAATTGGGCAGCAAAAGAAGAAATGACAGAATCAATTGAATATTCGATCGTAGAAGCAAAATCAAATTAGGAGGAGACAACCTCTTCCCATATTAAGAGAGAAAAATCCAGGCGAACATGGTCTATCCGTATGACTATTGACCTAATAATCAAAACTGTTGATTTCTATGCATAATATCGGCACGGTAAAAATTTCGCGAGACTCCACAAATCGACCGAACAGTTTCATTTTCTAGATGCATGATCACGCAGTAAGTCTACCTAGGAATTTCTTGTTAAGAAAGAAAACGTATAATTCGTAATGGGTGTAGAAGTATGTGAAGAATTGCTTGCCAACATTTCAAGCCGATTCTCCCGAAAATAGAAAAATTAAAAAGACAAAAAAAAAAAAAAAGGATCGACGACTATAACAAACAAGTAACACTCTCGCCCAAGATAACTACATATTGCTTACATGAACGTTCTGTATGATGATGGCTCCTTGTCTGCGCCACATACTTAAATATCTATCCCATGGCATGTCAGAATTTGGTCCCTAAACTTCCTAATTTTGTTCGTCCATCTGACTTCTTCCAATAATAACCACAATAATAATAATAATAATAATCATAATAACAACGAACAGATCACGGTCAATTGCTGTCCCTAGCACTGAAATTCCGGGAGTGAAAATAAGTCATGCACATTCTTCGACTTCCATAAATCCTGGTAGAGAACAATTAGACTTTATTTGGGGGGTGGGAGAAGGGGGAAGAAAGAGAGAGAGAGAGAGAGAGAGAGAGAGAGAGAGGAAAATGGAGGAAAGATAATTGATATATGGGTTGGGAAAATGTTTTGGGAAGTTCACTAAATTTTTTTCTTCCCAAATTAAGTAAAAATTTATTAATTTTATTATTATTATTATTATTTTATTAAATGACTATCACCCCTATCATATATAAATGCATTATTACTATTATTATTATTATAAAAAATATAATTAATATTTTTATACCTAATACTTTTTTCTCTTACTTTTCATCTTATCTTTTCTTAAATGAGAAATTTTTAATTTTTCTCTCGTTTATTACCTTTTCCAAAACACGGGTCCAAATTCCCTCTCCCAAACATTCCTCGCTTCATGGTTTCTTTTCCAAACATTCCACTTTCTCTAAATATTGTTGACAAATTGGCAACAACCTCTCTTGTTTTGTACTATTGATGCAAAGGGCCTCCTCACATTTGCCATGAGATATTTGCACAAGTCAGTATTGTATGGAGAAAATTGTGTAACTTTAAAGTTAATCTCAACAAACCTTACTGAATCTGCAGAAAACTGGCCACTTACAAGCACGGGTTTACAACAACTATAGAGTGTGCACGCGACGAGCTTATTGGCTTGCAGAATATATGGGCCTTACGTTCAGTCTTCCATCTCAATGATTAAGAGAAATTAAAACTTAAAGATGATTAAGATAAGTAGAACTAGATACACAATCCAAGAAGGGATTCTGAAGCTTTCAATAAGCTAAAAAAGATGCTCAAACGGGCAAAAATTAAAGAAGGGATCAAGGTAAAAGTAAAGCATATTTAAATTAAAGAGCATTAACATCTCCAAAAAGAGAGTTTGAGCACAAACCTCTGAAAAGCTTCTTGTTCTTCAAAACAACAAAATACATTAAGAGCTGCTGGCACGGGCTAAACGTTGTCCCTCCTGAGCTTGTTTAAAAGTGCCGTGATAAGTGCGTCCCTCTTCTCAGCCCTAGCTTCCTCTCTCATTCTTCTTTGTTCTTCTCTTTCTCTCCACCTCCTGTCCAGCATTATTCTCTCCTTCTCCAACGCTTCCATTCTCTGTCTCCATTCCATCTCCTTCATCCTTCTCTCGTTTTCCCTCGCCTCGAAAGCTTCCCTCCATTGCATTTCTATTTGCATCTGTTGCTTCATGAAATCATCCATTATCTCTCTCAAATTGTTTAAATTTCCACCGTGGCTGCTGCTACTACCGGCACCAAGATTTGCGTTGCTCTTGGCCCTTTTCTTCTTTCTGGAGCTGGTGCCCTTTTCTCCCTCACTTTCCACGTTATCGTCCTCGTTTTCAGAAGATAGCTGCGCCGCTTTCTTCTTTGACCCACTCGCTGTTCCTTCAGCTTCATCCCATAGCATTCTTTGCATTCTTGCCCCTAAAATGGCTTGCAACTCGTTGTAAAATGGGAACTGCTGTCGCATGGATTCGAGTTCAATTGTTTCGTACCCCTTAAATAAAGACAAGGGAAGAAAAGGCCCATCAAAACCATATAGTTGCAATTAGGTTATGGGCAATTTTAGGCTTTACTTCACAGTTTTTTGAATTCAATCAGTGTTGTCAAAAGGGTTTTGATATTAATATTTCGTAAATAAAGTATTGTATTATAAAGTAATCAATTATACCTTGTATCGGGTAAAAAGGTTTTTCCACTTGCATTTGCACTGTTCCGCGCTGCGATTATAGCCTTTTTCCTTCATTTTATTAGCGATAACTTCCCAGAGAAGCTTGTTTCTTTTTGTTTCCATGAAAGTTCGATCCAGCTCAGCACGGATCATCAAGAACTCCTTTGTTTCCTGTATACTCCATTGAGGGAACCTGTCAGTAACCGCATCAACGCCGACAGTGATGTGATGCTGATGCTGATGCTGATGATGTCCCTCCATGTCTGTAACACCATACACACGCAAGTCACAACAATAATTTAGAGGAATCGCACGAGGATATCGATTTGAGGCATGGATCAAGAAAGAAGAGGAAAAGTTAGAAAGAGAAAGGGTGAAGATTTATATGGGAGGTGGTGTGAATACAAAAGGCAAGTGGGAAATTTTGATGTCAAGTTGGATGAAGGAAAAGAAAAAGAAAAAGGCGTTCTTTTGCGTAGGTGTCAAGAAGAGCGTTTTTATTGCTTGTTCAGATTTTGAAAACGAAAGCAATGGCCGCTCCCTCTCTCCATCTCTCCCTCTCCCCCCCCCCCTTGCTCCTCTCGATCCCTGTCTTTATCTGTCTACGCGGAAACTTATTTTATTTCTCCCTCTCTCTTCGTCACAAGATTTTTTAGAATTTTAATTTCGACTCTCCCTCTGTTCACATTGCGCCCGGGTGACGTCAGCCTTACGAGAACTTCCTGTGTTGGCGGGGTCTTTATTCTCTGCAACCAATTATAGATTTCCTTATACAAAACTTGCGACACAACCCTAGATTTTATTTTATTTTATTTTTTTTTTGTTTTTTCAACTTTCCGGTCCTTCCCACTTTTCTTTTCTTCTTCTTCTTCTTTTTTTTTTTTTTCTTGCCTTAAACTTATATATATATATATATATGAAAGAGATAAATTTGAAATTTTTTTAATTTAAAATTATTTATAAATTAATTACTTTAAAATCGTAGTCCTTCCCACTCATGAACCGCGCAAAAGATGACGAGGCTGCGGGCCTCACCACTTCACGCTGTAACGCTGCGATTTGTGCATGGAATTCGTTGCCCAAAAGGTGTAACGGCTCCAGATCCAGATGGGAAACCTTGGCTTGATCCTATGGGCCGTTCTCCCTTTCCTGAAGTGATAATTACCTACGCGGTATTCGATTATGCATCTTGTGGACGCGAACTGTTATTACACGTGGCGTACAAGCGGAATTGTAATCAGGATCCACTTCAAAAAGGCGGGCCCACTCTTCCTGCGTTCACACGGCATGGCGGTGAACCATCCCGCGCCCTGCAAAATGTTTGACCAAATTGGACGTATCCCGAACCTAGTAATTTGACAATAACTGAGATTTAGTGCAGTAACTATTGCGCTATTCCTGATTTAACGAAGGCCGTTGAGAGAAAATTTAAATAGATTAAAACGTCGCGCACTCAAATAAAAATGATCGACTTTTATTTTATATATATCATATTTTATATTATTTAATTAAACTCTTACATTAAAATACTGACATAACTCATAAATAAATTTAATTTAAAATATTATGATTTAAAAAAAAAAGAATGCCATATATTTTTTTATATCAAAATTTGCTATAATTTGTCTTAAATTTATCATCCAACTATTTCAGAAAATTCAATGCAACTCTTTTAAGATGGATGCGTAGAAGATAACCGGGGAGGCTCTTGGAAAACGAGATAGACTATTTTTAATTTTATATTAATGATATCTAAAACAATAATGTCTCGATTATTTAAACATGACAATAACAGAGAAGGAGGAATAAGAAAAATTGTAAAATGCATTGGCGCAGGCGATGCACGGCCGCCGCTTGCCGCCTCGGCCTTTAAATTATGGACTAATAAAATCCTCTATAGTCCAGCAATCAAATATTCCATGGCCCCCCTTTCCATTCATAAAATATTTACATATTATTATTTTTTATTTCTTAAAGCCTTAAAATTGTGATTAATTTTAAGACATTTTAATAAGTAAGAATTTAAATTTAAAATCTTTAAATTTTAAATTTTAATATTAAGTATGAGGGTATTGAGTTTATGAAAATAAAACAAAAAATTACTTTTATTACGTAATTTACGGTTTAATCAGTCTTTCAACAAATATAAAAAAATATGTTAATAACATTATAAAAAATCTTAGACTTAGCAGCAACAACTATGCAGCAAAGTGAATCTTGCCATCCAAAAATTAATGTTGTAATGGGAAGTTCAAAAGTTATTGTCAATAAGCTGCAGAGAAAAAAAAATCATCATAACTCGTTATTAATTAAGATATGACAAAAATTCTCTTAATATTGTTAGAACCAACTGGGGTGCAATATTATCGAAAAATACCTGATGGATATTAATTCTTAAATAATCCATACCAACCAAAAAAAAAAAAAAAACCCCTTAAATAAGCAAACGGAATGGTTCGACTCGTCGTGTGCCTAAATCCCGTGATGATCATCATGAATTATATGTGCCTGTAACTAGAAGACATCTGTTCTTTCATTTCTGATGCATACGAAGGCGACGATCGGAAAGGCGGTGACGAGCGCTCAACCGACTTGGTGGGTGCGCCAGGAGGTGACGAAAGAATCAGAATCGTCTCTTTAACCGTCTACTAACTAGAATCCTTCAACAAGCCCGGAAGAAGACAGTGATGGAGGAAAAAGAAGTTTGAAACGAAATTGAATTCTGGATTCCCAAATAAAATAAAAAGTTAATTAATATATATATATTTTATTAATGCATTGTATATTTTTTCTTTTCCTGTCAAAATTTTTTCAGATGTTCTGTGTTCATAATTTACGGATTAAAGTTATATGTAAGAACCGCGACAAGGGACCTCGGGCATTAGGGAGAAAAACAACAAGAACAAGCCCAGTTGCAGTGGGCCCACCAGACTCTCACAATTGTGTTATTTCATCGTCTGCAGCTGTGGAAGACATTTTTGGGGCGGACGATGAATTGATCGAGAGCGTAAATTTTCATGCCCGATTTTTTATTTTTTATTTTTTTTTTGACTAGTCTGTGAGCAACGACACTGGGAATGTATATGCCTCGATAAAAATTATGTATATTTGAATCAAGTTACTGTGGCGTAATGAAAATATTAAACTTTTGTGCTGGAAAATCATATGCAAGATCTATGAAAAAATTAACATAAGAGGAGAACACCCACATTATTTCACATGCATACCCACCTACGCTCCCAAAGTCCAAGTGAAACTCGTGAAGGTTGAATCAATAAAGGAAGGTTGAGGATTTGATCTAATTTTCTTTCTCCTGTTGCTCCCCAGCGAAGCGTTCTGCAATAGTTTTTAATTCTCTGGCATGTTCCTGGTCAGTCATGGCATGACATCACGGAAAGTCGCTGCGAACGTGAATCTAAAGTGACGACTGATCAGCAAATCTACCAAGATTTACGCTGAATTTTAAGCCCTACTCGTCTGAATACCCTAAAACCTCCACATTTTGCAGACGAAATTAACCCTCCAATTTCTGTCTCAGCCACGAGAAAGCAATACACTATTTGGATTCTTTATAGCCCCAGAATGGCTCGAGTGTTGACTTTTCGATAGAATTAATTATGTTGGTAAGGTAACTCGGTGGTGGAATGCTCTATTGGAATAACTGCATCGCACTTTAACGCCAATTTTTATTTTTATTTTTTTTGCCTCCTCCTTTGGTCCTAATGGCTGGTATAGGCAATACGGGGATGCATTGTCTCGATTGACATGGTCAATTTGTCCGTGGCCGCATTCCGCGAACTAACAAAAAGGTGACCATATCTTCCGCTGCCAAAATTAAATGATTCTTATGTGGCATTATGGCGACATGTATGTATAACAACTAATAAGATGTGAGATGAGTATCTCAAAGGTGACTGTATCTTCGGGTAATTAACTTTCCCTTTACAACCAAAAAAGTTTTCGCCCATTGATTGATTCGGCAAAAATGATAGCCCGAAAATTCTTAATCAAAGGCCTTGAAAAGAAGGTTTCGAACTTTAATATGTCGGGTTCAGCAGCTTAAGACTTTGAGACACTTAGCTATTGCCGGCAATACCACGTGCGTGATCTTCCGGAGAAAACAGAACTGATTGCTGCAGCCCGCAAGTGGGTTCCTATCTTTAAACACAATTGCTAATTGTATTCGCGATCCACACATTTGCATGCAATCGTATGCTCGACAATTTTAAGTCCTGCCCTCTTTTGCATCATTTGTTTGAACATCACGCTATCCAGTTATCCCTCTCAATTCTTGTCATCTAGAGGGTCAAAGATAACACTTATGGGAGTAGCATAAATGCTAATTAATGCAGTAACTTTCACGGCATGAAGGTTCTCAGTTTTCATAATCTGGGGCTCCAGGTAACTAGGTATCATTTGTGGATGTCCAACGTTTGCCGGACAATGATCATTCGCTATTGTATATTTGTCCTCCCCTAGTTTACCAAGGCAAAGGTCCTTGCTCAAAGATTTCTAATTACCATCCTGACATTTCAATATCGGAACCATCCATTAAAAAAAGTACAGTTGTGAATGAGTATAGTATAATCATCGAATTTAGTGGTTCGAGCCTTAATTGTGCTTGTAAAAGGTTATATTCCACACCATGTTCGAATTCTGACAAACATCTTTTTTTCAGAAAATTTTTATCCTTTTTCCCCATTTGCGATGAAGCTCTAAAGCTTTGCCCAAAGCTACAGGGTGTCCCGTGGCTGTGTGGCTCCGTGCAGACCGGATGGACTGGATCGTTTAGTAGCATTCGTTTTGGTAAGTACAAACCAATGTCAAGATCCCATCTTGAACGGTTGCCTCTTAAAAAATAGACGACAAATCTCAAAACTTTTCCTTCTACAAAATAATAGTCTGATAGAATAAACGTCAAGTTTCGACCAATAAATAAATAAACATCAAATATATTTTGCGACGAGTCAAACATTATTGTAAAAAAATTAATTTCATAGTATTATGTTTAAAAGTTGCCATAATAAAGAAGTTACAGGATATTTTATTTTTATTTTTTATTTTTGTCAAACGTTATTATTAATGAAGAAATGAAATAAAAATTTTCAATATGATATATGCCAACAAGAATTGTTATTGTCAATTTAGTCACAGCTTCACAAAGTTACTGTTAAAAATTTATCATCATAATAATTTCTGCAGTTAAACGGAACAGCTGATCCGACCAGTCCGTGCAACCACTAACGGGGCGTTCGCGCCTAGCGTCACGAAACGATCGCACAGGCACAATCATTTGAGAGTTATCGTAAAGATTCTTTTTCAAACAAATTTTCCATATGTAATATATATATATATATATATATATATATTTATAAATCTCTATAATTTTATTAAGCTGACACGTGATCGAATAAACAAAAAAGAGGGGTAAAAAAAAATAAAATAAAAATGTGGAGAATCCAAACAGTTAACCCTCTTGGTTTGCTGTCGTCTCTGTCCGGTCCTTTCCCCCGCCGTACCGTTCTTACCAACTCGATTAGCCGACAAGAGTCGCAGAACCAACGAGGCAACGGCGCCGATAAATATTCTTGAAAGAAAGAAAGAAAGAAAAAAAATTAGTTTTTTAATTTGCATATATATATATATATATATATATATATCAAAAGACGAACCCCTTCTAAAAGCCACCGCACTGCCTCGTTAATTTCACAGCCTCTGCCGCTTTTTGGCCTTCTTTTTCATTCACTCACTGGCTCACTCTCACTCAGGGTTCCTCGCTCCTATCTGAGGGTTTCACTACGTAGGATGTGAGAGTGAAACCCTAGCTTGCTCATTTTGCTAGATCTGTGACAGTCGAAGCATCTGCCATTTTAGCTTCTGTGGATGGGAAATTGCTGCAGATCTCCGGCGGCCGTAGCCAGAGAGGACGTCAAATCAAACTTCTCCGGCCATGATCACGGTAAGAAAGAGGCTGGCGGCGGAAAGAAGGCACCTATCAGAGTACTCACGGATGTTCCCAAAGAGAACATCGAGGAGAAGTACCTCGTCGACCGTGAGCTAGGCCGCGGGGAGTTCGGTGTTACGTACCTCTGTATTGATCGGAGTAACAGGGAGTTACTGGCTTGCAAGAGCATCTCGAAGCGGAAGCTGAGGACAGCTGTGGATATTGAAGATGTGAGGCGCGAAGTGGCTATAATGAGGCACTTGCCGAAGAATTCGAGCATTGTGAGCTTGAAAGAAGCGTGTGAAGATGACAATGCTGTGCATTTGGTGATGGAGTTGTGTGAAGGAGGGGAGCTGTTTGATCGGATTGTGGCTAGAGGGCATTACACCGAGCGAGCGGCCGCAGCAGTCACACGGACGATTGTGGAGGTTGTGCAGCTGTGCCACAAGCATGGAGTGATTCATAGGGACTTGAAGCCGGAGAATTTTCTATTCGCCAATAAGAAGGAGAATTCGCCTTTGAAGGCAATTGATTTCGGCTTGTCTATATTCTTTAAGCCAGGTAACGATTTGAAATTTAATGTGATAGCGAGTGAAGCTCCATTTCTTCTTTCTTCTTCCTATTTTGGGGGGGGGGGTTGAAGAATGAGAATCCATTAACTAGACAAACTTTTGGTCCAGTGACAACTTACAAGCTAACAGCAGAACCATTTATCACACAATCAAGCATTGCAAGTTAGTGCGAAACTTAAGCTTTTTGCCATCAATCTTCCCTCCAACAGCAAAGCAAATCTAGTGTATGATTGTTCGCAGAGAGGAAAATGTTCCTCTGGTGAAGCCTTAGATTCCTTTCTATCCAAACAAAAGAGATAAAAGCACACCAAGCTCATCTATTTACTTGTAAATATCATTCTTCTGTTGAAGATTTACTCTTAGCCCAATCCAAATTATACAGGCTAGTCTCCCACTTCTCTCTGCGTCTGGCGTGTTCCAAGCTCCTTCCAAAGTTGATCAGAAAGACAAGGGGAAGATATTGTGATGTGGACTCCAGACTATGATTTAACAAAATACTAGTGCCCTAATTTACCTACCCATTTCTTCTAACTGTCAAATGTAGGTTCAAACATCCTAGATTTTGTAACTGTCTTGTCTGAAAACATTCTTAAAATGAAGTAAAATTTGTCAGAATGTAAGACTCCCACGGTAAAATATTGGGAAGAACTGAATCAATGTTTTGATTAAGATCACTTTTTGCTTGAGAGTTATCCCCTGGAGAAATTTAGCCAGATTTCTACAGGTACTAGACATGCTTTTGTTGTTCCAATCCTTACTTTCATTCTCAGATATATTCTCTTTGCTGTCAGAAATCAGCACCTGAAGTGAAGTACATACCTCCACGATTGACTGTTTTTTTTATGTTTGTATTGTCAGTTTGTATGTTATTCATAACATAATCTGCTGCCTAACCATTGAACATTACAGGTGAGAAGTTTTCAGAAATCGTTGGAAGTCCATATTACATGGCTCCTGAAGTGCTCAAGCGGAACTATGGGCCAGAAATTGATATTTGGAGTGCAGGGGTCATTCTCTACATTTTGTTGTGTGGAGTTCCCCCATTTTGGGCTGGTAATGACATTAATGGTGCTCTTGCCATTTCTCTGTCAGGGGAAGGTAAATTTGTTTCATGATTTATCTTGAATTTGATTGCAGAGTCTGAGCAAGGGGTTGCTCAGGCAATTCTTCGGGGGATTATAGATTTCAAGCGGGATCCATGGCCAAATATTTCTGAAAGTGCCAAAAGTCTGGTCAGGCAAATGTTGGAGCCAGACCCAAAGCTTCGACTAACTGCGAAGCAAGTGCTAGGTACTTGAACTTTGACTCTTCTTTGTGCACCTACTTGTGATATGAATTGCAGCATGCCGGATGATTTGAACATTGTGCACGTCTTCTTTATTTTCTTCTTCATTGTTTTACTTGACCCTTTCAAGATGTACTGTTTTTCCTTTGATCATTATCTCGTGATATGCTTTTTCAGGCACATTGTTTGAATCTGTGAATGATAGAGTTTTGATCTAAGGTTTAAATGCAATTTGCTTTTCTTTTACTTTTGTTTGTTTTCCTTGCTTTTTATTGATTTTTTATGTTGATTATTATTATTATTATTTTGTCTGCATGCTTTAGGTTTTTTGTGGGAACCAACAGTTAAGCACTAATTTATGTTAAACCTTTACACCCACCTTGAGGAATGATGAAATAAACCAAGAAGAAGCAGAAAAGAGAGAAAATAAGAGAACTCTTTAGATGTTTAGAGAGACTTGATGTTTTCTTTTTTTTAAAAGAATAATGAATGGATGATTACCTGATTAATAAAATCAACCATAGAATGCTCTAGACTCAACTTGATTTCCAAAAGCCCTTACTTTTTATAGGAATTGCCAAAATTGCAAATTTCCCCTTATATGATTGCCATAATTCAGAAGATACCTCAGCATGTTGATGGATGGCTTTACTGGGTTGCTCTAAGTGTGTACTAAGACATCTAACTTCTATATGTTGGCCATAAATGAGAGCTGGTTTGAATGCTTTAACTCTAATCTTGAATATTATATACCGAGTTATGTCCATTGTTTTTCTTTTACTTTGGGATCACATTTTTTGTTCTGTGCATGAGTGTCAATTATGTTAACCTAATATTTATTTTTGACTTATAGAGCATCCGTGGCTCCAAAATGCTAAAAAAGCTCCGAATGTTCCTCTGGGAGATGTTGTCAAATCAAGACTGAAGCAGTTTTCCATGATGAATAGATTCAAGAGAAAGGCCCTGAGAGTAGGTTCATGATTCCTGCAGGACCTTGTTCCTTTGGTCTGTTGATTTTGTTTTTCCATTCTGACACAATTGAATTGTGACTTTCAAATAGGTGATTGCGGACTTCTTATCCATCGAAGAAGTTGAAGACATTAAAGAAATGTTCAAGAAGATGGACAATGACAATGATGGGATTGTTTCAGTCGAGGAATTGAAAGCTGGCCTTCGAAATTTTGGCTCTCAGCTTGCAGAGTCAGAAGTTCAAATGCTTATTGAAGCTGTAAGTTAATTGGCTTCTTAGCTGTAGCATAAATGCATCATTGATGAATTCATCTTAAATTGCCTTTTTCCCCACTTAAGGAATTCTAAAGTAATAGTGGAACATGGTTTGGATCCGCTACAAAGGTCTATCAACAGTAAGTGGCAGACTACTCTTATTAACTGGCAAAAACATTTATATCACCATACTTAAAGGTCTTCACTAGTCTGACAAGAAGAATATATTCCAGTCTCTCCTTTTGGCAGTCCATAGCCATAACAGTTCCAGGTGCTTTCATACCAAGGAATCTTGAAGTAGGATTTTTGCACTGAGAATTTTCCTGAAATATCCAGTTTGATCGCGAAGGATTGAAGTTAAGGATTTTTAGGTCTTATTATCCGGACAAAAATCATTTATATCACCATACCATAAGGTCTTCACTAGTTCAAGAAGAAAAATATATTCCAGTCTCTGATTTTAGCAGTTCATTGCCATAACAGTTCCAGGTGCTTTCAACATGCAGGTTTTGAATTATTAAGGAATCTTGAAGTAGAAATTTTGCCGTGAGAATTTTGCTGAAATATCCAGTCTGATCAAGAAGGATTGAAGTTAATGTTTTGAGTTGATTTTTGTCAAAAAAAAGATCAACTGAGAGGCCTTTTTAGAGTAAACAATGAATTATATTTGAAACTTTGAAGATTTAACTGCCACTATACTAAGGTCAGAAAACACTGCATTGTTTCTACTCCTATTTCACATTCTCATGGCCATGAAATTTGTTTTGCTAACAGATAGATACCAATGGGAAGGGCACACTGGACTATGGGGAATTTGTTGCCGTTTCCCTTCATCTACAAAGGATGGCCCATGATGAGCATCTTCACAAGGCATTCTCCTACTTTGACAAAGATGGCAATGGTTTTATTGAACCAGATGAACTCCGGGATGCCTTGATGGAAGATGGAACAGATGATTGTGCAGATGTAGCAAATGACATCTTCCAGGAGGTGGACACAGACAAGGTGAAGTGAAGAAGCAGGCAATATTTTGCTATTTGATGGATTCCCGATTCAGAAAATTTTGACCTCACGCCGTTGACATTCTTGCAGGATGGGAGGATCAGCTACGATGAATTTGTTGCCATGATGAAAACAGGTACAGATTGGAGGAAAGCTTCTCGTCATTATTCTAGAGGGAGATTCAACAGTCTAAGCATAAAGCTGATGAAGGATGGTTCCCTAAACTTGAGGAATGAGTAACACGTGCACAGGTTCTCTGTTTAATTTATGCCATGCAACCATAGTTGTAGATCATTGCCTTCCACCTTAGACTTGCTTTCTTTTTCTTTCTTTGGTTTTTTTTTGGGGGGGCTTCTTGATTATTAGTGGCCTTAGTTGTTTTGGGAAGCATACAAGGATCATGGTAGCAGAGGGTATGTATCTGTATCTGCAGACAGTAACTGGCTAACAATGGTAGTTTTCTAGCCGTGTTGTGCCATGTGACTCCATCCCTGTACAGACACTTCTGTCGTTTGCAATTATTCTGGTTAACCATGGAGGCTGTCCTGTATTCTTGTCAAACATTTGCTGTAATCGTGTTCTTTGCCGTAATCTGATATCCCTTTTTGAGAGAGAGAGAGAGAGAGAGAGAGGTGATATTAGCTGTATGAGGCTTTGAAGTGCTTGTAACACCTCCCCTCTCGATCGTCTCTGGGGATTTGTATGGTACGTGATTGATATGACCCGCGGTATGATACAGCAGAGCAGGTGCCAACTGATTCTCCTGGGTCCATCATCACGCTGTTGAGAAGCACAAAGCAGGGTTTTGGGCCCAGACCTACTGAATGGAACGACTATCTGCAGTTCGCGGTGAACGTAGCTACTTCTGTTTACGTACAAAGTCTGAATCACATTGGGGACCTTTCTAGCAGAGGACTTATTATGATCCTCATCGCGATAGTCATCCGTATCGTCCATGGATTTGAGTTATAGTGCATTAAGGGGTCTCCTATCCGACATCAACTGGTTTCGGTGTGTACGCCATTTGTCGTGGAGATACCTTGCACGAAAGTTGATCGTACCTGTATCTTTCGGTTTCTTTTTAATTCTTTTGTGTATTTTTTTTTTTTTATCTCTCCCCACCAGAGGAGAAAATCTCGATGCATTGTCTCACGGCATTGGCGTGCGTTCCCTGGGCTGGGGGCTGGGCCGTGCATTAGACTAAGGATTGAGCCCCAAGCAAATGAAAGTAAATCCTAGCGCTCGTGTGGAATATACAAATCTAACAGAAAATACATACGAAGAAGAAGTCCATAATGATCCTTGTTTGAGTCTCATGATTCTCGCCTTTCTCCCAGTAAACGGGAACGCCAAGACTAGGAGTAGGCGAGGCTCGAGAATGGCCTATTAGAACTTAAATAGTATTTAGGTGAAAACTTATCCTTATCGAGGAGATTGAATAAAAATGTCAATAAGTAATTTTCAGCTTTAACCCATAAGTGAGATGACTAAATACCTGCAATATACTTTTTTTTTTATTCAACAATAAAAAAAAAAAAGTCCGTATTGTTTTAGAGTTACGGCAATGACTTTTCAGCGATATTGATAAAATCGAAAGGAATTGGTTGGTGAGGTTGGGCCGCAAGGAACTGACTGTAAGGTTGGTCCCAATGAATGGGGCGAGGTTGGGCTTTTGGAATCATCGAGCACAAATGGTTTTCTATTGGGTTCCTCCTGGAATAACATCAAAAGCAAATCTGCTATTGGGCTGACAGTAAGAGAAGGGCTACAATAGACCAAAAAAAAAAAAAAAAAAAAAAAGAACAAAAAAAAGACTGATTATTTAAAATAATTGATTTATGAATTTTATACCGAGAGAAAAAGTATGCTACCTCCTTTATTTTTCCTTTTTTTATATATGTATAGATTATATAATTTTTCCTTCAAATAAAAAAAAAAAAAAAAACACAACGGCTGTGCACGAGGACTACCGACTACTGCTGGAATACTGAGCCAAATTTGTCATCCGTAAACCTTCTGCAGTTTGTTTGTTTACCCATTAACTGTGAAATTTAGTATCGGAATTCTGAATGACCACGCAAGCAGTTGAACGTTTATGCTTTGCGTGGCTATTAAAACATGTCTCTAATTATCGCATTACATTATCTTTCTAAACTGTTTGAACACCTTCTTGTTACTTTAATTTAAACCCTTTGTCGTGACAAAATGTAATGCTGTGTTTGGATTTCCTTCACTTTAATTTTTGTCCGCATTTGAACTACTAGGAAAACTGGCATACATCGGTTGGGAATAGGAGCCAAATAGATTAGACAGTGACTTTGAAGAATTTCCACGTTTAAGTGGATCACTTGTCCACTAGAAGCATAGATTCATGGGCTGATCGTCTCGTTTGGTGCTTCTTTCAGGCTTGAAACTGTCAAACATGGGGCACAAGAAGAAAAGCCGACGGATCACTTTCAAAATTTTCCACTTTGTCCAAACATGCTCCAATGTGGTGTTTAACAAGTTTTAAAAGTAATTGTCCTCAAAAGCTGCAGTGTAAGAGTGTAAATTATCGTCGGCATCAAGTTGCAGCTATGCAAAGATCCCTCGCCCACCTTCGATAGTAGCAGATGACCAATCACAAGAGACCCTTTCCATATAAATTTTTTGTTTTACATGACCCAATAATGCGCTACAAATAGCTCATTTCCTGATTTCCTTTGAACTTAGCTTGAATTCTGAAATTATATCTTCAGGGGCACTTTCTGAGTCAGTGTTTTTCACTTCTCCACAAATTGCATTTTGGATGGCAGCGAGTGGTCGATGTCTCATTGCTCATATCATGTGGCAAATTCTCTGTGAATAAAAAGGAAAAAATGTAGGTATGTGGACGGCGTTTATTGGAGCCGCAGACCAACACTAAGTTGGTCGAGACCAGACTTTATCCGCACTGAATCCAGTGTCTTTTTATGTTCATCCACTGTTAATTTTTTAATGGGTCAAAAAGAACTAGCAAATGGGAATACAAAATTGAAATAGAAATACCGCTAAGTTACTTGTAAAACTTGTGCACATGCTCCCAATATAGGATTTCTTTTTTCCGTGGAAACTGCACATACAGCAAATCTTTTCCCATGTTTTTGTCACCAAAAGGAAAAAAAAGAAAAAAAAAAAGGGGGGAAGATAAAAAAGAAGAAGAAAGGCAATGCCTCTTTTAGGTGCGAAAAATACCTCCACTAAGTGGCGCCAAAATCAGCACATGGTGTGTACTACATTGTTTTTCTGCTGAACGCTTTGTCCGCAGGAAAAAAGCTGCCTAAAAAAGTTTCTCAGTTGGTTAAGCGACTGTAGATATTACTCTTGGAATCCTGAAATCAGGCTACCAAAGAGATTATTCTTCGTGAATTCGCTACCTCTAGCGCGGATGATCTATTGGATTGGAAAGGTAAAGTTATAAGGGTAAAGGAAAATTGATTGAAATGCCACTTGATCAAAATAAATAAATAAATAAATATTAAATAGTAAATAAATAAATTTTCTTTTGAATTCGTGTTTATAATTTATATTTCTGCTAATTTTTATTACATTGTTAAATTTACTTATAGGCATACTGAATATTTAAAAGGATAAATCATAATAAATGTGTGTGTTGTTTATCTGAATTAATAGTATGTGATTTAATTTTATCGAGAAATTATAAAGAATTAGCCTACTTCATTTCTCTTTATGTTGACACGATCTAATGTACAGAAGGAGACCCTGATGGGAGATTATGAATTGCGGTCTGCAACAGCCACTGAGGCTGCGTACTTCCGTGTTCGCATTAATTAATTACGATGTCCATAATTGACAGCAACTTAAATTCAGTTTATTTGTCCAAAATTTAGAACCTTGCTTGGTTGACAAAATTGCATGATGTGCATGCAAATTGGATTCTGACTCTTCGTACAATGTCAAGGGTAAGGCTATTTCATTGTGATAAAGACTCACAGATTTGAGTTCCTATTTGATTAGTCCAACAACAGCTCAACTCTAGTGTCAGAAAGTGAGAAGCAATCAAAGATTATGTATTTGAGCCAATTATTCCTTCCATGCAAGCATTATTGATGGTTATTGACGATTTGAGCTTCCAAATAATTAAGCGCATAATGCAAAGTCCAAATTGTAAAAGTGGATCAGTTTCCAGGAGCTATATTTTGCAGATCTTGCTGGGGTTGTAGGTCAGGCGACTGGGGGCGAGGAAAATGTCATTCGCCTAGTGCATACATAGAGAGTCTTCAATTGAGACTGACATATGATAATTACAATGCCTTCGGATTAGGGACTGACATCTAGAAGACATTGCAATTTTTTCGTACCTCTTAAAATCTCTTATTTGCCAACTCGAAGGACTCACATATATTCATCCACCTTTCGAAGCTTTTCTTGTAGATTTTTGGAGGATATTGCGAGATGTTCGGCCCCATGACAATTGTACGACCCTCATAAAATGGTGCGAATGTCAACTCGAGACAATTTTTTTATTATTATTATTTAATGGAAACTATATATATATATAATCAAAATTCGTAAATATATACATACTCAAAAGATTATGATATAAAATTTTGAATATAAAAATTAAAATTTTTAACTAGAGCATTCGTCGGATTTCGAATAAGACAATCGAAGACGGACAAACGTTTTCCACATGCATTGGGTTCGAAAGCGCGATCTTCTTCCAACAAATGTATTTTATCAAAACAAATGTTAATAAAATAAAATAAAAATAAAAAGTACTTTATCTAACTGAGACTTATACTTCGGCGCGGTTAAATTCAGAAGAGAGGGCCCACGGTCCGTAGCCGACAATGGAGCTTGACAAGACGAACCGACATGCTTCCCAGTACCGCTTGTTTTCAGCCGAAGCCCGTGGGAGTCCCAAATCTTTCGTCAATTTTTACTCGGCCAAAAAAGGGATCTCAATTTTTCTTTTTTTCTTCTTTTTTTTTTTATAAAAAATAACATATATATATATATATATATATATAATCTGTCTTGTTCTGTTTTCCCATTGATTGGAAACAGTCACAAATCAATGAAAGCATTTTTTAATATCAAGAAAGGATATGTGTTTTCATTCATAAATTATAATAGTATTTATATTTGTTATCACAACTAATAACTTGACTTAAAGTTGTTTGTATTCTTAGTCTCCGATTTAATGTTTCAATTTTATTGCCTATAAAAAAAATAATAATAATATTTAGTTGTCAGTGGAAGAAATCTGTTTTTTTTTTTCAAAGAAATGTTCAACAAAGACTAACGCCCCACGCCTAATATACACACCCACTATGTATGCTAATGGTATCGATTTCGGCTTCGCTTTGCGTAGTTAGCGGACTCACAATAGTTTTTTTTTTTTTTTTTTTTTTTTTTGGTTTTGAGGTCGGACTTGCAGGAGTACTTAAAATAAAATAAATTTCGCATTTGTATTTTCTTTGAGAGTTACGCGTGCAAATCGGGATAACTGACCGGGTGTGTGAGGCGACTTCGACATTTTGTAATTCAAAATTACAAACTATTGACTATTTAAATTCCAATTATTGATTGATTGCCATTAAAATTGAGTTACGGTACGGTTCGCAATTCAAAGGGGTGGCACAAAGTACACCTTACATTGCGTCAAGTTATTATCAGCCTCTTTTAATCGAAACGTCTATTGACAATTCATACTTTGGACAATGATGCATAATAAAAGTAAACCATGCATGCATTATTTACTTTCTGTCGTTATAATCGTCGAAAGGAAATGAATTGAATACCCGTTATTTCCTGAAAACGAACAAGTTTAGGGGATTGAGAAAGCGTGGGATTGTGGGCAAGTCTTCCCATTATAAGGGTACGCAGTGCCACTAATGTCAATACGTAATTAATAAGTGAGACAATGAGTTTGACATCGCATTAGAGACGAGCATTACTTTTAATCTTCGTCACGTGCCAAAGAAAGGGCACACCAATAACTAAGATATTAATGAATTACGCCGGTTCACATTATATCGATCATTAAATAATATATATTTCTGGTCTTATGATTAATTGAAATTATGAATTAATTTATAATAAACAATCATAATAGCGTAATGCATGCGAATCTCAAAATGCAACAAATTTATGTTTAGTTTTTAAGTTTTCGCTTATTGTCAATTCGTCGGTAATTGAATCAATTTCAATCGAGCGAACTTTATCGCTCGATACGGTTTTATGGTGGGAAAGCAAGAAAAAACAAAGGGAGAGGGGAGGGAAGAGAAGGCGAAGTCTTTTTCTTCTTGTTTTTGTTTCTATTCTTTTGTTTCTTTTCACGTTTTAAATCTGCTTCTTCTTCTTTTGTCTTTTTCTTCTACTTTTCAGCGTTTTTGTTCTACTTTTAAACATGGATGTTAGAAAATTATATAATTTTACAGATTTGATCATAACCGGAGTGAGATTCTGTGAATTAATTTATATAAATTTGATTATAACCAAAATGACGATTCTAACAATTAATCAACGTTAGCACAACATCTTATAATTATTACAATATAATTACTTTATGTGTAAGACAATCTCCGCTATTTTATATTAAACCGTGTGAAATGCTTAATTTCTTGCTTGATAACGCACTTACAATTCTGGCCAAAGGAAGAACGTTACAGTCTTTTATTAAACTTTTAAGAATTTTCAGACACCACTAATTCACAGTCCCACCAAATATATTTTCTATAAAGATCAAAATTTTCTTGAATTCCATTCGTCCTTTTCTTCTAGCTCCCTTCAATTTTCAAGCAAAAGTTCAATATCAATCCTTTTCTTATCGTTTACTTATTCATCTCTTCTTAACTCTGTTAACAAATCATTTTACCATAAAAGAGTTAAAAGTTTAAATTGTTGAATGGATTACATATTAACTTTTAACACCTCTTATCGTATCACCGACAAACATCCAAAGGGTTAACAACAGACATGTACCTTTTATTTTAAAAATTTTTTACATCATATTAAAGAAATTATTTAATTTAAAAAAATTAAAATATTAAGTGATTCTAAAAAAAAAAAAAGAATTATACGTTAAAATCTAATGAATTTCAAAAGGATATTTCTTCGAAAATACACTATTTATGGTGGATCTATCTGGCAAACATAATCAGTGGCACAAAGCTATCATTAGATTTCTATCTGGTATGATTGGAAGGCTTTATCAGGTATGAGCATACCAAGGTGACTGCACTAGAAAACCATAAAGTGCAGATTCTTACTTCGGCATTCACAATACAATAATCCTATCCTATACAAGCGAACTAGGAAGAAGAGATCTCATCTCAAGCGATTTTTCCTGAGCAGGTCAAGATTGCTATTGGCTACAAGATTATGGGGCACTCCGATTAAAAGAAAAACGCTATCACCCAATTTTTTGTAATATAACAAACATCTTGAAAGGCGTGAGTGAATGAACTTTGTGCAGCAAACATCATAGGATTAACAACCCCATCACAACCGGCCAAGCCACCGCAAGAGGACACAATAGCAGAGCATCCAGTACAATGAATATTAATAACGTTGATAGCCTGATACACCAGACATCAATTATTATCTGTCTTATTATTTAAAAGACAGGACGGAAGGGTATGTCGTCTTATAATTATTATTAAAGGATGATTTGCCATCCGTCGGCGAATGAGCATGTTGGCATCACGCGTGTTTTTCTGTTAGTTGTCTATAACCACAGCCCTGTCTATATGGGGGGGGGGGATACCACTAAGATGCGTAGGCCTTTTTACCTTAAAACCGGAGGTGTGATATCGATCGAGATATACCAGCTTTTCGTTGCTGTTATTCTTGTATCAATCTCTTTTCTTTTTCTGCTAAAATGGAGCCATAATTTTAACTGCGACGATAATTACGAGTCCTCCCTCTTGTTGTTGCGTATTTTGAACGATTCAATGGCCTGGCCTGCCCTTCGACAGAGGGCGTGATGTGTTTTTAAGGCTAAACTTAAATGCCCTTCTGGTTTGGAATCTCTGGTCACCCTGGACCTTGGGTCTTGCAACTTTTTGGGGGGGGGGCGGCGGCCGGGGCTTAATTAATTTTAAATTCAATCTCTCTTCTCTTCCAACGAAAGAGATAACATTCAAGTCCTAAAAACTTGAAATCTAAAGAGGAGACACTATGTTAGCTGCTGTACAGTTGGTGCTCGGGCATGAACGTTACTTGGACTAATTTAGAAGTTAAAGATTACATTCTTAGTCTTGAAATAATTTTTATAAATAAAAAATTAAGTAGTAATATTTAAATAATAATAATAATAATAATATACAACTAATTATATTTTATTTAATTTTATATATAAATAAAAATAAATCTTAAAAAATTTACGTTAATATGTTTTTATTATTCTTATATTATTTTCTTTCTTCTTTCTTTTTTTTTTTTGTGTGTGTTATTACTCAGTCGTGTATTTTTATAAATAGTAGAAAAGGAGCCTTAGCATAGTCTGCCACAAGCTATTAATTACAGGTCGGAACTATTTATCGTTATCTTAGTCGGTGCCTGGTAGTAATCTTTTAGTATTTATTTCCAAATACCTAAATTACAATTTCATGTATCCCTAAGTTGATTTCGGAGTCTGTAGATGTGAGGGAAGTAACTTCTGTTGCGTAGCTCAATAGTATGTACTTACAACGGGTGTTCAAGACTCATCGCCAGTAAGCAGCACCCCCCCAGCGGAGAAAAATAAAATAAATGAAGGGGAAGGACGGGTTCAGAACGAGGAATGGATTCTGGAAGGGGTTGGTGCCTGATATCGTTTCCCACTGTCACGTGCATTTTATCTTCATTCCCAATATTTGCCACGTGACGGGAAATAACCTAAAGGCAGTTTCAGCAATGCATTAGTGATGTCGGCCAAACTCTGTGTGTGTTTGGGACTTTTTACGCTGACCCTGTCACTGATGCTATCTCTCTTCCTCACTCTCTGGGGTCAGCCTCCATTGTCGACTACAAACAAATCTTCCACTTACAATGCCATCTCAGCACTCACTATTGTCATCGAAGTTGGCTGTTGTTAATCTGACACGGAAGCTGATCTTTTACAAATTTTTTTTAGCGAGACCACTCCATGTACGGTCTGCTCCTGTGTAATGGATTTGCATTATCAGTTACGCCCACCCATATTGGTAGGGTTGCATACATCGACTAAGTAAAATGACCATTCTGACATGCAATAATATATTTACCAAGTCCCGAGGGTTAGTTTAAACGGTGAACAGGACATGCTTTTATTTCAAGTACGTAGACTATGTTCTGAATTACGAGCAACGAGATATTCCGTGTGCTTTTTTCAGACCTATCCGAATAAGTTGTTAGAGAAAAAAAAAATTAGATAATAATATTTAGGAAAGAATAAAAAAATATGGATTAATTATTTTCCGTGTGATTTCTTAAAATTAAATAAAATTAAATGTAAAAAATTTACTATACGACTTTTTTGTTGTTTTTATATATTATTACGTAATATTTATTATACTCTTATTAAATTGGATAATAATGATGTGTTTAGTATAATACGTAAAAATTAGCTTATAATTATTTTTACAAGTAAAATTTACTTTGTCTTTTTTTTTTTCCATTGTCAGAACGCATGATGTAATAAAATATTTTCAAAAGGAATATATAGGTTTGTCTAATGATTACAAATAATAAAGTATAGCTATTGTAGAATTCACTTAACTTGTGATATTATTTGATAACAATTCAAAGACACAACGAAAATGCAATTAAGGAAAATGATACTACCACGAACGAAAATGGGGTTGAAAACACAATTGTTGAATAACATGAGATTTGTGTGTATGAGGGAGGGAAGAGGATTTGGGGGGGGGGGAGAGAAAGAGAGAGAGAGTGTGAGAGAAAATAAAATCATGCTTTGCCTTAACCCATTATTTTCTAGAGCAAAATATGTTTCACATTCTGCCGCAGTCACGACAGGGAACATATCATGAACCCATTGAATGAAATATTCAGGCTGATTGATTAGATGAAGAATTATGACCCATAAGAGAACGGACAAATCAACCATACCGGGGTACGTAAATCTATAGGTCACGTCCACGTCCATCTTACTGGACGTTTCAATTAAAACTTCCGAACGAATAAAAAAAAAAAAAATGCACGAAAGAGTAGTTTTAGGGCAATTGAATTTGATATGTCAACCAATTTCCTTCCTAAAGGAAACACGAAACTCGAAGGGCTAAAAAATCGTTGATACACATCCTGCGACACCACCTGATGATGCGATCATTTGAGACTGCACCCTCACGTACCTTTCACGGTGAAAAAGCAAGTTTGCCTTTCATGGAAGCGAGGAACATTAAAAGCACGTAGGAGAATCTTGTTTGATTGGGTTCTCAATTTTATTTATTTATTTATTTATTTTTAAACAGGGAAAAGGGGCATTTTAGGGGTGTTTGCGGACTTAGGAGAAGGTTATTTCTTACCATCTCGATTCAATTTTTTTTTTTTATAATTTTAATTGAAACTCCTTCACATTCAGTTATAATATAACAAATGTAAAATTTAATGTTGCACTCTATTATAAACTTTCTTTATTTTTCAGGGAAGTTGTTAATAAAAAAAAAATTCAAATTCAGATCAATAAAAAAATACACCAAATTATCACTAAAATTTTGCGTAAAGTGATATTGTATTCCCAATATATAATGGTTAGCTTTCGTGACCAAAATTATATAATAACCACTTTAACGGACATAAGGGGCTCCGGGCGTACCTAGAAACATTTTTTAATGGGTGTAAATGAAAGGTGCGGAGGAGAGCAGTAGAATGTAATTATTTCCTTTTTATAATTTTTATTTATGAAAAAGACCCAAGGTTATATAGTCTTTTTTTTTTTTTTCGTTGCCACATTTATTTTGCATTTATTGAATAAGATTCAATTTTGTTAGAGATAAGAATGGGGCAAAAGAGAAAAATTTATGAAAAGATAAAAAACAAGAATTTTATGAAAGATAAAAAAGAGTGGGGGCAAGACACACATATATGTACATACACAGAAGAGGGGTAGTGGGGGGCAATTGTCCTTGAAGGACATCAAATAATTCTTTATAAAATAAAAAAATGATTAATACTCAAAATATTATATTTTGTGATGTTTGGAAAGATTTGGAACGATGTAGTCAACTAATTATAATTTTCCATAAAAATATTTATCTAGAAAAGTCAACCGATTACTTTTTTTTTTTTTTTTTGGCAACCAGTATTTTTTTCGGAACCGTATACTAAAGAGTAATTATTATATCAACCTTCTAAACTCCGATTGGTAGAGAGGGAAAGACCACAATTTTTTATGCACACATTTCATGCATGTCGAATCACTACCGTTTATGTCTCATCAAACCAGTAGACTGAGTTAGTAAAGATTGCCAGATAAAATAATTTTTAAGCCAAATAAGGGGAGATAAGACATAAATAGATAGCTCTTTCTGGACCCGGCTGCTAACAATACTACTTTTAAAAGGTGATCTCTCTTCATCGAATGAAATTCTCACGATATTATTTCTTAGACAGCCGATGATACACTAAGATCATGCATACTTAGAAGAACCGTTACTCTAATTAAGAAGCATTCTAATACTCTCGCAAATTGTGTTTTTAAGCATATTAGTAAGACTGTCAATTTCACTGCGATGGAGACTTTAATCGAAAAGCATTTTAATACTCTCGCAAATTGTGTTTTTAAGTATATTAGCAAGACTGCCAATTTCATTACGGATATACTTACCATAATTGTTGTTGGTGAGAGTTTTGATCTCACTGCATGGTTACGATATTTTCTTCGTAACAACCTTCCCTAGGACTTTTCTCTAACCCCCTTTTACCATAATATTCCCATTAATATAATTTGCTTTACTGATTTATCAAAAAAGAAGAAGAAGAAGAAGAAGAAGAAGAAGAAGAAAAAAAAAAAAAAACTCTCTTGTCTTCTGCGGGCCCACTTCGTTAAATTTATAAAATATCATCTCAGTATGACCTGTTTTGGTTGTGATCTTGTCAGACTATTGAGTATAAAAATCTTAATAAATCTTCTATTATTTCCTAAAATTACTCTTAACAATTTCGTACAATTCAAATTGTATAAACTTATACGGTCACATCATAAAGTTCAACATATGTATATGGACTCCAACAATTCATTCTTTATTTTTCATATATATATATATATATATATATATATATTATAGCTGAAAAGTGGGCCTTTAATTTTGTTCTATATATATATATATTTATTTATTTATTTATTTTTATTTTTTTTTGGTGTGTGTCTCTGTCTTTCACTTTGTCAAGTGTCCGTGAAACTCTATAATAAACATATATAATATACGGTATTAAATTTTGGAGAGATATAACCGCGTCTCACTTTCCGCACAAGAGAAAGAGAAAGTGGGGTGTGCCTTTGCTACGTGCACAATTGTACTTGTGGTGGATGGGTACCGCTCAATTGGTTTAGAACTGTGGCTTGCGACGGATGGGGCAGTCCGTTTCCTAGTCAGTTCTCGCTGTCAAAAAAAAGCCTCAAAAGACACGTGCGGGGTAGAAACGTCAGTTCCTATATTGATAAAATATTAAATAGATAAAATGTAGTCGGACTGAAGCTTCGTCCGCCTGCAGTATTCAATAACAGATCCACGGACTAATTGTTAGACGCACGAGGTGCAAACGATTACAAAATAAATAACCCAATCTAGAGAGAGCATTGCTACGTACAAGCAATATACGCGGGTGTTTCGTGAATACACAGCTTTTTTTTTTCCTTTTTTTTTTTTTTTTTCTGTTTATATCTTGTATGAAATTAAGCACGTAAGGCAGCGCCCACGACTGAAAAGGGCCTATAATCTTTCTCATTGATTACGTTCATTTTCTTCTAAATAGACAGAGGATATCTATAATTCCATTTTTGTAAATGCGTGGGAAAAGCAAATCAAGTACCTCACGGCGCCGATTAGTCCATCGTCTTTACTCCTGATTTCTATATATATGTCTAAGGGCTCCTCATCTCTTCACACCCTGTGTCATAAGTTCACAGCCGCACAATAGTTTCCACGCTCCGTTTCTCTCCCTCTCTCTACTTGTCTTTGTTTTTGTTCTTCAAAAGTCTAAGCCCATAATCTTCACGTTGTTCTTTTATATCCAGTTACAGTCAAAGCAGCGTCAGCTTTGCAATTATTTCAACTTTTTTATTATAGCCAACGCAAAAGGCCTTCGTCTCATCTCTCTCTCTCACTCTCTCTCTCTCTCTCTCTCCCTGATTTCGTGTAAAAAAATGAACAGTTTGCAGAGCTGGCCTGAACCGGTGGTTCGAGTCCAATCTTTGTCCGAGAGTGGCATACGCTCGATCCCAGAACGTTACGTGAAGCCACTGTTTAACAGGCCATTGGCTAACGTTGCCGATTTTAAGACGGATGTCAACATTCCCGTTGTTGACTTCCAACACGTGTTCTCCCACGACCAGGGGCTCCTAGAGGGTACTCTGCGTCGTATCTCGAGTGCGTGTCGTGAGTGGGGCTTTTTCCAAGTGGTAAACCACGGCGTGAGCCACGGGCTAATGCGGGCCACGCGCGAGCTGTGGCGCGAGTTCTTTAACTTGCCGCTGGCGGAGAAAGAAGAGTACGCCAACTCGCCTTCTACGTACGAGGGTTACGGTAGTCGCCTGGGAGTGGAGCAAGGAGCGCCCCTCGATTGGAGCGATTATTTCTTTCTCCACTACATGCCCGCAGCTCTCAGGGACCAGGGCAAGTGGCCTGCAGTTCCATCCTCTTCCAGGTATTTAACATCCATTTCCCGCCCAACCATTTGATTTAACTCTGATGGGGCATGTTCTTTCACATTAATATTGCACTATTCGTGTCGATATTCTGTTATTTGCGTGCTGTTGATATAAAATTCATCATAGTATTAAGATCATCCTTATTTTGTGATATAAACACATCTGGCCGATTAACTACCAAATTAAAGAGCATCGTATATGGTATTGCTCGTTAAAATCTTGGGTAATTTTCGAATATTTCAAATGTCTTATTCTAAATTGGATAACAATAGGAGATTAATTGTACGCAGTTATTTGTTATTATTAAATATTAATTACATCGTCTTTTATGATATCTGATATGACTACATAATAAGATGTGAGTGTGACTAATAACTTGCATGGCTACAGATAAAAGAAGTTGATTTAAAATGTTGCAATTTATAATATTGTTACATCCATTGGTGTCGAGTCTTGTCCTATTTGGCGTTGTTTATTTCGCTAATTGATTGCAAATGTAATACGCATGTTATGCGATGCGTTGGACAAAGAGGTCATCCGTTCCCCACACCCATGATACGTTCCTCTGCACCATAATTCAGGATACCTCAGAGATCTCGGTACCAAAAAAAAAAAATAAAAAATTGGTTGAGCTTTTTCCAAATTCATTAAAGGTCTTCATACCAAAAAAAAAAAAACAACAAAAAAAAAAAAGACAAAATGATTGATCATCATAGAAAAAAGTTTTATCCGCACTCCTCCTATGGTTTGACCATTGAGATTACACACTTTTTTAAGCAATCATTTTGCATGGAATGAATTCCGTGAGCGTGGAAGTTTAGCCCGTAACAAACTAGGCACACTATAGATTATGAATAACATTTATTCAAATTTGTGCCGAAAATTCGGGCACTCCTTATTTGACTTTTTATTAGTATTGTCTCCCATGGACTAAAGCTCTATCATGTGGAAAGGAAGACTAGCCGTAGACTTAACAAATGAAACAGTGAGATAAACTGCTTTGGATCTTACAAGATAGAAATCGCAGATTTGTTTTCTAAGTAACAGGTTTTCCTTGATTGCAGAGAATTGATAGCTGAATATGGAAGGGAACTTGTTAAACTTGGTGGAAAATTAATGAGGGTATTCTCAAAAAACCTTGGCCTGGAAGAGGGTTATCTTCAAAATGCTTTTGGTGGAGACGAGAACATCGGTGCATGCTTGAGGGCGAATTTCTATCCAAAGTGCCCTCAGCCAGACCTCACCCTGGGCCTCTCACCACACTCTGACCCTGGTGGGATGACCATTCTCTTGCCCGACGACGATGTGGCAGGGCTACAAGTCCTTAAAGGCGACACTTGGATTACCGTGAAGCCTGCCCCTGATGCCTTCATTATCAACGTCGGGGACCAAATTCAGGTCAGTCTTTTCCCCAATTATTAATCATTATAGTTTTAGTTTCGCTTTTTTATTATTTGGTTTTTCAATGTTTACAATCTCCAACTAATCGTAGGACCCATTTATTGATTGTGTATACAGGTGCTAAGCAATGCCATATATAAAAGCGTGGAGCACAGGGTCATTGTGAGTTCTGCTAAGGATCGAGTCTCACTAGCCTTCTTCTATAACCCGAAGGCTGATTTGCTGATCAAACCTTCCGAGGAGCTTGTGACAGAGGACCGGCCGGCTCTTTATGCACCCATGACATTCAACGAATATAGGCTTTACATCAGGATGAAGGGTCCCCGGGGCAAGCAACAAGTTGAGTCCCTAAAATCCTCGTCACAATGTTGACGTTGGAACATTAGTTGCAGTGTATTTGATCATCCCAATTGTATCTAAATAATTAATTAGCCTTGTGTCCAGAATTTAATGCCCCATCAACTGCGGTTTTCAATTGAAAATTATTCCGGATGCTTTAAACGCTAGGTCGGAATTATTGCGCGAAAAAATCCCTGGTCGGGAGAATCCAATTTATTTCGTGATGCAGAAGGATTTCACTTCCGAAAGTAAATACCTGCACCACCTGATTTGGGTGCTGTGCGAACCATGTGATGGAACCCTTCTCTATTTGTTTGTCGAACTAAAACCGTCTTGACAATGCCGTGGCATTTCAAGAAAGAAAATGAATCATTTGAATGACGAGGGGCTTGAATAATGCACGACGGTGCTCATTTTTTCATCTTGCATGTGAAATTTGAGTTATTGCATTGGCCAATTCAGGAAAGAAAACCAATCACCCACTCACGTACTCTTTCCATTCAGTACTTTTGCGTCCATCTCTCACTTTTGAAGATTCTCCAAAAAGTGGTTGAAACTATCAGAAGACCAACATGGAACTGCCGTGGTGATCTTGTATAGTCGCTTTTGATTAAGTTTAGTACACGAGGTTGATAATTTTCATCTACCTTCGACCCTTTGGTCCCCTGTTTTGCTAATCTGTCACATGGGCGTTTGCCGCCTCCACGTTTCTTTATGGTACGTTAAAATAAGGGCCAAAAATTCAACTAGACCGTAGCTTCCTACCGTCAGCGATAGCAAATTGCTATTATTGAAATTAGGCAAGATACTACTTTCTGTTCGATAGAAAAGAAAAGCTGTAGTTGCTTCTAGGCGGAGTACACTGAGTATGGCTACGACACACCAGCCTGGTTGCGTTGGTCAAAACGTAGCTGCTGGGTAACAGGGTTAACCATCACAAGCAGAATGCACGTTTATGTCAAGTCTCAATTTAAATTAAGTTTCAATGGAGCCTTTTGACATTGGCCTCCTTTTTGGATTGAGGGTCTGGCGTGGGGCCTGTAAAACCTAGAACTATTACCCCGCTTGCAATCGTATGTGGTAGAGAGAGAGAGAGAGGCAGAAGGTTAACTTTACTCGGCTTTAGTTTAGTTGTTGGGAATTCACAAAATAATTATCATTTACTTTTATAAAAGATAATTAAACCAATCTCTCTCGTCTAAATTAAATAAGTTTTACAAGAAATTATTTTCTAAAAAATTTTTCCCCTTTTCTTTTATTTTTAGAGATCAACAATCGAACTTAAACTTGAAACTCAAAATTTATTAACAAAATAAATAATAACTTGCAGTTCCATGTATGAGGGTGTAAGTTTCAATTCATTTAACGCTCTGAATTTTGAATGCTAGTCCCAGCTTTGAATTAATGTTCGTATTCTGTAAACGCCACGCTTGTTCTCCTTTCTATAGGGCACCATATTGTCTTGTTTTAACCAATAACTTTCGACTTCTTTCTTGGCCTCTTGCCTCTGGGGCCATCAGGCTCTTTGAAACTGTTTAAGCAACCCCAGATCGGTTACCGTGCTTTTTAGTGCAATTTTCCTACGTATCGGTACAGAAGTCCCTCTCTTGTTGTAAAGCAAAAGCACCCATTGCTCCCTGCCACCAATATTGGCACGTATTCTTCGCTCCAGAGGCCCCAGAATTTCAGAGGCGCCTTACGAGCGCGGGCGAGTGAGAGAGGGACGTTGGGCCCCATAAAGGACAACATGAATTTAGTAAATTTTATTAAATAAAATATAAAATCAGATAATATTTTATATTTACAAAATCTAGATCTAAATTTTGTAAAAATCCCTAAAACTAAAAAATCTGATTTTTCAAAACTCAGCAACCACCGGGGCTAAAATTGGATTAACCCATCAGAGACGACGACGTATTGGCCGACGAAGAAGAAGAGCTCTCCCCTTCCGCCTCATACCGGCCGTTACCATTGCTCCTCTTTACTGTTGCCGTTCCTAATTGCGGTGATGGTGCTTTAGCGGCCGCGACGGAGATGGTCCCTGGTGTAAAACGGCAGCGGCAGGGGCAAGACGCATACTGGAAAACGATTTCATTTGATTCTTCTGTCTTTTCTCTCTCTCTCTCTCTCTCTCTTTTTTAAAAAATCTGAGTGTTCTCTAGTTTTTTTTTTTTTTAACATACTAATAAATAAATAATAGTTTGTTATTAAAAATATTAATATAATCAATAACTTTTTTATTTGAGTAGTCAGATTCTTTAATTGAAATTTTGTGAAATATCACGTTATGGGTATAATTAATATATTCTTTAAATATCTTAACAAAATTATAGTTAAAAGATGAAACAAAATAGAAGAAAATATGAATCTTTATATGTTGAAAAGTTTGTTAAATTCATGTAAATTTTTAACTGTTAACGAACGATATTAAAGGCTCAATCGCAAAATAGTTGATACGAGACCCAACTCCGTGCTTTCCCAATCTTATCGATTTTCAAAAGCCCAGTACCAGATTCTGGGCCTGTCCTGCAGAGCCCATCCATCAACGATAAAATTGATATGGTCGTGCGATAATGCCCCCGTAGGACCAAAAAAAAGTCGTGCGGTAACGCGTTTCATTAGCAGAAGATAGCCAACCACGAAAGATAACCGGAGAGAAATTAATAGAACAACTAATATCCGTATTTTTTCTAATCTAAAAGGTGCTAGAGATTAGTCTTGTCATCAAGTTGTAATTTGAGATGAGACCTCACTAGCATTCGAAAAATTGGTGGATGTAGCCCAACACCTCTGCAAATAAAGAAACCAAAAGGGATTCCAAACAAAATCCTCTTGGATACCAGCGAACCGGCGGGAGACTCAACCAAGGAACTTCAGCGAAACTTCGCATTCACGCGCATTTCACAGTCCAAGTGACAAGAAATTCTTGGAAAAAAATAAATGTGAGAATAATTTTCTAAGAAAGAAGAAATTAATAAATCTGAAACCCTGCGTGCTAATGCTGATTTGTTTCAGGATAATATGCGAATTGCCAAACTCAATTAACAAATGAAATATACACGGACGGCAGATAACACATAGAATGGTACATTACAGACATTTTTTGTTTCTGAACCAAATACATTACAGACTCGAGCAATTGCGTGCTCAAATAACAAAATCCAATGGGTTATATCGAGGCCATATGTTGACCCAAAAAAAAAAGAACGAAGAACGAAGCCATATCGCGCGCCATAATCACATGCATCAACAGATGCCACACCCTTACTCAAACCATTCATTAGAGATGTTTTGGTGGCCTTCAAGGTCTTCCAGGTTAAGCAGAATTCTCCAATTTCTTTGAATGACTGTGACAGCGACCGAATATCTCTGATAACACTTCTATTCATTTTATTTCACACAATATTAACAAATATTAAGGCTTCTTAGAAATTGGTCAAAAAAAAAAGACTTGTCAGAAAAAGCTGGGCACTAGAGGAGATGAGCAGGCCATCATGTACCAGAAGTTCATGTCGTTGGTTGGGTATGAGAATTTGTCTTCTTTTTGAAGAATCATGCTTTGGCCATAAGGATCTGGTGGGTTGGAAGTTTCAAATCTGTGTTGTAGCAGGAAAACATCATTCTCCATTCTAAGCCTCTTCAGAGCCTGGAAATCTTCTCGGGACTGTATTTCGGTCCTGTCACCTTCTGAATCTGATTCAAATTCCTTTGCGTTGGATTTTGATTCCTCACAGAGTGAAGGCAACGACAGCTGGGAGAAAGGCTTGCTTGCTTTTGGAATGGTAGCTCGATTTCTACGTTCCTCAACAATCCTCTCCAAGAACCTCCTTTGGGCTTCAATTTTAAGTTTCAGGCTCTTCTGAACCTGAATGGAAAACACCCAATTACCAAAAGGAAAAAAAAAAAAAAAAAAAAAAACAGAAAAGTGTTCATTAGCCAAATAACTTTCAGAAATATGTTTTTACCTCAAGTTGATCGCTCAGTCGCCTTTGAACCTCCGTTTGCATTTGTAGTGCCTCATTAAGCTGAGCCCCTCTGCAAGAATTTTGTAATCACAGCTTAAATTTTAAGTCTTAGATCAATGCTTCAAAAGGAGTACTGCAATCAATTTTGTTTAATTAATTTTTACTACGTACAATGTTGCGCTGAAGTTTGGTAGCAATTCCGAAATCCTTCTCCTCTCAAACTTGCCTCCTGCAGTACGGTTGCATTAAAATTAAATTAAAACAGATTCACTAATACGTGTGACTTTCAATTCTTCAGTATTATAATTGGCAAATGGCAAGATATTAGCAGTCTAAACTTACTGTTGGTTGTTTCCGGAATAAACTTTGAGATCCTGTATTTCTGTAAACGCATCAAAAAGAAATCACAAATAATTAATGGAAAACTAATGGAAAAAAGAATACAGCTTAGAATAAGGAAGAAGTGGCATAGGTTACATTGCTATTAATAGCGATCATGAAAGTTAATTTAATATGTGGTTTCAAGATTTAGCATTGAGTTGTTGCAGGAAACTAAATGAACTGACGATCTTAAGAATATGGGGAAATTGTTGAAGATCGATGGACTCTATTTTTGGCTTCTCTCTTAATTTTTTCTTCTTCTTCTTCTTTTTTTTTTTTTTTCTTTGTTTCTTTTTATATTGGTACATTAGTGGACTCAATTTGTTCACATAGTTGAGATGGAGAGGGAGAAAGGACCTGCAAGTGGCTCTTGACATGGTAGATTGTGAGTCCAGGGATGGCCATAGCTTTCAAGATATCCTTTGGTGTTGCCCCTGGAATTTGCATGGACACATAACAAAGAAGCCCGTTATTACATCACTAAAAATCTATTACTCTCCATCATATATACCAGAGAAAATGCATGAACTAGGGGAGCATAAATTCATATAAGTGAATCTATCTGCTTTTTCCCTCCCCGCCTTTAAAATTTTTGGTCCCTCGAACCGAAATGGGAAAACAAAAAATCAAAAGATTTATCTATCTAAACTTACTGTCTGGACCGCCAAGTTGAGTAACTGCCCCTTCAAACCGATCATGGAGCTCTTGTGTCCAACGTAGACGCTCTTTTCCGGAGCCCCTGGAGCGATTGGAAGCCATTGTCAGGAATAATGATAATTGGGAGTTGGCAATGCGCAAGCAGTGCACGCGGTACCATAAATACAGCTACCGGGCGAATGCAAGGGAAGACGTATTAATCTACCGGTCGATTACTCCTAGGATATGTGTGTTTTTTGAGATCACTCGCAGGGTAAATGCCAATTATTGTCGTGATGAAGTCCGAAAGAATTCAAATTCCTAACGCCCCATGTTTGACACAAGAGGGAATAGAAGTCCACATATTATACAGCTCACAAACAAAATATCCTTGCGGTCTGTTTGTTCTTTACCTGTTTAGAAAAGTCTTGACCCTTTTCGGGCCCCGACAAATCTCATATAAAATATCGACCGCAAGTTGTCCGCCCAAAACTCTGGAAGTGGGCTCTACTTCTTGTGCCATCTGACTCAATATTTCATGATGCTGTCCCAAAACTTAACTTACGGAACAGCAAACAAGCCTACGTCTCACCCAAATAAAGGGATTATTGGGCTAAGAATCTGTTTCCGGCAGGATCGAGCTTGGCGAAAATAGCTTTCTGGACACCTTAGCCTTGTAAAGCGAATTGAACAGCCCATTCAGATTGGGTCGAGCTTGGCGACCTTAGGATTGAGAACGGGATGGAACTCCTTGTGTGCTTTATTTATTTATTATTATTTATTAAGAGCTCCAGATTAACTATCTCAAGCTCGGCCTCTAACTTCACATTTTAAGCTTCTCAGTCAAGAATTGCTCTGGTCCTGCTACGCTTCCATCTTTGTAGCATCTCCTTAAGCTTTCGACTATGTTTGCGCCCAATTCTGTAACAATCATCCCTGTGAGTGTTCTATTCTTTAGAAATCTTGCAAAGACATGGAAGCCTTTATTGGCACGGATTGTCTCGCCTGGTGCAGCTGGCAGTGATTACATGAGTCATCCCCGTAGTTGATTCTCGTACCAAAGTTCCCATCCGTAGAGTGTAGTTAAAGTTCCTTCGTTGCCAAGATTTCAAACCCCCTTAGAAAAATATTCAGTAAAATCCTAACTGTAAAAATGCCTTAAGGCCTAAACAAAAGATTCAGAACGTTGGAAGAAGCATCTTCCGGCAACTGTTACAAACTAGCATAATGGCGCCCCAGAGATAATGCTCGTACACTATTATTTTGTCTTCAGATGAAACAATGCTGACAACCGCCCAGCTGTTTTTCGTGGTGAAAAGATGGGCACTTTTTAGTACTTCAATTTAGTCCTAGCAGTCAATACCATCGCGCACTATCTATAAAACCACCTCGCTCAAATTGCAACCAATTCAGAAGCAACCTGCATTTTGAGTTCCACCAATGCGTTGTAGTTTCATTATGGTCATCTTCCTCATCCTGTCATACTCTTCTGTAAGCTTACATTGCTCTCCATTGGTACATCACTTGAACTCCATGAAAAAGAAAAGGCCAGTCAGTTGTCGCATAAAAAGTAACTCCTTTACTGATACCGATCACAAATCCACCAAACGATCGTAATGTTTTGAAAATTAGGCTTGTTCTGTGCATCAAACGAGCAGATACTCTGTATCAGACCAGTAGAGTATAGCAACAAACAACGGAACGCAAAAGTCATGCCAAACTGAGAAATTCTTTTTCCATACAAAGTGCCAAAATTTCTCTCCACCCCGATCCTTGGCAAGCTTGAGGCAGAGCTACAAATTGCTTGTTACCTGACAAGACTAGCCTGAAGCTTGCAAATGCTGCTGCTGCATGGGTCATTATCAATGATTGGAAAAAGATCCAACATGGGTATTCAGAATCTTTCTAATAGGTTTAAGATTGCAGCTGGATCGGCAACTAGCACCAGAATCCGGCCCGTAAGCAATCAAGCGATTGAATCCCTACCTATCCTTTCCCAGTTGTCATCGCGTCTCGAATATTGGCCACCAAAATATGCAAGCCTGAATACAGAACTTAAAATTCCTACCCTGAAGCATCCAAATCGAGACACTCCATTTATCCTTAAAATTCCATTTTCGTAATTGTCTTCTTACAGTTTCTCAGAATCCAGGCAAATCCTCCAGATTTAACGATTGTTAAAGAAGCAAAGCCTCCACATGGTAGGAAGTTGATAGCTCCCTGATCATACATTTGAAATATACTGAATACCGATAAGCATAAAACTGAAATTGAATTCGAAACTTACGATCCCTCTCCATCAATCACCATTAAAATAATTCAGAAACGAAACTCAATTCTCACGTTAAAAGATCGTATTGATTTCACAGAAATGTTAAAAATTTCAGCGGGGAATCGGAAATGGATCGAAGCCAAACAGAACGCTCGGTGTAAGCGGGAGGAGCGAAGAAGAGAGATGGAAAGAGGGCAGAGAGCAGCGAAAAGTGTAAAGCTTTAGCTGTTGCCTTTTAGTTGCTATTGGCGCGCTCCGCTCCGTTTTGCTTTGAAAACAACCAAAAAATAGGCAAAACGGAGTTACCTGCCTCGTTTCGTGCACCACAAGCAAGAACAAATATATTTGTTCGGCGTTAGGTGTAAAAATCTTGACTTTTTAACTTTTTGGCACTTTTTGCATCTGCCGGGGCTCTTTTCTGAACTTTTTGACATTCCAGAATTTCCTCGCCACGATGTTTTCGATATATATTAGTTTTAATTCCGCGTGCGAAGAGTTAGTATTGTCGATCGGTTGCTTTTCGATTTATTATTATTATTATTATTTTTTTTTTTTTTTAACACTGGTGCTTTGGCCTTAACGAAGGAGCTCTACGAACAGAATTCGTTAGCTACCAGCTAGTCACAACTCTCACCACCTGAGGCCTTTGATATATATTTGACGTGTTTTTTTTTTTTTTCAATTAGCTTAGATCTTCGTCTTCTGAGGGGATTTACGTAGGGTACATAGAAATAAGAACTAATAAAATAATTGAAACAAATAAGTTTTAATATTAATTTATAAATACAATAAATAATATTTCTGTGGTTCACTTTTTTATTTATGTTGAAAAAAAAAAAAAACCTATGACCCTTGATTGATCAAACAGGACAATAACAATGCCTTCAGCACAAATACACAGCATTAGAGTGGTTTGATTTTAAGAAAAATAATGTAAAATGGGTTACGCGACAATTTTAGTTCTTGGTCTTAAGAGAGGAGCTCGCCCGTTTGCTTTTCGGCTGATTTTAATCATCCTAGACCTTATTACGTTCATTTGTAAATTCATCGAAGCCTAGTAGGTAAGATTTGTCTTACGGAACTAATTCGGTAAAATTACGTAAATACGCCCGATTTGGTACTTGTTAAACACCTATTCATAAATTACCCTATTATAACCATTAGTTGAGTATTTCTTATTTTTTAATATATAATAATATATGTAAAACATAATATCCATGAGATTGGCTGCATTAATGTAATGAGAGTTGACCTTATTATGCTCTACACTGAACTTTTGAGGCTATATCTTGTTAGTATGTATCCCTGGCGGTTTTCACAAAATTTGACCTGATGGCATTGTGCCAGGAGAAAAGACTGGGAGCAAAATGAAAAGCAATATACGGCCACCTAAATAACATTAAAATGTGCTCATAATTCAGCCATGAACATTTCCTTTCCAGAATAACTATAAATATTTAAATAGAAAAAAACAAAAAACAAAAAGCAGGATTACATGAGTTTAAAAGACGGGAGGGAGGCCTCCCATCACTATTTTATGAAGCTGATGACATTAATCGCTCCTTTCCAGATTAACCATAAATATTAAAAAAAAAATTGCAAGATTACATGAGTTTAAAAGACAATCAGGAGGCCTACCATCACTATTTCATGAAGCCGATGACATTAATCGCTTCAGACCAGTTTTTTGTTCTGAAGTGAGCTTGGTTGGGAACTTGATATTGAATTTAATTCTCAAATTCCCTCTTTTGGAGGGTTCCTTGGGGATAGGCATCCCTTCCCCTTTAACAACTTCTTCATAGGCAGGACTGACTATAGAGTTGATGGGGATGGTCAAATCCCGCCCATCAAGCGTGGTCACTAGTGCTGTGTGCCCTGTCAGAGCTTCAACAAGAGATATCTTTTGGGTGACAATAAGATCGTTGCCATCTCTCTTATACACAACGTGGGGCTTCTCATCAATTATGAAGACCAAGTCAGAGGGTATAATGCCTCGTTGTTCATTTCCTTTCTCTGGAAAAGTTATTTTCGTTCCTTTCTTCCAACCTGGCTTGATCTCAATAGTAAGAATTTCCTCCATTGTGGTGGGCCTCCTACACAACAAAAATTGAAATACAGTGAAATTGTGGCCCAATGGTCAAAAGAAGTTCGATAAATATCAATCTAGGTAGCACAGCAAACTCCTCCTGGCTACTACCCAAGTAATTGTTATTAAATCAGCGAACTACTTCTAAATCTCAAAGTCACAGTTCTTCCCTGCATACACACCTAGTCCTTCTGTTATGCAGTTAGTACATAAATCAGATGCATCACTTACATCTCTGCCAGGTGACATAGCACTATGAATGAACGTTATCAGAATCTAGTATAATGAACTCATAGATATAAACCATAATTCTCATAACTTCAATTCAATGTCTTTTCAGCTTGACACGAATGCAACAAGCAAAAACTTGGAAGTGAGAATCCATGTTGGATGTAACACAACACTTTTCACCTACCATCATAGCACAATAATGGAAAGTAGCTTGACCTATACATAACAAGTGTACTCTGAAGTAGCATAACACCATCATTGAAACATAAATACTCCTATACTAAAAACATTAAGAACTACTTAGATAACCAATAAATGAATTGTCATAGAGCTTATTAAGAGTTATAAGTTTCCTTCTATATTGCATAAATGATGACATTACAATTGCGTGTGTCAAAAAAGAAAGAAATTGCAAAGGCTTTACTTATTCAATATATCTATATATAGGCTTGATAAAGTTTATGAATGTAAGCAGAGTTATTGAAAATTAAACGGATGCATATTGAGTGGATGCGATATAAGGTAAGAATATATATATTTTTTGGTTTGTTAAGGCAAGAATATTTTAATGTTGAAGATCACCAAATTGAGTAGAAAGTAACAGTCTAATATTAGCATAGAAATATCAACCCTGTATTATGTTGTTTTGACAAATAAATATTTGAGAATAAGTGCCAAAAAAAAAAAGAATAAGGTAAACAAGAATTAAATGATGTATTATCAATTTAACGTCCAAAAAGTGGTGTCAAAGACAATTCAAAGCAACTTATAATATGGAAATCATGGTGACATGAAAGCCATGGTGAGTTGCAACCCCATGAAAAGTCATTAGAGACAGGATAACACATTCTAACCATATCCATTATAACCCATCCAAAGTTTAACACAATCACTAAGAAGGCATTAGAGACAAGATAGCCGCTGGGATCACATATATGCCAACAAAAAATACCTTACATGCTCAGGTTCAGTGCAACTGGTACATGCAAATATATTATACATTATTTATTGTGATCTAAGAGATGTCTCAAAAAGGTCTACTACCACACAAACACATCGTTGTGACTTTCTTTGCTCAACTGCTTTACCGAAGGACCCATGTGGGATGCATATCACACAACTATACTGGGCATTTGTGTTTGATCCTCCTATATACAATTGCCTGATGCCTGTACCAAAGTCCAAGAAACATAGTTTATCGTTATATATAGATTGGATATGCATATGTGTTTTATATGTCAACTCATAGCTGCTAATTGAAATGCTTCGCATTAGTTCAATTAATAGGTTCATACTAATGCCCTTCGGATATACATGGTATAAAATTCAAAGACACCTCATGGTAATGCAAGTAACAAGGTAAGTTCAGAGACATGTTAACTTATGAAACTTCATTTCAATGTACATCTTTGTTCAATTAAATCAAGAAGCATTCATGATAAAGTTTCAATAAGCCAGAGATAACAAGCAATAATGCTACGTCTAGATTAACAAATCCAAATTTAGATGGCGGGTTGCTGTCATCTGAAATGGCACAAACTGTTCTCAAACCACCAAATCACAGAATATACCAATCCTTGCAAATTGAACCAACAATTTTGAACACCCGTTCACACCAATTAATTTAACGAATCAAAATGGTACAAAGAAATGACAACACGATAAAAAGTCAAAACCAAAAATTTAAAAAAAAAAGGAAAGAATTTTGGAAGGAAAAGAAAGGGTGCTTACCCGCTGAAGTCAGTAACATCCCTGGAAATTTTCATCTTCTTAGTGGTTCCTCTATACAAATCCTCCAAACTACAAGACAACGGTCTCTCTATGGCAGCTCCTTTTCGCATAACATTGGAGCCCTCTCCCGCTGTGGCCCTGAACGAAGAAAAGATATCATCCCCAAGCATACTCCTCGGGAATCCAGACGCGCCGGCGCGTGAACCACCGCCCACGTCACCCATCCCTCCAAAGGGACCCGAAAACCCGAACAACTCCGAGAATATATCGTCTGCGCTTCTTGGATTAAACCGGAACGTGGTCGACCCGCCATCCGATCCAAAACCGCCAGCGCCCGGCGGAGGGACCTGTCCCTTCAAACCCTCTTCCCCATACTGATCGTAGACAGCCCGCTTTTGCGGATCACTCAAGACCTGTAAACTCACAACCAATCAAATAACACGACACCCAATTCAGGGGGGCAAAAAATATCAATAATAATAGAGGACAGAAAATATGTAAGAAAAGACCGAGCTACAGTCGTACATCGTAAGCTTCGGAGATTTGCTTGAACTTGGCCTCGGACTCTTTCTTATTATTAGGGTTCTTGTCGGGATGCCATTTCATGGCAAGTTTACGGTAAGCTTTCTTTAGATCATCGTCCTTGGCATTGCGGTCTACTCGTAAAATCTTGTAGTAGTCCGCGCCCATGTCTCTTTCTCCTCTTCTTGCTTGCTCCCACCCTTCCTGTCACTCGTAGTTACCCTTTGATTTGTCGATCTTTGTCCATCTATATCAGTTTTAGCTCCGATGAGAATCAACCAACACGCGTTGCTATTAGCCGCCTATGTCCATATTTTTCACGGGCTAATATGTTATTGGCCCATTTAGTATTTTGTAACGCTGCAAAAACTATTTGAGACTTTAACTTTAAAAGAAAAAATGCTACACATTGACCGAGTATATTTTTGTTTTAAAATTTTTAGTTTTATTTATATAATTTTAAATGTTTAAACAATTTTAATGTAATTCTAAAATATTATAATTTTTTTTCTCAATCAAGTCTAATTAGTAATAAAAAAATACTTATATTATTAAATATGCATATCATAAAATTAAAAAAAAAATGACCAAATAAAATAATAAAAACACATGTTTAGATTGTCTCTTTTTTATTCAGAGCCAACTCCAAATACAAATCATCACCGCTACCTCCTGACCTGCAAAGTCCAAGCCAACCCTAGGCACAAACCACTACTACCACTACCCCACGCCCCTCATTCTTATGGTCCCAAAATCAAAACCGGTCTCAAATAGAAGCCACCGCTACCACCGCCTCTTCCTTCTCCTCCTCCTCCTCCGCCTCTTGGTCCCAAAAATCTTACCCCTTTCCTTCTTTTCATCGTTCTCCTCTTGCCTCCTTAAATCACCTCCTCCTCTTCATTTCCTTCCCTTTTTATTGGCATAAAATTATAATAGTAGTAGCGGTAGTTTGTATTTAGAGTTAGTTTGAGTAAAAAATATACAATTTTAATATGTATTTAGTTTATTTTATTATTTTTTAAATTCATTTAATGCACATAATTGATGGTTTGACGGATTGAAAAGAAATAGTAACGTTTAACATTAGATTGAAAGAAAATAATAATATTTAAAATTAAATTGATGCGGATATAAAATTTAAGACTATAAAAAAATAAGAAATTTGAGATCAAACTACCCCATCCTGCAGAGGTTCCAAACGTAGCAACAAGTTGTGAACAGTTCCACTATCATTAATCTCTCTATTAGGGGTAGGCTCTTCTGAGGAAATGGCATGCTGACATACTGTCACATCCTGCTCAACTCTTTAGTTGACTCCTCTGAGACACTATGAATCAGTATGACACGTTTTCCTTATGCATTGTCATCTTCTGCAAAGTCATTCCTCCATTCCAGACCTTCCCCCCCCCCCACTCTATTGCATAAGCTATCATCTACTCTAATTTGAGGGTTGCGTTTCCTACATGTTAAACCCTTATCAGAGCAGCTCCAAAGATTAGTGTTCCAGTGTGTGCTTTAATGTCTGTAAATATGTAGGGATGGAGGACATACAAAATAAGGAACAAATACCTGGGCAGCCAGCAAGTCCTGTTTTGTCACATCCACACTCTATTTATTTTGATGTTGTGGTTTAGGCTTTCCTCTGGCTGCCATTCTGCTTTCATCTCTCTTAGGGCATCAACTAAGCAATCCTGCCATAGCCATATAGCAAGACATTACCAATTGCTCTTGTGCAAAAAAGCATATTGGGAAGGTGTCTTACGATTTCAAGTAAATAAACAATACTTCAGGGACAAAGAAAATGCTGAGCATGGAAGAGAAAAAGAGCACTTATAATATACAAATTTGAAACCCTTTTACCCTATCAAATCAAACTCTCCTAGAAAAACCAACATTAATGTAATTCTGAAGTACCCAGAAGCAATTTCAAATAATATTCAAGGATGCAGGAACATGATCATATCTTTTGAAAGCACATCTATAAAGCTAAAAAAGGTTTAAGCCTAAACAATTATCTAATGATAACACGTTAACCCTAAAACCTCATTCTTTGAAACAAGACTCTATGCATTTGTTCCTATCAAGAAGCTACAATAGTCTATGAAAGGGAGATGAGATGGTACTGTGCCTAAGAAAAAATAAGCTGAGAAACGGCTTTGCAATCGGAGACATATGAGTGCAGCACCTGGGTGAGTACCTTTCTAGCAGGTTAGAAAATAGGATGGCATTTTTCAAAGCATGATGCATCCCAGAGGCACACATTCCTTTGGTAGCAGAGCTTGAGGGTTCCAAACCAAGTAAAACTGGGTGGATGCGTCCATAAAACGCAGGTCTTTTCTTAGCAATAATGGCTAGACTTTTATAAAACAAAAATTGATGATGCCAATTAATTAGCACAATAATAAATGAATCCATCGTTCCATGGATCCATGAATACAGAGATTGGATGCTATAACTTATTTCATATAATTTACAAGCCCAAAGCTGCAGGAAAACAATAAAAAAAAAAAAAAAAAAAAAGAACTTTCCAACAAAAGGACAAAAAGAATATATACACAGATTATTGAAGTTGGCCACCTTCATAAGCATGATGATCATTAGATTACCAAGAGATTTCACTTTCGGGAACCTTAGCTGATCAAGCAATAAACCCAATATTTTTTGTAGCCTCAATTGACAAATCTTCTACATTTAGTAAAAGATGTGCCCACAAAGCCATGAAATGTTGAACTGAGCAATATCTCCTATAAGACAGGTGACGACAATGCTAGGTAACCAAACTAAGCCATCTAAATGCTGGTTCTGTGGCACTACTAAATGATGTAATTTTTCCATTGTTGCTACGTGTGCCCAAAGCGAAGGGCTAAAATGAATTACCTTCATGTGGAGGAGGCTCAAGAGAGCCATGGGGATCAGGTATATAAAAGGAAAATGACCTCTTCAACAAACTTCAGGGTTAACGGCCTTACCCGACCACCTCCTGGCTTGAAAACATGTTATAACATGAATCGGACTACAAAGAAGAATACTACCAACAGCAGTCAATCACTCACCTGAAAAGCTATGGAGTGAATTATTTCCTTTTGAACTCTAATATGATTACTATGATGATTTAAGGGCATCATCCAAGCCACTGGTGTAAAAACCCCAGTGATATTTCAGAAAAACAAGCACACAAGTCATTGCTTTAGACTCAGAATGTAAAAAGCAACACAAAACCGAAGCACAAATTCATGTAGATTTCTTAATGCCATGAGTTCCATGCGAAATTGCCAACTGCATCTGGTTCAAGCATTAACAACAAAATCTCAGACTCTTATTGGAATGAAAAGGAAAGCTAATTCTAAATTACACTATAAATATCGAACCACGGATTACGGCAGAATGCACCTAAATTGCAATTTTCTCAATGGCTCGCCTGGCAACAGCTGACGACGTATGATCTTTCAAAAAGCCAAATAAGACACGAACAATTTCCGGTTCGAATTTCAAGTGCTTCAGCCCAATTTCTCCAATAATCATAAACAAACGAAGGCCAAAAAAGAGAAAAAAAAAAAAAAAAGGAAGAAAAGAGAAAAGTCAGTTAAATCAAGCTTTAAAACCGTTGTTTCTTGCCTTGGAGAAACATAAGAAAGACACAACAACCAATTCTCTCCGCTCTCTCTCCGGCAAAGTTAAACAATGAAAGACAGCACGGTCGACCTGAGGTTTAGCGAAATGTACTCGGCGACACATTTGTGGACCGGAGAGTACTGATCGGCCTACAACTCATAGAGGCGAGGGAGGTGATTGGAGAGCTAACCGGTGTCGTCTTCTCCCTGCAAACCCTTTTTCAATCGAAGCAAGTCTTTGACCTCTCTTGAACTCGAACTCATCATCCCCATCGTTTCGGGACAGACTAACCCTAATCTCTTTTCTTTTCTTTTCTTTTCCTCTCGTCTTTTCTTTCCTTGTAATTGGGCGGGACGGGGGGGAGAGAGGAAAATTCGAATGTGAAATTAGGGGCTTCAGTTAGCCTTGTTTAGATAAAATTTTAGGAGAGAGGAAGATAGGATAAAAGAAAGTGAGAAGAACGATAAATAAAAGGATAACAGAAAATTAATTAAAAATGAGTAAAAAA